>NW_026844058.1:2227214-2435164 GCF_029531705.1 Pantherophis guttatus
ATCTATCTATCTATCTATCTATCTATCTATCTATCTATCTATCTATCATCTCCATCCATCCATTTATCTCTGGTCTGTCTGTCTATCGATCGATATCATCTACCTATCATTTATCTTTTGTCATCTATTTCTATCTGCTATCTGTCCCTCCCTCCCTCCCTCCCTCCCTCCCTCCCTCCCTCGTCCATCCATCCATCTATCGATCTATCATCTACCTATTTATCTTGTCATCTATTTCTATCGGCTATCTGTCCCTTCCTTCCTTCCTTCCTTCCTTCCTTCCTCCCTCCCTGCCTCCCTCCCTCCCTCCCTCCCTCCCTCCATCCATCCATCTATCTATCTATCTATCTATCAATCATCTATCTATCATCTACCTATTTATCTCGTCATCTATTTCTATCGGCTATCTGTCCCTCCCTCCCTCCCTCCCTCCCTTCATGATCACGGGGATGACACAACAGTTGTAAGTCTGAAAAACGGTCCCAGGTCCCTTTTTCCAACTTCGAACGGTCACTAAAGAAGCTGCTGTAAGTCAAGGACTGCCTGTATAACCACCTAGATCAAGCTTGGACAAGGATTGGACTTCAACTCCCAGAATCCCCCAGCCTTTTTTCGTTTGTTTTTTGTGATTTGCTCACCCAACTGCCCTCAAATTGCAGTTCAGCCTTGGCCTGTCTCTTGTCAGCACCCGGGCCCTTACGGCGTCCCTCTTCCCTTCTCCCCCCCTCCCCCAGAAATGGCGTCAACGTGGAAGGGGCCACCCACAAGCAGGTGGTGGACCTGATCCGAGCCGGCGAGAAGGAGCTGATCCTGACCGTCTTGTCGGTGCCCCCGCACGAGGCCGACAGCCTGGACCCCGGCGACGACTCCCTGGGCCAATCCTTCTACGACTACACGGAGAAGCAGGCCGTCCCCATCTCCATCCCCACCTACAAGCACGTGGAACAGAATGGCGAGAAGTTCGTGGTAAGTACCACCTTCCCAAACCCTCTCTCCCCCCCCTCTCCCCCGGCTCTTGGCCTGTCTGTCTAACTCCCTCACGCCCCTCCCATCACAAGGCAAAATTCAATTTAATAAAAAGAAGGACCGGGGGTGACATGATACCGTGTTTCCCCCAAAATAAAGACCCTGTCTTATATTTTTTTTAAACCTCAAAATAAGCGCTTTGTCAGGTTTCGAGGTCGTCTCAAATAAATTGCATTTCAAACAAAGTCTTTGAAGGAAAACTATTTTATTAAGTATGACATTTTAGACCCGACTCCATTGAAGCCAACACTGACTTCCAGACCCCAAACCCTCCCTTTCCGTTCCCCACTCCCCTGCACTCATTGGCCATCTTCCAAGTCACTCTACCCCTAATCTACTGCTCCAGCTCAAAGGAATTTCCCCCCTCCCACCCCATCTCCTAGGGGATATTATCTCCAGGGAAAATAAGTAGGTGAAAAGTCGAACGTCCCTTTCCAGACGCCTCCGCTTCTCCTCCTTATGTCAGCACTAGAGTAAATGCAGCTTGAAGTGCTGACATGCTTGGCCTTATTTTCAGGGAGGTCTTATTTTGGGGCGCATGGAGCAAGACGGGGCTCCTCTTGCCATCTTACCTGATTTCCAGCTCTGCATTTTAATATTTTGGGGGCGTGCTTATTTTCGGGGGAGCAGGTGCTCAAAAGCCCAACCGGGCTTATTATCAGGGAATGTCTTATTTCGGGGAAGCAGGGTAGTGATGTTCCAATATTTGAAGGGCTGCCCCAAAGAAAAGGGGGTGTCAAACTATTCTCAAAAGCCCCTGAAGGCAGGAGAAGCAGCAACGGGTGGAAACTAATCAAGGAGAGAAGCAACTTAGAACTAAGGAAAAATTTCCTGACAGTGAGGATATTTGTCCAGTGGAACCGCTTGCCACCAGAAATTAGAGATGCTCCAACAGTGGAGGTTTTTAAGAGGAGACTGGACGAACATTTGTCCAGAACGGTGTACAATCTCCTGCTCGAGCAGAGGGTTGGACTAGAAGACCTCCAAGGGCCCTTCCAACTCTTGTCATTCATTCTCCATGGTCTCTTCCCCTTGTTCGTCCTTCCTTGGTGCTGCTTCTCTTCTCCAGTGTGTGTGTGTAAAATATATATATATATGTGCATATTCTCCTTTTCTAGGTTTACAATGTTTACATGGCAGGCCGGCAGCTGTGTTCGAAGCGTTATCGCGAGTTTGCCATCTTGCACCATAACCTGAAGCGGGAGTTTGCCAATTTTACTTTCCCTCGCCTGCCCGGGAAATGGCCCTTCTCCCTGTCGGAGCAGCAGCTGGACGCCCGGAGGAGGGGCCTGGAGGAGTACCTAGAGAAAGGTAGGCGGTGGGCCTTTGCCAGGGGGGTGGGGGGGGGGGGGGGGGGGGGGCGTCCCTCCTTGGGGGCGGGGGGGGGGGGGGGGCTCTCTTTATGCTTAAAAGTGTGGCTTGGTGCCGTGAATAAGCCCAAACGCTAAGCAACGTTTTCTTCTTCTTCTCTCAACATCCACTCGGAGTCGCCTGAAAGATGGGCAGCAAATTAATAATAGTAGTACCGTTAATAATAATAATAATAATAATAATAATAATAATAATAATAATAATAATAATAATAATAATAATATTCTGACTTCCTTGGAACTGCCTGTATACTCAGATGATACCTTAACAGTTCCTTGGTTAGGATTTGGAACAGTTGTTTTCAGTCCCAGACTGTGAATCGAATTGAAGATTAAATAAATAAATAAATCTGTCATTAATAATAATGATGATGGTAACAACCTGGTTGGGAAGTTTAATTTGAAAGGGCCATTTGAATTCTTGTTTCTTTTCACCTCCTGGAAGGATGAAAAAAAGGCCCTCTTAACCTTTCAGACCCCCTCTCTTCTCTCACCCACTCCCCCCCCCCCCCCCGAGACCCTCAACCCCACTCTGGTCCAATCACAGCTCTGCTTTCTCACCCCCCTCCCACCCCCACAGTCTGCTCCATCCGGGTGATCGGGGAGAGCGACGTCATGCAAGAATTCCTCTCGGAATCGGACGAGGTAGGCCGGTCAGAGGGTGGGCTCTCCCAGGCTGACGCTCCCCCCCCCCTCCAACCCCAAGAGGAAATCGCCTCCCTCAGTGGTTCATCCGGGCTGTTCCCCCCCCCCCCCCCCAGAACTTCAATGGAGTGTCGGACGTGGAGCTCCGGGTGGCCCTCCCTGATATCACGACCGTCACTGTCCGGGTGAAGAAGAACAGCACCACTGACCAGGTCTATCAGGTAGGAGGGGATCCTCCAGGGGTTTGGGGAGGGGGGTCTTCTCGGAGGCTTTGGAGACGTTGGGGGTGCAGGAGGGAACTTGCTCTCCAAAGCTCCTGACAGAAGATTTGGCTTCTTAGGGTTTTTGGCTTCTAAAAACATTCTAGTTTTTAAAATGCATTTCCTCCCTCCCTCCCCTTCTTCCTTCTTTCCTCCCTCCCTCCCCTTCCTTCCTCTCTCTCTCTCTCTCCCCTTTTTTTAAATTTCCTTCCTACTTCTGTCCCTTTTGTTTTCTCTTTCCTTCCTTCCTTCCTTCCCTCCCTCCCTTCCTCCCCCTCCCTTTCTTCCTCTTTCTCACTCTTTTTAATTTCCTTCCTACTTCTGTCCCTTTCATTTTTCTTTCCTTCCTTCCTTCCTTCTCTCACTCCCCTCTCCTTCCCTCCATTTTCTTCCTTCCTCTTTCCCTCCCTTATTTTTTAATTTTCTTTCTCCTGTCTTTTTCTCCTTCCTTCCTTCTCTCCTTCCCTCCATTTCCTTCCTTCCTGCCTCTTTCTCTCCCTCCCTTTCTCTTTAATTTCCTTCCTTCCCTCTGTCCCTTTCTATTTCCCTCCGTCCCTCCCTTCCTCTCCAGGCTGTCGCTTCCAAGGTGGGGATGGATAGCACCACCGCTAACTACTTCGCCTTGTTTGAAGTGATCAACCATTCTTTCGGTAAGGAACATCCCTTACGCGGCCGCCTCCCCACCACCACCCCCTCCCCCTCTGCGTCTAGAAAGGTTTCCCAGTAGGAATCCGGGGGTTCCTTTAGCCACGCAAGCCAACGGGGTGACTTCGAGCCAGTCCTCACCCTAGCCCACCTCACAGGGCTGTTGTCCTGGGGGAAACAGGAGGGAGGGAGGACTGTATGAGGGACGTTTGCCACCTTGAGTTATTTACAAAATAATAGGATAAAATTCTAACATGCACATCAATAGAGAACATGTCTCCTATTGAGGGCAAACCTTCTCGGGGGGAAAACCGAGATGCCATTGAGGCTGGCGAGAAGATGGCGGGTGCCCTCCAGCCTCCTCTGCTGTGGGACTCGCCTCCGCCAACCCCATTTCTCTTCGTTTCCCCCCCCCACCTCTCCCAGTGAGGAAACTGGCGCCCAACGAATTCCCCCACAAGCTCTACGTGCAGAATTACACCTCGGCCGTGCCGGGAACGTGCCTGACGATCAGGAAGTGGCTGTTCACGACAGAGGAAGAGGTTCTTCTGAACGATAACGATTTGGCCGTCACCTACTTCTTCCACCAGGTGGGACCCCCTTCAGGTGACCCTCAGCTTCTCCTTCCACCCCCCCCCCTCCAAGGCGTGGGTGTCCTCTAGGGGGGAAGCCTAGTGGTCTCGTTCGGGGATCAGGGCAGGAGGGCGCCAGGAGCAGAAGAGCGAGGAAGGGAAGAGCGGATCCCTCTGCAAAGCCCTCCCTATTTCCAATTGGGACCCTCTTGAGCGAGGGCTGTTGAGTGTAAAAGCTTACTCAGCGTAAAAACTCTCAAGATTCAAAGGAGGATCGAGTGATCCCTCCCAGGAGATCAAGAATGGGGTTGAAGGAGCAGAATGAATCTTTCTACAGGAGGGCACTACCAGCTAATTAAGGACTACTAATGAGTTTTCTTAGTAATTTATTTATTTTATTTATTTTATTATTTATTTATTTATTTATTTATTTATTTATTTATTTATTTATTTATTATTTAAATTTGTATACCGCCCTTCTCCCGAAGGACTCAGGGCGGTGCACAGCCAAAATTAAAATACATGCAATACAAAATTTAAAATAATTTAAAAGCAGAATTAAATCGAATTGGCTTCCCAAAACATTAAAACCCATTACCCTTAAAATAACCCATTAAAATTTTAAGCCAGCCCAGCTTGCTGAAATAGGAAGGTCTTCAAAGCTCGACGGAAGGTCCGGAGGTCCGGGCTTAGTCGTATTCCTGGGGGTAGCTCGTTCCAGAGGGCGGGTGCCCCCACAGAGAAGGCTCTCCCCCTGGGGGTCGTCAGTCGGCATTGCTTGACCGACGGCACCCTAGTAGTTGTTCGAACACAAGCACAGTTTAAATCAGTCTTTTCTGAACAAGGGCTGTTCATTTAACTTCATTAACAGCCAACAAGAATCCAAAGAATAATAACTCAATTCTGAGGCACAGTATTTCAGATAACCGTAATCTTACTGTGCTTGGCCGAATGCCCAGAAGCAATTTGCAGGAAAACTGACCAGAAAGGAGCAAGAGCCGACGTTTCTGGAATCAAGACACAAAGGAATATGAACGAAGTTGTTTCCTGCAAATTGCCTCAGTCGTCGTCCTTCCTTAAATAGGCTAGGGGAGTGGCCAATTAGCCCCAAGCCTTACTCTCGAGGAGACCTCCTCCTGAGGAGCCACTCCTGCCTTTTAACAGTTCTGCATCGAGAAGAGGCTCCTCCTCTTCGTCTTAAGGGAGCTTCTGGAGGTCTGAAGTCCCTGGCTGAATCCCCGCCTCTGGCACCACATCTTCTCCAGCCTCCTCACTGTCTGACTCGAGTGCCAGCTGCACAGGCTGCTGGTGCATCACCGCACCAGCCTCCTCGTTGTCGGAATCAGCTACTAGCTGCACAAGCCGCTGACGGGCCACAACACAGCCAGAAGAAATTTAAGGGATCTTCTCCTTCCTCCTTCTTCAGCTCTTCTGACTTGATCGGCCACCTTCCGCCATGAGGACTGGAAGCTTGACGCAGTCACGGAGAAGGAGGAGGAGGAAGGAGGGATTGTAGGAAAGCAGGAAACCCCCTTCTTTTTTGGAATGGTCCCTTTACCCCATGTTTTCCCTCACCCAGGCGGTCGACGACGTGAAGAAAGGCTACATCAAAGCCGAGGAGAAGTCCTACCAGCTGCAGAAGCTTGGCGAGCAGAGGAAGATGGTCATGGTAAGGTCGTCTCCACTTCCGGTGGAAAACATCTGTGGAGATTCTGGGTCATCCAGGTCATGGTTGTCCCAAAGGTGCTGTCTTTCAAAAGGCGACTGGACTTTCTTGGGGTTTTTTTTTTTTTTAAGACTTCTCGCTCCTCATCCAGGAGGCTTCTTCAGGTTCTGGCGGAATGGCGGAGAGCAGAAGGATTTCTATTCCTTGCAGTCCTCTGGTCGTTGGCGCTCTCTCTGAGAGTCGTTGAGGCCGCTTGGAGGTCACCCGACTACAGGATTCAGGAGACCCTGAGGGCACAGGCCAACCTCCAAGAGTGCCAACGACCAGAGGACTGCAAGGAATAGAAATCCTTCCGTTCTCCCATCATTCCGTCAGAACCTGAAGAAGCTTCTTGGATGTGGAGCGACATGACTTAAAGGAAAACAAAGTTCAGTTGCCTTCTGAAAAAAAAAAGCATCTTTGGGATTTCTGGTAGGAAGCGTTTGAGTTACGGGCTCTTTCCACTAGTCTGTTAGGCGGCCAGAATCATGAAATACAAATAGTCCTCGACTTACAGCCGTTTATTTAGTGACCGTTCAAAGTCACTAAAGTGATTTACGGCCGGTTTTTTTCACACTTAACGACCATTGCAGTGGACCCCGCTTTTCACATGACCAAACCCCAGCTTGGCAACTGACCCCTATTTATGATGGTCGCAGTTGTCCCTGGGTCACGCGATCCCCTTTTTGCGACCCTTCCGACGAGCAAAAGTCAACGGGGGAAGCCAGATTCGCTTAACGACCCCGTCGCTAACTTAACAAGGGCAGCGATTCACTTGACAATCACTCTGGCAAGAAAGGCCGTGCAATGGGGCGAAACGACTCGCTTCACAACGGTCTCCCTCAGCAGCAGAAAATTGGGGGCTCCCTTGTGGTCGTACGTCGAGGACCGCCCGCCCGAGATGAGCGGCACATAAAACATTTCCCAAATAAATAAAGTTTTCTTGGCGCTCGTCTTGAGTTGCAACCCAGCCTGTTGCGGAGAGCTAACTTGGATTCCTGGGGAGGCCTGGTGGGTGGAGAGACCCCTTCCCCAAATCTTTCATCCCCCTTCTCCCCTTCTCCCCCCCCCCCCCCCCCCCCCCCCCCTTCACAGTACCTGAACATGTTGCGGACGTGCGAGGGTTACAACGAGATTGTCTTCCCTCACTGCTCCTGCGACTCTCGCCGGAAGGGCCACGTCCTCACAGCCATCAGCATCCAGCACTTTAAGCTCCACGCTTGCACCGAGGAGGGCCAGCTTGAGGTCAGCCATGGGGGGACGGGTACGTGGGTTGGTGAGTCGGCAAATGGGCCGTTTCCGGCCTCCGGGCAGTTGGGGAAGGCTGTTTTCACCTTCCCCAGGCTCCTAGGGTGGCTCTGGAGTCTGGGGAGAGCAAAAAACGGGCCTACGGGGCCCACCGTGCCATCACGTGCCAAAAGCGTGGGGAGCATAGAATTATGGGTGCGGACACGCACACTTGTCACCCCCCGCGTTTCCCCTGGCGCTGGGGAATTCTGGGAGTTGAAGTCCACACCAAAGGTTTGGGAAGCCCCTGGTGCAGACTGGCTGAACCCTCGAAGCTTCCAACGTTTTCCCACCTCTGGATCCCTGGGGTTGTGGGGGGGGGGGTGCTCCCTTCCGGATCCGGGCACTGATCCTGCTGAGATCCTTCCAGAATCAAGTCATAGCTTTCGAATGGGACGAGATGCAGCGATGGGACACAGACGAAGAAGGCATGGCGTTCTGCTTCGAATACGCGCGAGGCGAGAAGAAGCCGCGATGGGTCAAAATCTTCACCCCTTACGTAAGCGGAGACGGTGGCGGGCAAAGAGGAGGTAGGGCGGGGTGGGTCCCAGACCCCCGGCAAGAGGAAGGAGCTGGGCCAGAGGCCGGGTTAGAGCCCCAGGCCCTGAGTTCGGATTTTTTTCTCTCTCCTTGCAGTTCAACTACATGCACGAGTGTTTCGAGCGCATTTTCTGCGAATTGAAGTGGCGGAAGGAGGTGAAGGTGGGGAGGGCCAGGCGGGGGTGGGGAGGGCCGGTGCCGTCCAGTGGGAACCCCTCCCCCTCCCTCCCTTCCTATAGAAGCCAGGCGAGGCCTCCCGTGGAAGGCAGGAGCCCTCTTGGCGCTAGAACTCCCTGCGCCCGGCCTGCCTCAACTCCTCCCGTGTCTTCCTTTGAAAGGTGGAAGAGGAAGCCACCGACAAGGACAACAAGAACTGCAGTAAAGACAGTCTGTGCAGCAAGGTGAGAAGCGGGGAAAAAAAGGATTGGCTGTTGTTCCTTTTTGTTTTATTTGTAGCCCCGCCGTTATTTCTATCAATAACTCAGTAAGACCTAACGCTCCTTCCTCCTCCTGTTTTCCCCACGACAACAACCCTGTGAGGCGGGCTGGCCTGGGCTGAGAGAGAGGGAGGGGCTGGGCCAAAGTTACCCAGCCGGCTTTCATGCCTGATGCAGGACTAGAACTCCCAGTCTCCTGGTGATCAGCCCAAAGTCACCCAGCCAACTTTTATCCCTAAATCAAGACTAGAACTCTCAGTCTCCTAGTGATTGGCCCAGAGTCACCCAGCTGCCTTCCATGCCTAAATCAGGACTAGAACTCACAGTCTAAGTTCCGTACCTAAGTTGGGACTAGAACTCCCCATCTCCCAGTTTCTGCTCTGGCGCCTTAAACCACCGGACCAAACTGGCTCTCCTAGTAGACCACCTGGCACGTTCTTCCCCTGGCCCTCGGAGTCTCCGACATCTGAAACAGGGGCCCCTCTCTGTTTGAAGGAAGGATGTGACCCCCATATCTGGGTCGGCGACAGAAGCCGTGGTCCGTGGTCCTTTCCACCTGTCCCCCCCGCCCCCGCAGTTTACATCCCCCTCCAGATGAGAGGGGCCAGCAAAAGGAGGAGATTAGCTGTGATCCCCAGCGCTTTTCGGTGGGAGCACCCCGATTTCTTTGTGTGTTCCCGCATTTCAAGTGGGGGAGTCCCCACCAAAACCTCCTGAGAACACTCCTGTTCCCCGTCTGTGTCCCCCTTTTTGGAGGAGCGGGTGGGGTGGGACAGCCTGTCTTGGAGGAAATAACATACCCCTCCATACCCACCTGCTCGTTTTCAGCCTCTTCCCTTCGTTCCCTCCTTTTTTTTTTTTTTTTCCTCTCCCAGAACATCTTCCAGTTAATGCGGACAGAGCAACGAGACATCGCGACTTGAAAACCGCTTCGGAAAAACCGACCAACCGAAAAACCGTATTATCCCCCCTTTTCCCCCCCACCCCAACCCCAAAACCCTTCCTGGAAAAACAAAACAAAACAAAAACAAATTAACACTTTTCAAAACGAGGAGAAAAGAAAAGAGAGAGAAGGAAGGAAAGAAAGAAAGAAAGAAAAGAGGGGAACGGTTTACTGTATTAAACTCATATTAATTCCATTTGTGAATGTCCTGTTAAGCGGGGGTGGGTGGGAGGGAGGGAGGGAGGGAGGGAGACCACCGTGATCCAGTACAAGGTTGTGGGGCACCCAGTTTCTTGTTTCCAGAAAATGTTTAATTTTTACTTTTGGGGGGTAGCCATTTTCGGAGTCACCTGTTGTTGAAAGATAAGACGGCGCTGAACAATCCCCCCCCCCGTTTTTCTTTTAACAACTGGATGGAGACCCCTACATCCGTTTGCACTGTCTGAAATATATATGTATGTATGTAAAAAAACAAAACAAAAGCAAATATATATATAGAGAGACAAACTTATCACGCCCTTATATATACATATATATATATATAATTTTTTTTTCCATATTGAGGCTGTTACGTTAGAGGGACTTCTAAATCAGAGCTTCCCTTCTTGTGTCCCCCATCAGAGCTTCGGCGAGGCCTGAAACCCTGTTTTTAAAAACAAAAAACCCACCCAGATTTTGCAATCTTTTCTTGCAAGGAATTTGGATTTTGCAGCTTAAGAAACGTTGAAGTTTAAACTTGGAAAAAAGTGGGAGTTTTCTCGACCAACCTTTGGATTTTACAAAAAAAACAAAAACGCAGCAGTGGAGAGGAGAAAAAATCTCTCTTAAATCCTTCGCAAAAATTCAGCTTCCGTGCTTGTCGTTTTCCCCTTCCCCGCGTGGCTTTGAAAAGCTTCCTTGGTTTCGTAGCTTTGGCATTTCAGATTTTCTCTTGGGCTGAAGAAAGAGGAGAGAATTTAGTAGTTTTTCTCCTTTTCCGGGAGTCCGAAAGTAGAAATTGCAATTGGCTTCTAAGGTGTTGGATGGGGACTTGAGTTTGGCTCTCTGCCTGCAAAATTAAATCCCCCCCTCTGCTTTTAAAGCCCTTTTGCTAATTCGTTGCTCGGGAGCTGAGGCCTGGTTGCTAACCACAAAAACAGTCCCGCAGACAGACCAGGTTGCAGGAAGGGGGAAACGAGTGGGTCTAGTCACATAATTAGAGAAATGTGTGTGTTTTTCAGCATCGGGGGACTATTTAGTGGTGGCACCTGCCTGGGACAGTAAAAAGGGCGTCCGCCGGACCTCAGAGGAGCAAGGGAGTAATGGTAACCGTGTGCCCTCGAAGGACAGAGATGATGCTGATTGCACTAAAAAGCGTGCAATTGTTCCATGTCCAACAAAAGATCCTTCTGGACATTTTATCAGAGCTTAGGATGTGCTTAGAAGGGCACATCTCCTTAAGGACTAGCCCCTTGCTTTAGCCCCGGGATGGCGAACTTATGGCACGGGTGCCGGAGGTGGCATGCAGGGTCCTCTTTGTGGGCACGTGGCCATCGGCAGCTGCTCTTCTGGTTTCCGGCAGGCATGCTGGTCTTCGCGGGTGCCGGAGCGCCGGAAAACAGCCTGAAAAATGGCCCAAAACAGGCCATTTTCCAGACTGTTTTCCAGGGTATTTTTGGGCTGGGTTTTTTGGCCATTTTCAGGCCGTTTCTGGCCCTGAAAACGGCCCCAAAAAACAGCCAAAAATGTGTGTGCACCAACCAGTTGCACTGGTGCCCAAAAGGTTCGCCGTCACTGCTTTAGCCCGAAGCCAACAACACCGAGAAAAAACCCGAGAGTACAGGCATCCTCATTTCTACGTGCCAACTGGGCTGCGCAGAGTGCAAATTTGGCCGCCTTAGTAGACGGAAGGTATCCATTGGAAGTAATATATCTTGGAGAGTGCCAAAGTGGAAAAATACCTACCTCTCATTCTTAACAAGGATTTGGGGACGATGCCTTAGTGGGTCGATTCAGGAATGCTGGTCTGGCACACAACAGCCCTGCTAGGTTGACCCTGGGTGTGCAAACCATCGCAGGTTTCCGAGGGATGGGAGGGGTCCGAAGGGACTCGCAGATGGAGGATGAGGTGGGGGAGAAGGACCAACAGCTCTCAGCTGGGTAACAAAACTTCCGAAGAGTTTGTTTCTTCCATCAAAAAACGTGTTTTCGTGGCTTGGCTTCCCAGAGTTTTGAGTTGCAAAAATGACCCCGTTTCTGAGCGAATCAAATCTATGTGTAAGTGTATGTTTATTCCTCTAAGAATGCAACCTTTTTTAAAAATCCAGCATTTCGTTGCGAAGAAAAACCCACCGGTGTGTTTTTTCCCCATCGCTGTTTTTTTAAAAGGTTCCGAACTTCCGATTATTTCTTTCCGTTACAGGATTTGTGATTTGTTTTAACATCCCAGTCTGCTATCCAAAGAAAGGCTGGAAGGGGGGGAAAAAAATGTTTCCATGTCCCTCAAATTTCCTCTTTTTTCTTTTCTTTTTTTTTCTTTTAAAAATCTCCTTGGTTCAGGTTCAAAATATATATATAAATATATATATATATTTATATATATATACATTTAAGCCCTGGGATCCCTGGTGCTCTCCGTGTGCGTCTCTCTCACTGTTTTAATTTATTTGACAGACTTCTAATTGTAATTTTTCACTGCATATTCCTCGTTATTTTTTTCTTTGTTTGTTTGTTTGCGATTTTGGGGTGTGAAGAAGGAATATCCTGGCGAAGAAGGAAGAAAGGGCTCGGAGAAATGGGGGCGGGGGACGGGGAGGCGGGTTAGGGCATTCTTCATCTTTAGAGCTAACTACTCTAAAACAAAAAAAAATTGTTTGGTAAGAATCAATTAGTACAACTAATTGTAACATATTCTTTTAAATAAATTGATTTATTCGATGAAACGGCCCCAGCCTTCATTTGGTTCGCTTTCTTCTATGTATGTAACAGCCCACAAAGGGATGGCAGTTGACATGATGGTTTACGTTTATTCAGCGAAAATCTTATCTATCTATCTATCTATCTATCCCTACCTACCTACCTACCATCCATCCATCATCTCCTATCTATCTATCTATCTATCCTATCTATCTATCTATCTATCTATCTATCTATCCCTACCTACCATCCATCCATCATCTATCTATCTATCTATCTATCTATCTTCTATCTATCTCTACCTACCTATCTCATCCATCCATCATCTCCTATCTATCTATCATCTATCTATCTCTACCTACCTATCATCCATCCATCCATCATCTCGTATCTATCTATCATCTATCCTATCTATCTATCTATCTATCTATCTATCTATCTATCTATCTATCTATCTATATATATCTATCCCTACCTACCATCCATCCATCATCTCCTATCTATCTATCTATCTATCTATCTATCTATCTATCTATCTATCTATCTATCTTCTATCTATCTCTACCTACCTATCATCCATCCATCCATCATCTCCTATCTATCATCTATCTATCTCTACCTACCTATCATCCATCCATCCATCATCTCGTATCTATCTATCATCTATCTATCTATCTATCTATCTATCTATCTATCTATCTATCTATCTA
The DNA here is from genome assembly GCF_029531705.1 of Pantherophis guttatus. The sequence continues at coordinate 2,240,250 of NW_026844058.1, forward strand.
TCTATCTATCTATCTATATCATCTATATCTACCTACCTATCATCCATCCATCATCTCATATCTATCTCTATATCTCTTTATCTCTCATCTCTCTATATCTACCTACCTACCTATCTTCCATCCATCCATCCATCCATCCTCTATATCTATCTATCTTATCTATACATGCAGACAGACAGACACGGACAGATGGATCTCTCATACACACCATTGTGCAAATTGCAGATTTTTTAAAAATCCAGTTTTTGCTCAAGCGCCCGTGAGATTTCCAGCTTTGGGGGCAGAACAGGAAGCCTGGCTGAATTTCCATTAAATGGGTATTTTTATTTTTATTTTTTTTGCCTGCTGGGCATTCTCCCCCCCCCCAGTCCCTCCACATATCCCCCCCTCCCTCCTCCTGTGCCAAGAATCTACTTCCAACGAATGCTTTCACACCCACGGGGGTGGAGGGTGGGGGGGGGATTCTCGTGCCACGCAGGGTGAAAAACCATTCAAGGAAGCAAAAATGTTCTCTCCAGCACTGCAGCTGTTGTGGTTGAAAACCGGGGCTCGGTTTGGAAAACTTAACCGCCGTGTGGAAGAATCCCGGGTGGATGTGAGTGCGAGACTTTCCCACGTTCCCTTTTCCAGTTTATTTTAAAAAAACAACAAGAAGACTATTTGTGTGCATTTTAGCACAGAATATTGGAAACGGCCTCCTCACGTTGGGTCTGCTGAGCAAACAGATTGGCATCCAATCTCTTGGTCTCCTTTCCTTACATCTCGCTGACAACAGGGACTAGAAACTTGGCTGGTGGGGTTTTTTTTTTAAAAAAAAAATGTTTCAGCTCTAATCTTGGCCCTCGTTCCTTAAGGAAGCGAAGACAATATTCAAGGGAGGGGTGGATTTAAGAAGGTGAGGGACAAGAGAAAACAAGAGTCGGATCTTCCCGGCAAGTGGAGAAGGCATGATCCTTTTTTTTTAAAAAAAAATGAATTTTAGGACTCTTGCATTCACTTGCATAAAATGGAGAGAAATAATCCTCCCGCCCCCACACCCTCCATCGAGAAGCTAGCAAAGCACCTGCATGACCCCAGCATCTGCTAATTCCATAGCTGAAGGGGGGCTGGACTGGATGACCTCTAGGGCACCCCCTAGGCTGGCCCTGCCAGGCTTCGAGGAGCTTCCTGCTGGGATGGCAGCCTGGCCAAGCGAGCCTCTGGAGGATGGAAGCTGACTCTGTGGTCAGAGAGGGCTGGAGGAGGAGGTGGTCAGGGGTGGGGGGGGGGGGGGGGGGGGGGGGGGGGGGGGCGATGGCCCAGTTATTTCCAGCCTGGCCTCTTCCTCCTCCTCCTCTTCCTCCTCCTCTAGGCTGGCTGGCTGCAGCCTCTCCATCTTGGCTGCCTGCAGACCCTCCCGCCTCCTTGTCCCTTCTCCAAGCCCACCCACACTTTTGCCTGCCTCTCTCATTCTGGGGGGGGGGGGTAGTGTGTGTGCGTTCCTCGGAAATGGGGAGGGGGTCTCCAGGAGAGAGAGAGAGAGATGCTTTAGGCCCCTCTGTAAAAGGGATGAAGGATGGCTGGAATGCAGTTTCTTTCTTTCTCTTTTTTTCTTCCTTTCCCTCCTTCCCTCCCTCCCTCTCTCCTCCTCTCCTGACGGTTTGATTTTTCTGTCTTTGCTAAGCTGTACATCCTCTCTTCTCCTTCTCCTCCGCTCTCTGGTCCAAAGCAGGCAGGCAGGCAGGAAAGATTTGGGGGAATTTAAATCCTGTTTTTTTCCAAACCGACATGGATACGGATTCCTCCGCTCGCCTCCTCGCCTTCTTCTTCTTCCTCTTCTTCCCAGGTAAGGCTCTTCCTTCCTCTCCTTCCTCTTCCTCTCCAGCCACCCACCTGTCCTGCCCACGTCTCCTCACTGGCATCGTAACCTGGCAGGAGCAGGTGTGTGGCTTCAAAAGGCTTTGGGGGGGGAGCTAAAAACCCCTGGGGTTTGGGAAAGGGGTTTTATACCCCCCCTTACGAATTCAGACCGTCTGCTTTGAAGGTTTCCAGAAACGCCAAATTCCATTTTTTTGCCCCCCCATTTCAGGTCCAGCTTCAATGGGTAATATTGTTTGGGGGTTGGATAGCTGTCCTTCAGAATAGCTTTCTCATTGAGCCTCGGCTGGTGTGTGTTTGTGTTTGTGTGTCTGTGTGTGGATGTATGTGTGTTCTATTTTGCCACACTCTGCCTTCTGCCCCTTTTGTGCGTTTGTGTGTCGTTCTGCTTTGCGGGCACGCAAGCCCATGCATCCCTCTTCTCTGCCTACGGGAGTTAAATTTTTGCATGTTGCGTTGCTGCTTTGCTGAATGGGGAAGGGAGGGAGGGGGGGCGGGGAAGGGAGGGCTGGAGAGTTCCTTGAGGGCCTGGGATGGGGGGGGGCACCTTTCCCCCCTCCTTCCATTCAAGATCCCTGCTGGCAGATTTGCATTAGCAGAGCCGTGGGGGGTGGGAGGGGGTGGCACGAGTTTTCTGACTCTTCTGTGATGCAATTTGTACGGGGCGGAAGGGGAGGGGGGGCAAGTCTTTGGGTCAGGGGATTTAAATCTGGGGTGAAAAGATCAGGTTGGGTTAGAGCAGGGGTCAGCAACCTGCGGCTCTGGAGCCGCATGTGGCTCTTTTACCCTTTTCCTTCGGCTCCCCGTCATTCAAAATATGTGTCACAACCGCCAATGTGCGACACACGCTGTCACGCGATTTATTGAGCATTTCAACCATGGATAAATCCAAGAAAAGAAAAGTTTCGGAAGAAGAAGGTTGAGCAGCACTCTTCTAACGGCTCAGAGGCACCCTTGTCTTTTAACCTTCAGGGCAAGCCAAGCACCTCAGCACGGAGATGGACTTGCCAGAGCAGGAGATTCCAGGAAAAAACATCTCCCCAAATTCTGGATCTTGATGTTCTCCTCAACATTCATGTCCAACTCTTGGTTTGCAGACTCCGAAGGAGGCCTCCACCAGCGGCAACTGCTGAAGGACCTGATGGAAGACTACCTCCCCTTGGAGAGACCCGTGGGCGATGACGCCCAAGCCATCACTGTCCACTTCACCCTCAGTCTTATGCAGATCATGGACCTGGTAAGTTCTGGAGATGAACGCCAAAACATGGACATCTCCGGCAGGTTCCTGATTTTCCAGCTGAAGTCATCCCTCTACATTCCAAGATATTTTGGGCTCCACGCAAGGCTGAAATCCAGCAGGTTCTGGAGAACCGGTAGCGGAAATTTTGAGTAGTTCGGAGAACCGGCAAATACCACCTCTGGCTGGCCCCAGAGTGGGGTGGGAATGGGGATTTTGTAATATCCTCCCAGGAGTGGGGTGGGAATGGGGAGTTTGCAATATCCTTCCCCCAGGAGTGGGGTGGGAATGGGGATTTTGTAATATCCTTCATCCCAGGAGTGGGGTGGGAATGGGGATTTTGTAATATCCTTCTCCCAGGAATGGGGTGGGAATGGGGATTTTGTAATATCCTTCTCCCAGGAGTGGGGAAGGAATGGGGAGTTTGCAATACCCTTCCCCCAGGAGTGGGGTGGGAATGGGGATTTTGCAATATCCTTCTCCCGGGAGTGGGAAGGAATGGGGAGTTTGCAATATCCTTCTCCCAGGAGTGGGGTGGGAATGGGGATTTTGCAATACCCTTCCCCCAGGAGTGGGAAGGGAATGGGGATTTTGTAATACCCTTCCCCCAGGAGTGGAGTGGGAATGGGGATTTTGCAATACCCTTCCCCCAGGAGTGGGAAGGAATGGGATTTTGCAATACCCTTCCCCCCCCAGGAGTGGGAAGGGAATGGGGATTTTGTAATACCCTTCCCCCAGAGTGGAGTGGGAATGGGGAGTTGCAATATCCTTCTCCCGGGAGTGGGGTGGGAATGGGGATTTTGCAATATCCTTCTCCCAGGAGTGGGGAAGGAATGGGGATTAAAACGACCATTCAAATGTTAGAACCGCCAGGTAAATCCCCCTTTTCCATGTAGGTTGTAAGTTTGAATCGGTCGTAAATCGAGGACTGCTTTAGGATTAAACAAAATTGCCTGGAGCTAAGAGTGCTTTTTGAATTTTTAAAGAGTGTGAGGCTTTTTAGGTGTTTCTAAGAAACATTTTTCTTTTTTTTTTGCAGGACGAAAAGAATCAAGTCCTCATCACCAACGTCTGGCTGCAAATGGTACATTTTAAAAATACATACATACATACATATGTATGTATGTGTATACATATATATATATATATATATATGTATGTATGTATGTATGTATGTGTATACATATATATGTAATATTAAAGGAGGTCATGGAAATTCACGGTAAAGAAGTCACCAAGTTTGCCTGATTTTAGACACGGTTCACTACGTCACCTGTTCAAGGAGAGCTGCTGAAAGGGACATCAGAGGTCTTCTAGTCCACCCTATGGTCAAGCAGGAGACCTTATACCATTCCAGACAAACGGCTATCTAATCTTTTCTTGAAAACCTCCCGTGATGGAGAACCCACAACTTTCAAGGACCGGATTTCTTAGTGTTGTTTGCAACAGGGTTTGTTAAACTGCCCTGAATTATGTGCCTATCGGTCCATCCATCCACTAGTCCTCAAGAGGGCTCTTTGCGGGAGGTTGGCAATGGGCATGTCCGTGCCTTTTTGTTGTTTTTTTTTTGCAGTTTTCAAACCCAGTTTAGTTTTAAAAAAAAAGGATGGCAAAAAACTGTTGTTGCTAAGTAATTTATGTATTTGTTAAATTTGTCACCTATCTCGCTGTGGGGCTACTCTAGGTGGCCTACAATGATAAAAAGAAGGGGGGGGGGGAAATGAAAGCTGGCTGGGGAATCCTGGGAGTTGAAGTCCATCCATCTTCAAGTGGTCCCAGAGTTGGGGAGTTGTCAAGTTTTGAGGTCGTCTCAAATAAATTGCATTTCAAACGAAGTCTTTGATGAAAAACTCCCATTTTATTAAGCATGACATTCTAACCGACTCAATCGAAGCCAACACTGACTTCCAGCCCCCAAACCCTCCCTTTCTGTTCCCCACTCCCCTGCACTCATCTTTTACTCCTCTTCCTCTTCTCCTCCTTCCCTCTTCTCCTTCTCCTCCTTTTACTCTTCTTCCACTTCTCCTCCTTTCCTCTTCTCCTTCTTCTTTTACTCCTCTTCCTCCTCTTCTCCTCCTTCCCTCTTCTCCTTCTCCTCCTTTTACTCCTCTTCCTCCACTTCTCCTTCCCTCTTCTTTTACTCCTCTTCCTCTTCTCCCCTCTTCTCCTTTTACTCCTACTTTCTTTTACTCCTCTTCCTCCTCTTCTCCTCCTTCCCTCTTCTCCTATTATTATTATTATTATTATTATTATTATTATTATTATTATTATTATTATTATTATTATTATTGGCTGCCACAAACACACCGACACACAAAACAACAGGCAAAAAAACTAGGAAAAATCCCTGTCCGGAAAACACGCCCAGCGAGTGCCGGCGTTAGACTGCAGAAAATAATTTCCTTAGGAGATCTGAAGCCTCCGATGCGGTTTTACCATTTCTATCTTCCACACCACCCTGCAGGGTAGGCTGGCTTTGTAAGGGAAGGGGGAAACCACCAAACGTGCAATTTTAGGAATATAATCGTTTCGAACCAAGCCGGGCCCGAGAGATCTTTCAAATCACTGGGACCTTTTTTGTGTCTTCCTTTTGTATCTTTTCCCCCTCAGATCAACACCAAAATTAACAATGAAAAATATCTCCGGGCTCACACCGAAATTGAGGTTCTGCTGTCCGGATTTCTCAGGTTGGTTTCCAGGAACGAGCGAAAAGAGGATTTAAAAAAAACATTTTCTTCCTCAAGGCAGCTCACTTTTTTCTTGCTCAACTGATTACAGGTAATCCTTGATTTACAACCGTTTAGTGACCGTTTGAAGTCAACAGAATAACAAAGTTGGAAGGGACCTTGGAGGTCTTCTAGTCCAACCCTCCAAGGCCCAGGAAAAAGGTGATTTATGAATGTTTCTCACATGAACTTTGCAGCATCTCCCGAGTCACATGACCAACATTGGGCCCTGACTCATATTTATGACGGTTGCAGCATCCCAGGGGTCTCGTGATTCTCTTTTGCGACCTTCTGACCATGGGGGAAAGCCAGATTCACTTAACAACCGTGCGACTAATTTAAGAACGGTGGCGATTCACGGAGCAACCGTGGCAAGAAAGCTCATAAAATGAGCCAACGCTCACTTAGCAGCTGTCTCACTTAGCGACAGAGAATCCGGGCTGTTGCGGTCGTTAAGTCGAGGACAACCTGTAATAACGGATGTGCGGCTTCTCCCACTTAGTGGCCAATTCGCCACGATTCTAGAATTGAACCGGCTTTCAGATCGACGTGGCTTTTCTCCTTTCCTTCCTCGGTTCAATTTAGAATAGAATTGAGCTGGAAGGGACCCTGGAGGTCTTCTAGTCCAGCCCCCTGCTCAAGCAGGAGTCCCTACATCATTCCAGACAACTGACTGTCCAGTCTCTTCTTAAAAACCTCCAGCGATGAAGCACCTACAACCTCTAGTGGCAAGTGGTTCCACTGGTGAATTGTCCTCACTGTTAGGAAGTTTCTCCTTAATTCCAGGTTGCTTCTCTCCTTGATTAATTTCCATCCATCGCTTCTTGACCTGCCTTCTGGTGCTTTGGAGAATAATTTGACCCCCCCTCTTCTTTGGGGCAGCCCCTCAAATACATGTCCCCCCCCTAATTCTTCTTTTCTCTAGACTGGCCAAACCCAAATCCTGAAGCCGTCCTTCGTACGTTTTAGTCTCCAGGCTTTTGATCATCTTACTCTTCTCTACACTTTTTCCAAAATCTCGAAATCCTTTTTATTTTTTTTGGATAGTGTGGTGACCAAAATTGGTTGCAGGATTCCAGGTGTGGCCTTACTAAGGTTTTATAAAACGGTAAATTTCTTTTAACCAACTTTTTTTTTAAAAAAAAACAAACCTCGGTTTCTGGAGCTCTTTGCTAATTGCTTTATCGATTCCTGAACGGTGTAGTTGCAACTGTTCAGACAAAAAAAAAGAAGGTATTTTTAATTGTTATAAATATTTCCTCGGCCGGCTGACTCTCGTAAGGCCTTTTCGGAGGGTTTTAATTTTCCCATCGAAAGCTCCGTTCGGGCCCCCAGACCCGTTTTTATTTTCCTGCCGGCCGCAGAACGAGGGCAGATATAAATTAAACGTTTCTCCTGTGTCTCTAATTGCCTTATCGATTCTCGATAAGGGAAGGGGGGGTCATTTACCAATTTGACAAGGGACGAGGCCGGCCGGCCAGGGTGGGAGATTCAGGGGGGGGGGGGGTCTTCAGGAAAAAAAAAAGTCTTTGAAAATCTGTTTTTCTGTTGTTTCCCCCCCCTCCTCCTCCTCCTCGCCCTTTGGTGATTTCCAGAGACGTCTTGATGAAACGTCCGGAGAATATCCGAGAATTTGCAGCAGGTGAGAATTAAAATTTATTTCAACAACACCCCATTGGGGAGATCTGGAGTGTCGGTGTCCAATCGACGCGCGTGCAAAACACAACAGCCTGGGCTGCCGATTGGCTGGGATCGGATGGGCACCGTGGAAAAAATTCTGATTTTATTTTTGGCCAGACGGCTTCGTGGCCCCCTCCAATGTTCTCCCTTCACCGCAAGGACGTCTCCTCCTGCCCGGATCAGATGCCCAACCCCGGAGCTTTAATGTGGATTATTTTGGACCCCCGATTAATCCTTCCGTCGGGAGGGATCCCTGGAGAGGGCCGAGCAAGCAGGGCTTAAATAAAATAAAAATAAAAAGCAAAGCAGAACCCGCTCCCAAGCTCAGTAAGGTTTCAAGAAAGGGGCCTAACTCTGTTGCGATTAATTAATAATAACTTGCTGATTGTTCAGACTAAAATCAATGGCCGCTTAAATTCAACTTCTGAAGGTTCTGCATCGAAGAGGATCTTGAAAGTTGATTCGGCTGTTTTAAACTTTAAACTGTTCTCCCTTTAAACTTCCTTCCTTCCCTTGTTTTTTCTTTTTTCTTCCTTCCTTCCTTCCCTTTTCTTCCCTACCCTCTTTTCCTTCCTTTCTTCCCATTTTTCTTTCTCTTCCTTCCTTCTTTTCCTTCCCTTTGATTTCTTCCTTTCTTCCCCTTTTTATTCCTTCCTTCTTCCTTCCTTCCCTTTTCTTCCATTTCCTCTTTTCCTTCCTTTCCCCCATTTTTCTCTTCCTTCCTTCCCTTTTCTTCCATTTCCTCTTTTCCTTCCTTTCCCCACTTTTCTTTCTCTTCCTTCCTTCCCTTTTTTCTTTCCTTCCCTTTGATTTCTTCCTTTTCCTTCCTTTCTTCCCTTTTTTATCTCTTCCTTCCTTCTTTTTTCCCTTTCTTCTCTTCTTTAAATAACATTTTCCTTGCAAGGATGTTTCTAAATCAGCACCGCCTTGCAAGAGAAATGTTTAGCTTCTAAGGACAGACAGAGCCCCGAGGGAGAATAGCGTCAGGCAGAGAGAGCCCCAGAGGCGTGCGACACCATCCCCTGACCATGTGCAGAGTGCTTCCCTCTGCCGTTTGCGCACCTGGGATCTGGCACACAAGAGACACACTCCCCAGGAGCAAAAGCAAAATTAAAATTAAAAAGCAAAAGCAAAAAAAGCGCAAAGCAGAGAAACCAACTAGGCTAAATAAATCCCAGATTTGCAATCGAGGGGACACACAGAATCCTAGGGCTGGGAGGGACTTTGGAGGTCATCTAGTCCAACCCTCCCTGGCGGAAAGTTCATCCATCCTGGACAAAGAGACGTCCAATCTTTTTCTTGAAAACCTCCAGTGAGAAAAAGCTCATCCAGGGATAGCACCGTCACGTCCACAGGGGGCCCCGAGTTCGAGTCGCGGTGCCAGAGGCCTTTCCCTTGCTTTGATCCACAGGATTCCCGATTCCTGTGGCCGCCTACACAGCAGGGCTGGTGTTAAACCCCGTTTCCCTCCCCATTTCACCTTCCAGACTATTTCACCAACCCGGAGCTGCCGAAAAAGATCCAGCAACAGATGATGGAGAAGCTAAACCAGGCCACTTAAGGGCCTCCTGCTTTGAAAATTTAAATAATCCCCCCCCCCTCCAATTATTATATTTCTTGGAATCTCTTTCCTTTTCATCAGTTGTTAATAAACCCACAAAATGCATGAAAATTGCTCATTTTTTCCCCACCTGGTGGGGGTTTGAAACGCCAGGCAATTCCAGGCATGGTTGCATCCTGTACAGGCAGTCCTTGAACTTACAACGGTTCATTTAGTGACGGTTCAAAGCTACAGCGTCGCTGGAAAAAGTGACTTAGAGCCGCTTTTCACACTTACGACCATTGTAGATCCCTGTGGTCAGGTGATCAAAATCCAGCCAGTTGGCAACGGCCTCGCATTTATGACGATTGCTGGGGGGGGTCTCATGATCCCCGTTTGCGACCTTCTGACCAGCGAAATCAATGGGGAAATCAGATCCGCTGAACAACTGTGCCACTAACGTTAACCCCTGCAGTGAGCCGTAACACGTGGGGTGAAAAACGCACTTAACGAATATCTCCCTTAGCAACGGGAACGTGGAGTTCCATTGCAGTCGTTAAGCCGAGGACTGTGGCTTACTAACCGGTTGTGCTAAGTTGCTAGTCAAAAGTCCGGGGGGGGAGGGGGCAAGGGGGACGACAGGAATACCCCCACCCCACGGCTGCTCCACCATCATGGAAAATGCCCTTTTGCCCCATGCCACGCGCAAAGGTGGCATTTGTGGCAGAGCCGACGGGGCAGCCAAGACAAGCAAGAGCTGGATTTGCAACGCTGAGTATGTCGGGGTTCAGAAGACCCCTGTGCCACCCTCCCCTGCAGAGACCCCCTTTACCCAGGTCTGCAACTCACAGAACCTGCAACGGGCACCCCGATACCTAACCCCTTTTGGAAGGCTGCCTTTCCACCTCTCCTTCCTTGCAGACCCCATCAGATGACTCTTGGGAGACCCTCCCACATCCAGGGCCGCCGTGCCCGCAGTCTCTCCCCCCCCTCGCTCCCATCCCAGGCCTGGCAAGCTCTGCCGACATTATCTCAGCAGTCACCTTGATAAGGTGGGACGTCAAGCCCGCCGTAATGGATGGCTCTTCTGCAGCAGGCGCAGCTCCGCGTGAATATTCATGCCCTGCTCCGCCGGAGCATCCCGGACGGACCCCCCTCCCTTCCCCCAGCATCCTCATGTAGGGCCCTAATGAGATTGTTGGCAGCCGTCCCTCCTCTGCTCTTAAGAGCGGGGGCTGGCGGGCAAACTTTTCCCGTTATCTTCCCCGATGGACGACACTGGGAGGGGTGTGCGGGTTGGCCCTCGGAAGGGCCTGGCAGCTTTTGTGTTCCCTTGTGGTGGTGGTGGGGGGAGACAGGGAGGAGGAGAGGCATGGGTGGGCATAAATTAACCGGCAGCAGACCCATCGTGGTGCCAAGGGACAGGACACCGACCGGGGGCAGCTTGTTCCAGTCGGTGCCGAGACGGGACTGTTAATGCAATGAGGGACAATTGTGCAACAGCAGCTTCGCGATGTCTGAAACATTGTCGCAAACAGGACATTCTGGGATGTGCCCCCGTCGTTTCCCGCAAGAAGCCTGGCACACTGGGAGGAGCAGCGAAGCTAAGAAACAGGCAGTGAAGATGAGCAAAAACGCCCCCCCTCCCCAAATAAAGAGAGAAAACAGTCCCTTTCACTAACTCTGTTGCGAGTCTCGAGTTCGGATCTAGACCTCTTTGTGGGAAAACTCTTCCTGGGTTTTTGTTTTTGCCTTTTTGCAACTAAGTTTAGCCGAATAATTAGCGGCGCTTCAAGCATTAGGGGACTTAAAAAAACCGAGCAGAAGCAGGTTTGATTTAAGCTATCGACCCGCCGCCCCGTCCTGCCGATTTTAAACTCAGGAACTGCAGATCTTTTTAGCGGGTAATTCTTTTTGAGTTTTAATGAATAGTTCTTTGAATTTTAATGGATAATTCTTTTGAGTTTGCTCGAGTTGCTTGCAAAGTCACGGCCGCGTTTCTGCTTCTAACACCCACTTTGGTATTCGGCCTCCGGGTAATCTAGCCGAAGTCGAGTTTCCCCGTTACGTTGCTGGGCGAGTCCCGGAAAAAATAAATGACATCCCCCACCCCCTTGAACAAGGGATCGGAAGCCACTCAATTCAAGCCATCAGGCCTGCTCTTATCAACCACAAACCCCTTTCAACAGGCAGGACTATGGATTTTGCCTACCATTAAAACCTCTAAAAGGCGCAGCTCTTCTTTCTAAGGGGGCCTTACAAACTGCTCATCGCCACGAAAAAGCAAATATTAATAAGGTGGATGGTTTATTCACCGGTTCCTGCAGTCCCTCCCCGTTTCTGGGCAGAGTTGCTGGCCGGAGCACCCCAAACAGGATCCCCTTGTGTCCCCCCACGAGGTTTTAAGAGACGGGAAGAGCAGCGGGCTTCACCCACCCGTGCTCAGCTCAAGGAAATCCCCCCCCCTCCTAAAAGGAGTTTTTGGCTAGAAAAAAAATATCCTAAGCTCCGATTTTGGAGCCGCAGAGAAAAGTCCCTTTCCCAGCCTCTCTTCCGCGAAGGCCTCAAGGTTTTCCCGCTTCTCTGTCGGCGACTTCCGGTTCCTTCTGGGCGAGCCAAAGCCGTTGGCTGTTGGATTTCGGTTCGGCAAACAGCTGTACCGAGAGGGGGACGCGGACGGTGTCGAGCCCATTCACCTGCAACGCAGGAGGAAGGGAAGAGAAGAGGAGAGCAGCCCCGGAAGACCAACGTGAGTAAATTGGGAGTTCCTAGTACGAAAACTCAACTTCTCTGTTGGACGGCAGGTGCTTTAGGCATTCAGCGTTCTCTTTGGAGAAAGTGGGGTAAGGATTTTAGCCTTGGGGTGCCCACCCCCGGATGCTCCATTCTGACTACCTGGGCAGGTCTGGAAGCCAGGGAGGGGAGGGAAAAAAACCCCAAAGTTTCCATTGTTTTTCCTGAAGACATTTCATTACCGAATTAGGCAACGCTATCAGTGCTAATCTAACTTGGGTAACATCTGCAAGAAAACCAAGTTTGGAAAGCACCAAGGATCTCCCAGTCCTCCTCTTTTTCTACACAAGCCTCTTTCCCTTCTAGCACTGATAATGTTACCTAGTTGGGTCATGAAACTCTGCAAGGAAACCACCCAGCTCGGAGGGCTGCCACAGAGGGAAGACAAAAAGGCAACCTCTCCCTGGTTATCTGCCCTCCACTACTGCTATCCACAGGTAGACTATTCCTGCACAAGAGGCTCCTTTGCTAATGGGCCCGTTTTGTTTTATTTTTTCATTTTTTCCCCCCTTTCTATGATATCGTCAAATCTCCCCGTTTGGCGCACTGCAGATTGCCAAGCCACAAAACCTCGCAGGAAGTCCGAGAGGGAGCTTACCGTAACGTCGCACCAGTAACTGCCCAGTTTGGTGATGGGTTCTTCCGGGAGAGTCAGCGCCTGGGGGGGCACTACAACTCCCAACTGGGGGGGGGAAACAGAAGAAGGGGGGGGGACACATACAGCTCCTTAAAAATAGGGTTGCAAATGCGTTTCAAAGTTGCGTTTCAATCTAAGACGAGGTGGAATTTTGATCACACATCACCGAGGGGATGTTGTAACTGAAAAAGGTCATAAGTCAGTGCCGTTGTAACTTTGGTAGTCACTCAATGAACTGTTGTAAGTCAAGGACTTACCTGTATTAAGGCTGACATCTCCATTAGTCTCACGTGAAATGAACACAAACAGATAAAACATCTCCTCACCAGCAACTACCACACCAATGAGCAGAGATTAACACCACAATCAACACTAGCACTCTTGACAATACCCCAATCAAGGAATTACCACTGCAAACAGATAGACTAACAACAAACCATCACTTAATCAAGAAATCACCAAGGCTCCTCCCACCGACACAGGACAAGCCACCAGTATATAAAAATAAGAGCAAACCCCACACCCTAGCACTGATAGTGTTACGTAGTTGCGTAACAAGACGTCTGCAAGAAAACCACCAAGCTGAGAGAGACCCAAGGACCCCCACAAATGTATAAACTCACGTTTCGGAGGAAATGCCGGCAGACAATTTCTTTCGTCAGCTCCCACTGGTCACACTCGTTCACGCCGATCTCCAGGGTGCAATTCTTCAGGAACCGGACAGTCTAAAGAAAAGGGAAATCTTTAAATCAGTTGGTCAACTAAGGGAAGGAGAGATGGGAACTCAGCCGTTTTAGCTGAAGTTCCTCCAAAGCATGATCAGAAATGATAAAAAACAAAAACAAAACTTAAGTGTATGTATATATATTTATATATATATAAATTTATATATTAACCGCTCTGGATTTGCTAGCTTAGGTTTTGGGAGAAAGGAGGGAATAGGAGTAAAATTCAAATTTTGGGAGAGAATATATCTGATGAAATAAACTCCGCATTGGTGACAGGAAGGGCATCCGGCCAGTAAACTCTCACTCAGCTCCATTCAGTTACCCAGACTCCACACCAATGCAAGCGATTATAGGGTCGTTAAAAGAAGATGATAGATTGGATAGATATAGATAAGATAGATAGATGGATGGATGGATAGATGGATTGCAGCTTCTTCTCCACAATTCAGCTTTCAAATAAAGCTCACTCATCAATAATATTTGGAAAATGTCCTGCCAATTATCCTCCCGAAACAGGACTATTTCCCCATTAATTCTTCCCAGCCTCACCTTCCTACCGCTGTGAGTTTGTAATCTCGGCAGCTTCCCTTCTTCACGTAACTAAAACAGAAGAGGAGATGCAGAAAAAAACAAAAAATCAGATTTTTTTTCCCTCTCATTTTCCGGCTGCATACGGGAGCCTAGATCCTGGTGGAGCAAACTTACTCGGTTTTCCTCTTCGAAAAACTTCTTGTTTTCTGGAGAGGCGTAAACGGCCCGGTGGTGGAACAGGAGATGGTTACGCCCAAAAGATCTGTGGACGAAGACGGTTTCGCCCCGGTTTCCAACGTCTGAAAATCGAGATACGGAGAAAAAATTAGACCCAGGCTTTCGTGTGTGTGTATTGTCCTTGGCTCCTGCCCATGTACAGGTAGTCCTCGACTTACAACGTCACTAAACGACTGTTCAGTTACCACGGCACCGGAAAAAGGGGCAGGAGAGGCCGTGAAGCGCGGCAAAACTCAACTTAGGAAAACGTTCCTGTCTTAACCCAGGGACGTTGGGCTCCCTTATGGTCGCAGGTCGAGGACTACACCGGTGTGGAGGTCAGCGGCCGGAGGGTCTCGTACCTTCCACCGGTTCGGTGAGGATGAGTTCGAGGGGCTCTTTGGGGCAGTGCTTGAGGTCCTCCACCAGACGGAAGACGCGGTAACGGGGGTGTTTGATGCGAGGCTCTCGGTCTTTTTTGCCTAGCGGAACCTTCCACCAGCGCTCCACGATGACCGTCTCCTGCAAGGCAGAGAAGTTGGGGAAAGGTTCGGACACGGGCCGTCTGGTCCCATCCTGTTCCCCCAAACAAAGAGGGATTTATTTAACCGAGATTTTTAATTGCTTTGGGGGAAATGCAGGACTTGCCACGTGTATATGAAGCAGCCAGGCCAAAATCCCGGGATGGTGGGGCTGGAAGAGGCTTTCTGAAGCATTTCCTTTTTCTTCTTTCTCTTCCTTCCTTCCTTCCCTCCATCTTTCCTTTCATCCTTCCGTCTTCCCTCCCTCCCTTCCTATTTTTCCTTTTCTCTTCCCTCCTTTTCCTCTTTCTCTACTTCTTTCCATGCAACCATTTCTCCTTTTCACTCTTTCGTCCCTCCTTCTCTCCTTTACTTTTCCTTCCTCTTCTTTTTTCTTTCACTTTTCCCTTTTTCTTCTCTTCCTACCTCCCTCTTTTTCCTTCCTTCCCTTCCTCTTCCCTATCTATCCATCCATCTCCTTCCTTCTTCCCTCCTCCTGCCCTCCCTTTTTCTTCTCTTCCTTCCCTCTTCCCTCCCTTTTTCCTTCCTTCCCTTCCTTTGCCTTATCTATCTCCTTCCTTCTTCTTCCCTCCTCTCCCTCCCTTTTTTTCTATTCCCTTCCTTCTTCCCTATCCATCCATCTTCCTTCTTCCCTCCTTTTTCCTTCCTTCCCTATTTATCCATCCATCTCCTTCCTTCCTTCCAACAATTTCTCTCCTTTTCCTCCCTCTTTTTCCTTTTCTTCTTTCCCCTTCTTTTCCTTCCTTCCCTCCTCCGCCCTCCCTTTTTGTTTTCTTCCTTCCTTCTTTCCTCCGTCCTCCCTGCCTTTTTCCTTCCTTCCCTTCCTTTGCCTTATCTATCTCCTTCCTTCCTTCTTCCCTCCTCTCCCTCTTTTTTCTCTTCCTTCCTTCCATCTTTCCTCCTCTCCCTTTTTCCTTCCTTCCCTATTTACCCATCCATCTCCTTCCTTCCTTCCTTCCAACAATCTCTCTCCTTTCCCTCCCTCTTTTTCCTTTTTCTCTTCTTTCCCCTTTTCTCTTCCTTCCTTCCTTCCCAGCTTATCCGTGTCCAGGCAGCCCATTCAGACCACCCACCCACCCCACTCTTTGGCCTTGGGCAGCACCAGTTCTCTCCTGGTGGTCCCCCATCCCTTCCTCCTACCCACCTCCCCGCCAGCCAGGGCTACCCTGCCCTTCCCCGCCAGAACGGACCCCGAAGGGTCCTTCCCGGCCCGGCCCTGCCGCGCTCACCCGCGGGGCCGAGAGGTGCAGCAGCCCCCTGGGCAGGAGAAGCGGGAGAGACCCCGCCGGAGACCCCCGCGCCGCCCGCCACAGCCCCGCCGCCATCATGGCTCCCGCCGCCCTGCTGCAGGCCCCTCCCCCCGACGACTGCGCAGGCGCCGAGACCCGCCAGGCCGCGATTAAGCCCCGGCCTCGCGTAGCGTCGCCTGCCGGGCATGGCTCTCTTCCCGCGGGCGGCGGCGCCACGGCAGCCCCCGGCTTTTGGCTCGGCCGGGCCGGAGGGATACCGAGGTGGTGGTGGTGGGGGGGGGGGGTGCCCCTCCATACAGGGCTCTTGGGGCTGAGTGTGGCCAGAGCGCCTCTTCCCCTCCCCAAAGCTTTAATGGGGTGAAAATGAAGGGGTCTCTGAGCATGTAAAGAGGGCTGTGTCACCAGCGAAGGCATCCTGCCTCCCAGCCATGGATGCAAAGCTGTAATAGCGTGGCAGTCTTTTGAGCATGCACAGAGGGCTCTCTGCCGAACAGAAGAGAACACAGTGCCTCTGAGCATGCACAGAGAGCTTTTCCTCCTGAACACGAGAAAGGCCCCAAAGATCCTCTAATTTGGGTGGGTGGGTGGGTGAAAGGGTACAAAAAGCTTCTTCCCTTCCAGAGCAGAAAGAATTCCCCAAAGGCGCCGTGCCTCTGAGCATGTACAGAGTGTTTTCTTTCCCACAACCCCCAATGTCTTAATCTTTAAAAACAAGTCACCCAAGTGGCTATAAATGGGGTTATAAACGGGGGTGACACATCAAGCAATCCCAGCTCCCCATAAACCAGTTTCGAGGGGGGGGCATGTAGACAAGCCACTATGGGAGGGGCCAGAAGTGGGAGGAGCTTAGCATTATGGTCACAATGGGTGGGTGGTCTGTTGTGCCTCCGGTTGCCAGTGTGGGTCACAATGGGTCCCTTGACTTGGGTCCCTTGCCCCTCAGGGGCCACTCATCCCTGGGCAGATGCCACCCAAGAGCCAGAGATCATCCAGGGACCTCGCTGCCTGCTTTGGGGCGACGTTAAGCCTGCTTGGGCCCCCCCCTTAGAGCTTCATCTGAACTTCGCACTCGAGGAAAAATGACCCCCTCAAACAGCGAGTGAGCCTCCGCAGCGCCATCTGGGCACCGCTGCCCGTCACAACTGGCTCACTCGAGGCTAAGCCAACAATCGTGGCTTGCTGACCCCTGGTGGCCAAACCTGGCAGACCCAGATCCTTTCCCGTTCAGGCCCCAGGCCGACTCGTTTGGGTCCCTGGGATGCTCGCTGGCAGAGGAAAACTTTAAAACTTCCTGCTAGAATTTTACACTCCGGTTGTTGTGCCAGCCCGACGGTCCGCGATGGCTTGTTCTTGGATAACCCAAGATCACCCGGAAGGCGAGAGAAATGGGAAACCATTTCAACTTTGGCCCTTGCATTTTGCACACACTTTGCAAACCTTCTTTTTCTCAGTTTGCAAACTTGTTCACGTTTGCAGCTTGGGGGTTAAATAAAATAATTTCCCCCCCCCAAAATGTAAAGGATGGAAAAATGTCACTTTCTCTCTTCTCCTCTTGCCAGGGCGACCCTTGCCCGCCCCGAAACTTTGAGTACCCGTCCTCGCTACTGCCCGCAGTGCTCCTGAGTTCGAGGGTGCCAGCCCCAACCGGTCCGGCCCCAGCAGCCCGGCAGACTGGCCTAGCCCGACTGAGATCTACAAGGTAAGGAATCCCCAACATATATCTGACATCAGTACAATTGAGTGAATTTGAAATCTAGCCATCTTAAAAGTTGTCAATTTAGATGACACAGAGTAAATGAAAAAGGGGCTTGGGGGGGGGAAAGAAAGAAGATAATAAGAATGTACAATTATGATAATACTGATAGAATAAAACCTGAAAAGAAATTGAAAGGAAGTATGTACTATTAGAATACAGGAGTTGCTCGGATACCAAACAAGAATATTCCACAGCAAAGAAGATAGAAAGGAGAGAGGAGTAGAGGGTAGGAAGAGGAGAGGGAGAGGAATGGAAGGAAGGGAAAAGGAGAGGAAGGAAGGGTAGGGGAGTAGGAGAGAAGGGGGAAAAGGAGTGGGAGAAAGGAAGAGAAGTAGGATGAGGTAGGAGAGGAGGAAGAAGAAAGTAGGAGAGGAGAGGAGGGAGGGAGGGAAGGGAAAGAGAAGGGTTGTTATGAAATGAAGGAAGAAAGGGTTAAATTAAAAAGCCTTATTTTAATGCTTTAAGGAAAACATGTATAGGTAGGATTAATTATGTATAACAAAATGTACATTTTATGTTATCAGAAATAAAATGAAAAACTTAAAAAAAAAAGTTGCCAATTTGAAAAAAAACAACCCACTATTTATACTGCCAGACTATTACGGTTCTCCCTTAGAAGCAGAGAAGCGCTTTAAAGAAAAAGGAAATATTTAATGTAGAAGCGTGCAACTTTTCACTGCAACGTCTGAATGGCCTAACCGGTGTTTCATGCTTCCTTAAACAGGCTGCCAACCTCACTGTTTTTGCTAGCGACCCTCAACAGCCCGGGTGGCCAGCGTGTCTGGATTTTCACTTCACCCGTGGCAGCCAGGGTGCCAGTCATTGGCATGGTCTTCTGCAGGGACGTACCCTTTTCCTGGACACCCCTCGGCTGGCGCTGGATTTCAACAGCCGGGAAAGGTGAGGCGGCAAAAATCCGTGTTTAAAACGCAGAAAAAAAGAGGTGGCATTTTGGACCAAGGTTTGGCATTCCAGAAGGAAGGAAAGTTTGGTTTAAAAAATAGGAAGCAAATTGCTAGTTCTCAAGAACCAATAGGAATCCGGAAAGCAAGTGGATTCTTGCTCCTTACTGCTAAGTTTCTCTGGAGTTAACAGGTTAGTCCTCGATTTACAACCATGTTTAGTGACCAAGGTTACGACACTGAAAAAAGTGACTTGCAACCAGTCCTCAGACTTACAACCATCTGAGCATCCCCATGGGATCAAAATTCAGATAAGCAGCCTGTATTTATGACGGTTGCAATGTCCTGTGGTTGCAGGAACTGGGCATGGCTAGTCTAGTGAAGAGAAGGACCAGGGGAGGCATGATAGCAGCCTTCCAATATTTGAGGGGCTTCCAGAGGGGAAGGGGTCAACCTATTGTCCAAGCCACCTGAAGGCCAGACAAGGAACTGAACTAGGAGAGATTCAACCTGGAAATAAGGGAGACATTTTCTGACGGTGAGAACAATCAACCCATGGAACGGAAGTTGCCTTGGAAGTTGTGAGAGCTTCCATCCCTGGAGGCTTTCAAGAAGAGACTGGACTGCCATCGGTCAGAAATGGTGTAGGGTCTCCTGCTTAGGCAGAGGGGGGTTGGACTAGATGACCTACAAGGTCCCTTCCGACTCTGTTAATCTGATTCGATCAGGACAGTCAGAAATCTTTCCTTTGCAAGGTTGGGTTATTATAAAACTTGGAATTGCTGACCGTCTGTCTGATCCTCTAGCTTGACCGCCACGCTGGAATACATCGAAGAAAAAACGGGCGCAGAGCAGGTGCTGGTCAACTTCCGTAAGGCTCGGCGAGACCGAGGTAATATAAGTTTTTTGAACTTTTATCCTGGTGGTTTTGTCTGGGAGCAAATTTTCAAGCCTCGGGGGGGAAAAAAATATGGGTTGAGAATGCCTCATTAATCACAATTATAAAAGAAAAAAGGAGAATTTAAGAATGAAATTGGAAGAAGAAATTTTGATCGCGTGGCCGTGGGGGAAAACGCTGAAACGGTCGTTAAGTCTGAAAAAAAACCCGGTCCTATGTCACTTCTCTTAGTGCCGTTGTAGCATCAAACTGTCACTAAATGAACTGTTGTCTACCTGTACCTTCCCAGCAGGCCAACACCTTGCCAAGAGGAGCAGAAGGGCACAAAGTAATAAAGCCCTGCACCCGCTAATCCTGCTTTCCCCTTCTCTCTTCAGGCAACTTGCTACGAGCTTTCGGCTTCCTGGGTTTCGAACTCGTGACCCCCGACCACCCCGGCCTGCCCCCCTGGGAAGACACCATCTTCATGGCTTATCCCTTGGAACGCGATCTCGGCTGGAACCCCCAACGAAAGCAAGAATGACGCTCGTGGGGCCCGGAGGCAGGAAAGGCTGGTGCCGATGGGGGAAACCTCCGCCCCCCCCCCCCCCCCCGGTTCGGAGCAGTGTGATTTCAGAGCCCCCCCCCAAAAAAGGCATTAAAGTGGCATGAAAGCGTAGCAGCTTATGAGACGAAGGAGGGAGGGAGGGGTAAGAAGTTATGGAAGGGGAGAACCTCATCCTTCCTGCCCTCCCACTTTCCCCCCCGCCACCCCACAATTCTGCCCCTCCCTCCCCACGGGCTGAAATCTCCCCCCTCCCCTCCCGGCTGCATTGTTGACTCGGGAAAGGAACTGCTAAACACTAGCCTTTTATTTCAGACAAAATATATATATATAAACCGAGACATCTTGGTCGCTGCAGCTGTCTCATCGCTGCCCTTCGCGTTTTTAACGCTTTGTGTTGCTTTCCAAAACAGACCTCTTGCCAAACAAACTCTCCCTCTAATATATTATCCCTGTCCATTTAGACCCCCGTTTCCCCCCCCCCCTCCACCAGGGTTGTCTGGCACTGTGGCTTAAGGCCAATGAAACGCAAGGCCGCCCCAACCTTTCCAGTCAGGTGGGGACCAAAAAAAAAACGAGGGATGGACTCAGGGTCTTAACAGCCCAACATGAACGTAAACTCAGGTTTGGGGGGGCAGAAACACAGCCAGCCCCCTCCCGTCTTTCTGTGCAACTTCCCAGAGAAATGGCGACACAAAAGCGGCTGAAATTTGATTAAAACTCAGCTCGCCGTTCAAAAGCTACCCAGCGCAGCCAAACAGTGCTATAGTAGAAGTCCCTTTTTTGGGGGGGGGGGGGAGGGATTGGTGGGGGGGGGGGGGCTGGCGTGTCCCCCACAAGATTCCAAACGGTCCCTCCGGCGGGTGGGATCTTTCTGCGGTCCCTTCCAAGAAACAAATCTTTCCATCTGCAGCAAAGGAAAGGGAAAACATGGGCAGAAGTTTTAAGATCCGCTCACTGGGGGAAAAAAGAAACGAAAAAACCCACTCCCTTCCAAAGGGGTTGGATCTGGGATGCGAATCGCAATTAAGGCAGCCCCCAAATTCCAGGGCTGAGGAACCTGGTTTACACCAAGCCATCATGGATTAAATTTTTCTAAATGGTAGATGGACACGGCCACATTGAGAAGGTGGAAGGATCTTGAACGCCCCCCCGCTGCCGAGGACTTTTGAGAAAGCTATTAAATCTGGACTGGGAGGTCTGCAAAATTCAAAGCCCCCAGATTGGGACCAAGCAATCCAAACCTTCCCCACAATTTATTCTTGGTGCACAATCACCCAACATTTTACTCCTCACCTGCCTTCCTGCGGAGGCTCTCATAGCATCACCGAGTTCTCCTCCCCTTCCGACACAGAGGCCATCTCTGCAGGATCAAGAGACAAGATTGGCATTTTGGGTAGGGGTGGGAGGGTAGGAAAAGGGGGGTGGGGGGTGCAGGGAGAGAGAAGGATCCCAAAGGAGGCCAGGAGTTTGTTTATAGCCAGCAGGGAAAACATAAAATAGGTTGAAAGAAAAACGCCAGTTGATTTTGAGAGAATAAGAAACTCAGCAATCATTTTGGGGGGTGGGGGTGGATTTTGAGCCCCTTTGTCTGATCCAACCGGGGGAAGGTCGCATGGCCCTCTGCAGTTGTGGGTCTTTAGGATCTGGTTGTCGAAAGACCACACGCAGGCTGGGGCAGGACATCTCCTCAGGACTCTTGTTGCGTACCGGATAAATTCTCCAACGACATCCCTGCAGAGTTTCTCTAGGGAGACAAGCAGAGAAAGGTTTTGCAAGGGGCAGGAATTAATATTGTAATAATATATTAAATCGATATTCAAAGGAGGGGGGAAGATAACATGTATATATGTATTGGGTTTTTTTTTTTTAAACGCACCTTTTAAAAAATGTTGTGTCTTTTGTTTCTTTCGTTCTGAGGTTTTTGTTTTGGGGACTTTTGGAAGTTTGGTGTTTTAACTTACTATTGAATAAAATAAAAATCTGGAGGGGGGGAAGGAAGCCCCCCCCTCCAAATATCTTTGCACGATCGATGGCAGATCTTTGTAGCCCCCCAACAGGCAACCCCCCCAGCTCTTCTCCTTTTACTCATGATGCATCTCCTTTCCTTTCCTTTCCTTTCCTCTTTTCCCTTCCTTTCCTTCTTTCCTATTCCTTATCCTACCCTAATCCATCCTTCTCCTATCCTCATCCGCAGCAACATAGACCTCATGTGGACTAGCCACATAGCCACTGCCTGCCAAATCAGCCAACCCAAAAAAAGAGGCCGGCTCCACATCCCGATTACCAACCAGGTTTCCGGGCAGTTCCATCGAGGCGTCCCCATCTTCGTCCGACAGCTTCCGCACCGCGTAGCCCAACCGGATCAGTTCCTCTCCCACGTCGATAAACTGGGGAAGAGAAGCCGGATTGAAAAGCTGCCCTCGGCGAGCCAAATCTCCCCCCGAAAGCCGTTTTGGTTTTTTCCCTTTGAAGATCCAAGCCGGGGATTGGTCTCTCACCTGCCCGTCGGTGGCCTTGAACAAACGGACGTACGGCCGCACGCTGCTGCCCACGGGCACGTAGGTGCAGATCTTGCAAAATACCGATTTCCATTGGGCGCAGTGGGTCAGGCGGTCAAACTCATCCAGGGCGGCCTCTTCCCAACGTGGCCCTAGAGGAGGAAGCCATCAAAGGTCAAAGAAGTTGAATTAAACTTCTATCATTCTGCCCTTGGGGGCAGCTTAATTGCAAAAGCTCAGTGGCTCTGGATGCCCCAGAATTCTCCAGCCAGCGGATAAACTTTCAAGATGGGTGGACTTCAACTCCCAGAATTCCCCAGAAAGGAATAAGATGGAGAAACTCACCCCCAGTAGGGGCCACACCGGCCAAGCTGCACTCAATGGCCTGGAAGGGGAGGCCTAGGAAATCACCCCTTCACCCCCCACGAAAAAAAAAAAGGGAGGGAAAAAAAAGGAGGTTAAAAGGAGGAGTAGAAGACCCCAATCCCGGCCACCAGATCCCAGTTCTCGCCCCAATATTCTGTCGCTCGGTTGTTCTTTGCCTCAAAAGGATGAACTTTCTCGCCGCAGTCGCTAAGTGAGCCATGGCGGCTGTTAAGTTAGTTACACGGTTGTAAACTGAATCTGGGTCCCCCTATTGACAGAAGGTCGCAAAAGGCAATCACACGTCATAAATATGAACTAATTGCCAAACACGAGCAGGGGACAACTTCTCGCTCTCGGCCACGACCACCGAGGAACCCCGGGACCTGAATTTCCAGATCCCTCGTTAGGCGGGACTACGACACCCCAGGTCCGCCCCTTACCGCAACAGCCGCACCTTCTCCAGGGGCGCCTCGCCGTTGTCCCCAAAATCCACGTAATAAATATCCAGATTGCCATTGTCCAAGGTCCCCAGGACCTCGGCCCGATACCAGGAACGGTCTTCGGGGTAGTAGGTGGCTACAATGTCCCCCACCTGCACGCTTTCCAGCTGGGGGGAGGGGGGGGGAAAGACGAGAACAGGGGTGACGTCTGGGGGGACAGAAAGCTACGCAGCCTTCCCGCGTTGGGGTTCCCCCCAGTTCCCCACTTCCGGAAGGGCCCTCACCTCGCCGCCATCGTTGTTCTCGTAGTATTTTGTCATCTCCTGGACAAGTTTATCTAGACGGAGAGCTTTGACGCCGATAATCTGGATCCAGAAATGGCTGGGGTTTTCCGAGGCCGAGACGTAGACCTCCAGGTGATCCTTGCCGTGGAGGCTGAAATCCGGGCTGGGGACTGAGAGGCAAGGCAGATGGGTTAGGGAGTCATGGACTTTACCTGTATGTGTCGAAGGCTGATGGGTTGAAGGCCCTCGGGTAGCTCTCTGAAAGTGGGAAAATGAACCGTGTTTCAAAATACAGGTTAGGTCCTCGTCTTATGGCCGCAATTGAGCCCTGCATTTTTGCTGTTAAGGGAGACATGGGGTTCCGTGAGTTTTGCCCCATTTTACGGCCTTCCTCGCCATGGATGTTAAGCGAATCGGTGCGGCTGATAAATTAGCCTCCCGGTTGTTAAATGAATCCGTCTTTCCCCCGCTGATTTCCTGAGGTCACAAAACGGGATCGCTGCAACCGTCATAAACACGAGACAGTTGCCAAGCGTCTAAATTTCAACCACGGGGAAGGCTGCAACGGTTGTGTGAAAAACGGTCGCAAGTTGCTTTTTTTTTTTCACGGCCGTTAACTTCCAACAGTCACTAAGTGAACTGTCACATTAAGTGGCGAGAAGACCTGGCCCGATCCTCCATGTCCCGAAGCAGTCTACCCTCCATTTTGTTGCTCACCTTCAAAGACGGAGCTCAGCGCAGGCCAGGGGTTTATCGGGGACCCTGCTCCGCTCGACTCGGGGGGATCCCCCGAGCGATAATCCGGTGGCCCGTCGCCAGCCTCTCGGCGGAGGTGCCCAACTTCCGGCATCCGACTGCGAGGTTCCGTGTGCGAGTAAGGCCGCTGTCCTGAGTCGCCGGCCGCTGCCATCTCCCTCCGGGTGCCCAGCGGCTGCTTGCGCTGCACACGTGCCGACACCGACTGCAACAACTTACTGCGGAAAGCTTCGTCCTCCGATAGTTTCTCGCGGATCGATTCCTGCCGGCAGAAAATGGGTCAGGTGGAGAGTCTGCTCCCAAGCTCCCTGGGGCCCCTAATTTCTATTCTCCATGGGCCCTGGATTCTCTCCAGCCGGGCCATCTGAGGATGATGGGAACTGTAGCCTCAATTACCTAGAGGAAACAGCGTGTGCTGTGTTTTGCACAACGCCCTTACGAGGTAGGCTACATCACTTCCCAGAGGAGGCTCAGGAAGGTAACTCCCCGTGCCATTCTCAAACGAGGGAGGGGGCAACCTCAGCAACCCCTTCCCTAAGGGGTCCAGCATTGCAAGGGGCCCAAAGTTGTAAATTTAATAGTCTCCAACACAATTCAATGAAGTGGATTATATGATTCTCTTTTGTGACCTTCTGATCAGCAAATTCGTTGGGGGAAGCCGGATTCACTTTAACAACCGTGTTCCTAACTTAACTGGAGCGATTCGCTTAACAACCGTGGCAAGAAAAGTCAGAAAATTTGAGTGGTGCGGTGGCCTAGAGGTGGAGCTCTCGCCTCACAGTCAGGAGGCTGTGAGTTTGATTCTAAGTAGAGGCAGATATTTCTCTCTCTGGGGCACATAGAGAATATATCTGCCGGACAAAACTCCGCACTGGCGACAAGAAGGGCATCTGGCCAGTAAATACTCAGCTCCATTCAGTTGCCCAGACTCCACCCCGCAAGGGGTTATGCGGTCGTTAAAAGAAGATGAAAAAGAAGTCAGAGATTGGGCAACAAATGTCTCGCTTAGCATCAGAAATTTCGGGATCGATTGTGGCCGTAGGTCGAGGACTATCTGAACCATAAGCTACAACACTTTTCCACCCCGTCTCGGGTTCGAGATCCGCTGGTTCAAGTCCCAGACTTGGGGAAGAGAGAAACCCAGCCCGGCTTAAGGGGCAAAACTCTCACCTTGGCAGCCTGGACTTCCTTGCGAGTCCCGGAAAGGGTGACGACGCGGGTGAGCGACAGGGCACCCTCCCCGTCGTGGTTGCAGTCAATCTTGGCCCCGGTGTTCCGGCATATGGCCCTCACCGTCTCGCCACCCTTTCCTGGAGGAAGAGGAAGAGCGACAGCAGCAGTGAGGGACAAAGAAGGGGGGATGAAGCGTCTGGGAATAATCCCCCTCCGTGGGATCCACAGTGCTCTCTGAGCTGAGTTGGTCTTCCTTGCAGACGTTCCATGACCCAAGTGGGGAATGGCATCAGTGCTAGAAGGCAGGGGAGGTTTGGAGAAGGAGAATAAGAACGATGAGAAGCAGAAGAGGAAGAAAAGGACTGTGGGGCCCTTGGTGCTGAGCTGGGTCGTTTCCTTGCAGAGCTTTCATGACCCAACTGGGGAACAGCATCAGTGCCAGAAGAGTTTGCAAGGATGAGGACTGGGGGGGGGGGGGGTTTTCTGGCAAGGCGTTTAATTACCAAACTAGGCAACGTCATCAGCGCTACACTCCTCACCCCTCCCAAATCCCAGCTCTCCCGTTGCCGACTTTCCCCAAACCAGGCAAAAATCGGCCCTCCTAGGAAGCTCAGCGCGGCCTCAGGGCCTCCAGGGTGGGCCGGCTAAAGACCGCCAACCCTTGCGGCCCCCCTCCCTACAAGGAAAGCTTTGGAGGGCTCCGGCGAGAGAAAGCGGTACCGATGATGCGGCCGATGGCCCGATTGGGCACCGAGATCTTCTCCACCACGGGCAGGCTCTCCTCCAGGATCTGGTGGATGGCGGCTTTGGCCTTGCACACCTGGACGGGGGATCCCGAGATCCGGATCATCCGCTCCTCGCCGGATTCCTCCAGGTCGACGTTGATGCGGGCGTGGGTGTCCTTCCGCAGCTGCGGGAGGAAGAGGAGAGGAGGGAAATATTTGCGGGGGGGCTCGTCCAGCTTCCCCGCTTCCCTTGCAAAAGGAGGAAGGGAGGGGGGGTCTGTCCACCCCACCAGCCCCCTCCCCCCTTCTTCCACTTGCCTGGTTCACTTTTGCCCCCTGCCGCCCGAGGAGGAACTTCACCGCCTCTTGGGGCACCTTCAGCACGAATTCGATTTCTTCCTCCCCCACGAAAGTGATCCGTTCTTCTGCGGGGCCACCGAGGAAGAAACGAAAGCCGAAGAACTTGAGATATCCCTCTCCCCACTTCAGGAGGTACCTAAACCTCCTGAAGAATGAAGGTGTAAAAAAGCCCCACCCTCTCCCAGCCCATGAACCATGTGCAAACCTGTTAGAGACCAGCTCGTCTTTTCCAAAAATTAAAACCTGGTGGGCCTTCCTATTTTATATATATTTACATCCTGTCTTTATTATGTTTACACATAACTCATAGCGGGGAACATATCCGCTCCTTCCGTCGGGACTTGAAGACTTGGCTTTTCAAACAAATAGGCTGAGATTGATTCTGGGCTTTATTATTTACTACTAATTAATTATTTGGATTAAATTATGATTTTATTGTACTTGTTTCTTAACTTGTGTTCGCCACCCTGAGTCCTTCGGGAGAATGGCGGCATATAAATACATGTAATAAATAAATAAATAAATAAATATCCAACATGTCTTCCTCCTATCCCTGACCCCCAACAACCACCCTCCGAGGTGGGCTGGGAGAGAGAGAGGGACTGGACCTAAACCACCCAACCGTTTTTTTGTGCCTAAAGTGGGACTAGAACTCACAGTCTCCTAGTGACTGGCTTCAAGTCACCCAGCCGGCTTTCATGGCTAAAGCAAGACTAGAATTCATGTCTCCTAGTGACCGGCCCTAAGCCACCCAACTGGTTTTCGTGCCTAAAGTGGGACTGGAACTCACAGTCTCCTAGTGACTGGGCCCAAGTTACCCAGCTGGCTTTCATGGCTAAAGCAAGACTAGAATTCACAGTCTCCTAGTGATTGGCTTCAAGTCACCCAGTCGGCTTTCATGTCTAAAGCAAGACTAGAATTCACTGTCTCCTAGTGACTGGGTCCAAGTCGCTCAGCCGGCTTTCATGGCAACACTAGAATTCTTTCATGGCAATACTAGAACTCACAGTCTCCCCGTTTCTAGCCAGCTGCCTTAATCCCTAGACCAAACTGGCTCTTCCTTCCAGACCAGGCTGCACACAACCCCCTCCTCTTTTTCTACTCCACCCGGCCCTCTTCCTTCTCAAAGCCCCCACCTCAGCAAGACCCCCTCCTCTCCCCCAAGGAAGGGAGGGACAGACACGAGTGAATCCCTCGCCCTGCAGGAAAGTCAAGGTTTGACTGCTGACCATCCACCCCGGCCTTCAGTTGGGGGTGGGGGGTTTCAACATTGCAAGGTGGGGGTGGGGTGGGATGGGGCTGGCACGCTCACCTTGGTCCTCCCGGTACCGGCAGTACAAGATGTAGAGGATGGCAGCGCTGGCTGGGATGCCAAGGCCCAGGGCAACCTTCTGCAGACCGGTCAAGCCTCCGCTCCAAGAGCTGCGTTGGTCAGCCATGGCTCTGCAACCTCCAAGGGGGGGGGGGGTTGTGGGGGGGTTCAGAGGGTTGGGGGGGGGGGGGGGAGGCAGAAAAAACCCAGTTAGGTTGCTTGCAAAGAGTTTGGCTTCCCAGCCGCTTAAAGGGATGGGGGTGGGGGGTGTCCCTCTTCTGGCCTCCCCCAGGGAGGGAAAGAAGAAAGCCAGCAGCTCCGACTATCCTCCCTCCTTTGCAGATCTCCAAGGAATCCACCCAAGGAAGCCTGGATCCCCCCCCCCCCCCCACAACAGCTGCAGAACAAAACAGAACATCTCTTTTATTGCAATTCTGGCTTCCCCCCCCCCCTTTTTTGCAAATCCTGCCGAAAAGATGAACCCCAGAAACCCCGAAAAAAAGCAACAAGGGTGGAGGTGGGGCTCTAATGCAAAGCCACGCGTGGGCGCCCTCCCCCCACCGGGGAAATATCCCCCCCTCTGCCCCCCCCTTTACTAATCCTCTAAATTCCAAACCCTTCGCAATTAGGAAGTTTTTGCTCTCGTTTCTGGGGGGGGGGGTGGGCGCAGGAGTGGGGGTTGGGCCCTTCCTTGCTGCCCTCCGTTTGGGGCTATTTCCTCCCCTCTCCCTCCCTCCCTCCTTTGGAACCCCGATAGACTGCTCCTGCTTCTGGAAGCTCCATTCCACCACCACCCCCTGCAAATGAGAAAGGGAAGCTTTTTTTTTTTTGCTCCTGGCCTGGTTTTTTTTGGGGTGTGTGTGTCTTAGCCGCTCTTTCTCTCCCTCCCCACTTTCTCCTCCTTTTAAGGGTGCAGAGATATTGGGGAGAGGGGGGGTCCTCCCCACTTAATTGGGATTTAACTCTAATGAACCCCACCTTTCTATTTGCACGCCCAATAATGCAAACCCGGCTTGAGGTCGTCTCTTATTCCGAGAGGGCTGGGCTTGCAAAACAAGCGCATCCCGCTTGGACAAGCCAAGTCCTCCCCGCGGTCCTCCCCCTCTCCGCCCCGCCCGCAGGGCGAGCTCCTACCTCCCCAACCGCCTCCTCTCGCCGTCCCCGCGCTCCGCCTCTGCGGGACCCGGTATTTATAACCTCTCGCCCCGCCCTCTTTCCCCCCCCTCCGCGCGCGAGCCCTTCCCAGCCAATCGGCGGAGAGCGAGTTACCTGCCGACGGGTGGGGGAGTCGGGAAGGAGCGGCCAATCGGGGAAACGAACGAAGAGCGAGAAGGGGTGGCATTGGCCCCTAGTTTAACCAATAGGAAGATAGAGAGGGGGTTTTAACTGTCGCTCCCGCACGTCGCCAGCGGCACGTGGTATCTTAGCAACATCGAGGTGTTCCCAGAATGCATTGCGCTCTGCTGAGACGCCATGGATTATTACCCATAATGCCCTAATGAGCAAACCCATGATTGACAGTTGCAAAGGGATGCTTTGAACTTAATATTCAAAGTTTTAGCAGTTTGCACACACACAAAATGGACCCTGCTGAATTTATTCATAATCCTTTTATCTTAAAATTGACAATTTAATCAGATTTTTTTTTCCGTTTTGGGTGCCAAAATATAAACTTCTCGGTCCAGCTCAGTTGGCAACTTGACTGCCCTTTGCAAAAACAACAACACCACCCCCCAAATAATTCTATGTGCATGGATTGAGAAAAGTACTAACCGCAGTTTGCACAACAAACCATCATATCTTGGATTGTTGCCTTGCACGAAACCTTTATGAAGGTTCGTGGCTGCCAGGCCAACCCTAGCAAGCCTAAAGGTGGACTTTGGCGGGAGGGAGTGCCCCCAAACTTCCCCATCTCATTAGTCTGAAAAGTTAGGAACCGAAGTGGATAATGGGTAAGGGAATCCTAAAACAAATCTCCCAAAGAAGGATCCTTGCAGAAAATGTCGCAACCAATCTCTTGAATTTATTCATTTATTTATCATAATACCAGCCAGATCCCCAAAATCATCTGGCTTCGTTAAATCTCCCATTCCATTGTGTGGCTCTTGTATCAAATTCAAATTAAATGATCGGCATAGCTTCTTAATTAATTTGTGTGCAACCCAAACTCTGAAACTATCCATTCAGGTACAAAATGCTTTCTCCCATCAACTGGTACCACGGAACATACACAAAATTGCGTTTTGGTGGGTAGTTCAAACCTGCTTTGAATTTCAACACTTGGGGCAAAATATTAAAGAGTTTAAAGCCTGATTTTCATTTGAATTGCTCGATCGGCAATATCCCAATAGTTCTCGAGGAGGAAAACATCAGCCATGGAGAATTTGGTCTAATACCGGCACCACAATGGAGCCCCAATATTCCTGTGGTTAGGCAAGACAGTTGTGAAGTGAGTTTGGCCCTGTTTTACGACCTTCCTTGACTCTGTTGTTAAGGGAGTCACTGCACCTGGGATAACACGGCCATCATAAATACGAATCCGTTGCCAAGTGTCTGAATTTGAATACTGCAACGGTTGTAAGTGTGAAAAATGGTCATAAGCCAATTTTTTAGTACATCTGTAGCTTTGGTCACTAAGCAAACTTTTTGTAAGTCGAGGATGGTTTCCTAAAGACGATTGATCATCAAAAACGTCTGATCCGTCTTCCTCAAGAACTAAAACACGGTTGTCAAAAGAGAAGAAGAAACGAGAAAGACGAGAAGGCGTAGAGAATGTAACTGCGTGTATTGAGAAAGACAGATAACATTACAAACGAGCAAAGCAATCCATAAATAAGATTTTAAAAACAACAAGGACCGCAGATATGTTAGTTTTTAACAAGAGGCTAGGATTTTGCAAGCTGCTGTTTTAATCATGTACACAGAGTGATAATAATTGCAAAAATTGGACAGAATTTTGCTGGGCAATTCTGTATTGGAAAGGATGATAATGAAGTCTTCAAATCGCAGATTATTAGCAACAATTCTCTCTTTATTTCATATTAAATCCATTTCCTTCTCCTTCCCCCTTTTTCCCTGGAATATGTCTCTGCTTTTCTATTATTATGCTGGGAAAAAATGGTTTTCTATTGTTTCTTGTTTTCCAGAAAAGCTTTTCAGACTTTAATGTCAGGACCTTCGAAAAGATGGCACAGAAATATGTGCAGGCTTCAGGGATTTTAATCCGTGGTGGAAGATTTAAAGGGAGATGGGCTAAATTTAATTGAACAGCATTCAGGTGGACTGAAGCTCTCTTGTCTGGTTTTTCTCTGGGATCAAAAGATATATAACTTTAACAAAAAAAAAAGTGTTAGGCGTTTGCTCTTTTGCACAAAGAGGAATTAATTTTCATTCATGTGAATGTATGTCTTGTAGCAAAGACAGCTTAAATCACTTCTGCGGGCAGATTTCTTATTATTTCTATATTTTTTAAAAAAAAATCCATAAAAATAATTCTGAAAACAAATAGATCATTCCTGTTTGTATAATAAAAGATCCTGAGCGTGAAAAGGGGAGATTTTGTAAGGAGATCATCTACTCCAGCCCACAGCTCAAGCCTTGTTCTGCTACTTAAGATGCAGCTGGAGCAATTTCTTTCATTTATATCTTGATCCAGGAGCTCAAATGTGGGGTAGCTTAGGCCGAGAGAGGGGGGGAAACAAACGGGGCCAAGTCCAGGGAGCTGTGGCATCTGGATTCGAATCCAGACCTTTGCTCTTCCAATACGTTCACCCTTGAACTACTAGATCAAACTCCCTGAGTGATGGCTGACACCTTCTACTTAACTGAATAACAGAGTTGGAAGGGACCCTGGAGGTCTTCTAGTCCAACCCTGCTCAAGCAGGAGACCTATACCACTTCAAATAGCTGTCCAACCTACCTTTTTATACACGATTTACCTATACATGATTTATCTCTCATAAAAATGGAAATATACTGATGAGAGCCACCAATGAACTACCACTTCCTGTTTCCCGGTGCACAATTCTTCTGTATAGAGCTGAATTTGGCAGTAGCTTTTTTTTTTTTTTTAGCAAATCTGTGATACAGTAGGCTCGATAATATGATTCAGCCAGAGAGCCTTTGAGAAAATAGAAATCGTTACCCATCGGAGTTTAGAAGCCCCCAGAGTTAATCCATGGAAAGTCCACGGTGGAACAACTGGACACACAGACACACAAAGCAGTTTAGAAGTTGTCACATTGGATGCAGCCCAGCTTGGTGCAAACATACTTCCTGGATGCGATGCCTTGGTGCTTAACTGGAATCAAAACCTGTGTCGCACAACTCAAAATGGACATTTGCTACTATCGAGTGATTCTCGTAGCCGACGGATCCAACTCGCTTATAAAATATAATTAAATACGATTCCATTTTTTTTCCTTTCCGGCCACAGATGCATCTCCAAGTCTTTAAAGGTTACGTTTTCTTATTATATCGGAGGAATGTCGGTGCAAAAATAAGATTTTTGGAGTCCGGGTGTGAGTTGAACCCTTGCCGCAAATTTAAAAAAAAACGCCGAAGTTGTGAATGCTATTTTTCTACACTTTTCTCCCTTTGAACTAAAAGTCATCACTGGCTCGGATCTTTGTGGCCATTTTTTTTTTCTTAAAAAAATTGCAGTTGCGTAGCACACATGCAACATGAAGAGTTAAAAAGACAGGATAAGACCTCATGCCCGGAATATATTTCTTGCAAAAAACCTGGAAATATTTTGATCTTCAATCAAAGCTGGAAGGAAACCGAGTCGGCGAAGGTCACCAGGTAGCCAAATGAGACCCTCATTCCTTAGAGGGACTTCCTTAAATTTCATTTCCAGATCAGAATAAACTCATCTGTCGCTTTATCTCCCCAGGAAGAACCCCCCCCACATTTATTTTCCTGGCACCCGTAAGTGCCACCTCCTACCACCTACCCGTACCACTCCTACCCGTAAGTGCTACTCTCCTACCACCAACAATTCTTCTGCTCTTCTGGAAATGACAAACCTTGTGTCTACGGTTGGACAGCCTGGTGACCCGGGTGGGGTGGGGTGGGGGATCAAAAAACGCACGTGCGAAGCTGCCAGACGGAGACCCGGGTCTCTCTCCTGGAATTTGGGGTCCTCGGTATGGCCGAGAGCATCGGTAGGAGCGGCTCGATGTATCCAAAGCCAATTCTTTTTTTTTTTAAATTTAAAAAAAGGACAGCGATGGAAAAAAGATTTTTTTTTGGCAGTGTGATGGGATCCGCTCCTAGCTACGGATCTGGTGATCTATAGCAAGAGGATCGTGATGGCGAGGAACGCGGTGCCAGAAAGCATCAGAGCGAGCTCCGGAATGACTCCGCTACTCAGAGTGACCTCAAAACCCATAATTTCCTCCTTGTAGCCTTTTTCTCTAGCCGTGCACTTGAAGACGCCTTCGTCGATCGGCGTGTGCTGCCCAAAGCGAAGCGTGCAGGATTGGTCCTCCATGGCACAGGGGTAAACCTTCTTGTCCTTGACCCAGCTGTAGCTGGCGTGGTGGGACTTCAGCGGGCAGGGCAGGTAGATGTAAGCCGTGCGATCTACGCTGACTTTCTTGATGGCGTCCTCAGCTAATTTTTCTACCGGGTCCGGCATTTAAGGAGAGAGAAAGAGTAAGGCAGAGAGAGAGAGAGAGAGACATTCAACACAATGACAAGGAATAGCTTTAAGCTCCCTGACCAGGATGGTCGAGTTGAAAAGCTTGCAACGATGGGCTGGAGGACAGGCCGTGACCCACCTCAACCTTTCTCCATTGCATTGCCCAAAATCTTAAGGGCAAGGATGCAGAAGGGACGATCCAAACGACCATACGTGGCTTAGGAAGGCTTTGAATCAGAGGTGGGTTTCAGCCGGTTCTGGAGAACCGGTAGCGGAAATTTTGAGTAGTTCAGAGAACCAGCAAATACCACCTCTGATTGGCCCCGCCCCCATCTATTTGCTGCCTCCCGAGTCCCAGCTGATTGGGAGGAAAAGGGGATTTTGCAGTGACCTTCCCTGAAGTAGAGTGGGAATGGGGATTTTACAATAACCTTTCCAGAGAGTGGGGTGGGAATGGAGATTTTACAATATCCTTCCCCTGGTGTGGGATGGGAATGGGGATTTTGTAGTATCCTTCCCCTGGAGTGGGGTGGGAATGGGGATTTTACAGTATCCTTCCCCTGGAGTGGGGTGGGAATGGAGATTTTGCAGTATCCTTCCCCTGCCATGTCCACCAAGCCACACCACGCCCACAGAACCGGTAGTAAAAAAAAATTGAATCCCACCAGTGCTTTGAATACCTTCCATGTGAGGAAAAGGCATATAAAATACACATTTAATCAAGCCAACGTCTTCCCTCGTTCTCCATTTGAGATCAACCTCCTGTGACAAGAGGGAGGGCCCCTCCTTAAGGCCACCTCCACCCTTCCACCAACACTCCGAGTTCCTGCAAGGGGACAGAGTTACCTTCCGCTGCTTTGCAAGCCTGAGTGGTGCTGGATAAATCCAGGTTCTGAATCAACCTGTTGAAGGACAAAGTGGGAACATCTCAAGAACTTTGCTGCATCAAGCCAAAGCACCCCCTAGTCCTGTACTTCGTTTCTCCCTAGTCAATGACCCCATACTTGGTGTTAACTAAACCCTTCGGTCATAAAAGTGTGTCAGAAGCTCATGCACACAACGTTCTCCCTCCCCTCTTGGCTTTTGACCCACCTGTTGGTGTGGTTTTCCTGGGAGACGGCGGAACAAGTCTTTCCAGCTGCATCCCACCCACAGTAAGGGTCCCGGGCCAAGATGCAGTTCCAGCAATTTCCATTATATTGGCTGCAGTCTTGCAAGGGTAGACGCGTGACTTCAAACTCGGTGCTCACGTAGAGATGGCCCTACCAGAGACAAAATGGGTTCTAGTGCAAGGGGGAAGAAAGGAACTCGGTGAAGGAGGCTGTGGAGATCTTCTCTGGTCCTAGGAAAGGAGACACCAGTTCCCTTCCTACGTTGACTTCTCTGCGGTGGACAGAGTTCCTTTGGCAAGGGATGAAGTTCACAAAGATGATTCCTCAGCCATGGGAGTAAAAAACGTATTAGGAAGGAACTCTCTATTCTTCTCACTATCTAGGACCACCAACAGATCTGGAAAATGTATAGTTAACGTTAAGGATTCCTTGACATTCCTAGCTATGTATCTTCACCTTGTTTCAGGAGGTGGAATTCAAATAACAATTCTTGTCTTTGTTGGCCACACAACCAAATAAGCTGGGAGATATTACCTCCCATGGTGCCTGCTCAGCTCCCAGCATTTGCCCCCCGAATGTTGCACACAACCAACAGGTCTATTCTTTATCTTACCGTGGTGGCATCCAGGATCATCTGGGTGATGGGTGCTTCAGCCTTGAAGGGACTTAACTCAGCAATGATCACCGTCTGTTCTTTGCTTCGGAGGACTTTATGGATCTTCCCTTTGGCTGTCACCGCAAAAAAACCCCCCCAGAACTCTGGTTAGGTGGAAGGAGACCACAACGGTTGTTGTCTTTGTGATAGACGCAGGACGTCTTGCTAGAAAAACCTTGGGTCCATCCATCCATCCATGGGGTGAGGATGGCTTGCCTTTAAGGATGGGGAAGGAGCAGGGCTTAATTTGAGACTGGATGCACAAATGAATCAAGAACCTCAATAGATTCCTTCAAAGTCTAGTCTCATTCCTGTCACTAGAGTTGAAGACTCTAGAAAGAGTGCAGAGAAGAGCAACCAAGATGATGAGGGGACTAGAGGCTAAAACATATGAAAGCTGCAGGAACCCGCTCCCCTCTCCTGGCACGCGATGGCAAAAAGGTTAGCCATCACTGGTATAGGGCTTCCTGCCTAAGCAAAGGGTTGGACTAGAAGATCTCCAAAGTCCCTCCCAACTCCCTCATTCTCTTCTTCTGCTGTGTTTAGGTTTTGTGGGTCACCCACTTCCTTACACAACAAACCCACCAGTTCCAAGGAAGAGGACATCACGGGAGACATTGTTGGCATCTCGCGCCTTGTCCACCACCACCTGAGTGTACGTATCGTTCATCTGAAGGACATACAGAGGCTGCTCCTCATCGGGATAGACCACGGCTTCTAACTCTGGGTGGTCCTTAATGAAGGCCAGCATTTTGGCCAAGGAAGAGCTGGAATCTGGCGGAACACACTGTGGTTGGAGAAGGAAGGAGGCATGAGACATTCGTGGCGAGAAGGACATCCTGAATTTTAACCCAAATTCTGTCTGATCATGCAGAAAAGTCACTTCCTTCAGTTATTCTACAGAGGAATCATTGAGTCTGTCATCTGCACCTCTATAACTGTCTGGTTTGGCTCTGCAACCCAACAAGACAGACACGGACTTCAGAGGATCATTAGAACTGCAGAGAAAACAATGGCTACCAACCTGCCTTCCATGGAGGACCTGTCTACTGCACGAGTCAAAAAGAGGGCTGGGAAAATATCTACAGACCCCTCGCATCCTGGACATAAATTGTTTCAACTCCTACCCTCAAAACGACGCTATAGAGCACTGCACACCAGAACAACTAGACACAAGGACATTTTTTTCCCAAACGCCATCACTCTGTTAAACAAATAATTCCCTCAACTCTATCAAACTATTCACTAAGTCTGCACTACTATTAATCTTCTCATCGTTCCTATCACCCATCTCCTCCCACTTATGACTGTATGACTGTAACCTTGTTGCTGGTATCCTTAAGATTTATATTGACTGTTTCCTAATATGATTCGATTGCTTATTTGTTCCCTACGACTATCATTAAGTGTTGTACCTTACGATTCTTGATGAATGTATCTTTTCTTTTACATACACCGAGAGCGTCTGCACCAAAGACAAATTCCTTGTGTGTCCAATCACACTTGAACAATAAAGAATTCTATTCTATCTATTATTTTCCTGGCCCATTAATTCCAAAAGGCATTTTTAGAAATAACCTCTTGATCTTAACTCGCAAATGCCAAATATTTTTACATAATCATTGAATATAGCAGAATTGTTCAGGGCAGCGGGAAGTAAACAAAATTAAGTGGCAATCAGACACCTAGAGTCCTGTTTGAAAACAATAACAACAAAGTCACCGAAAGGCAGAGTCTCCAATGAACCGTACCGTGCCAGGTCTAGGATGAGGGACGGAGCCCGGAGCATCCTTGAATTTGGAAGTTTCAAAATAGGAGCTGATCCGATTCATCGAGTAGGAACAAACCGCAGAGGAGCCCCTTGGAAGAAATAAAGCAGATATATATATATTAAAAATAATATTGGGTGTTGAGTTTTGCATCAGTGTATCCTGGTTCCAAGTCACAATTGGGATTGTGCACATAAGGAACACAGCCTGGGAATTTCAGTACCATGGACAGCACCCAAGCAGAATATAGGTAGTCCTTGACTCAACAACAGTTCGTTTAGTGACAGCTCAAAGATACGACGGCACAGAAAAAGGTGATTTAGATCCATTTTTCACGCTAGTGATCCTGCTGTCATGTGATCCAAATTCAGAGCAATTAGCAACTGACTCACATTTACGACAGTTGCAGTGTCGTGTGATCACCAACTGCGCCCTTCCGACGAGCCAAGTCAAGGGGGAAGCCAGATTCACTTAGCAACCGTGTTACTAACTTAATGACCGCAGGCATTCCCTGAACAGCTGTGGCAAGGAAGGTCGTAAAATGGGGCAAAATTCACTTGAGAAACGTCTTGCTTAGCAACAGAAATTTTGGGGTTAGTTGGGGTCGTCAGTCAAGGACTACCTGTATCAGCCTGGGGAATTCAGGACTATGGACAGCGCCCAAGCAGGCCCTCAGCCTGGGAATTTTAGGACCACGGACAGCGCCCAAGTAGACAAGTTGCTCCAGCAGGGAATGGATTTAAAGGCAATGCTGAAAAGATTCTTTCTTTTGGTTGAACTTGAAGTATTTCCTCCTTAGGGTCCAGATTAAATCTCCCATCCCCCTGCCCCTCCAAAGTGAATTCCAGCATAAGCACCATCCCAAGTCCAGAAGACCTTATTGATTGGATGCATCCTCAACCGTGACAGGATTCCAGATCCAACTTCCCGTTGACCTGTATCTCACCACTCACCATGGGCTGGAGAAGACCCCGTACAACGTTGTCTCGGCCTGGCCCTCCTCTCTGAAAACGAAGGTGTCCTCCAGGTGGTGGAAAAGCAGAGGTTGGTGGGGGTTTCCACACACCAGCCTAGCTTTGAGGAAGGTGCTCCAGAAATCCCCCGAGGCTGGTTTCTCTCCCTGATCCATCTGGACCCCCCCAAGAGATAAAAGACACACCCTGAATCTCAATTCTTGAGATTTTCATTCCTTTCCATCCCATAAAAGAGAACATCACTTCCTACGATCTGGAAACGAATTCAACCTTCTTTAAACTAGGATTGGTTTTCCTTAGATGCTCTCATCTGCCCATATTTTCCAAAGATGCTTGGGTCAATCATGGACCATCTTGACCCTACAGATGAGGTGGGACCCCCCCTTCCCTCCTCTTTCCTGGCCTTCCAGAAAAAACATCAAGACCTGGAACTGCCAACTAGCATGGGGAAGGGGGTTGCTTGTCTAAGACCATCATGCAACCCTGGGGGCTGTTGGTATCTGGAGGGCACTTCCTCCACCTTCTTAAACACTTAAATCTTCGTGGTTCTTAACTTTTTAAACTCTGTTTTTAATACAGTTTTATTAATTAATTCAATGTAGATGCTGCCCGCCTGACTATTGAATAGACTAAAATAACAGAACCGGAAGGGACCTTGGAGGTCTTCTAGTCCAACCCCCTGCTTAGGCAGGAAACCCCTACAGCACTCCAGACAAATGGTTGTCCAATCTCCTCTTAAAAACTTCCAGTGTTGGAGCATTCACAACTTCTGGTGGCAAGTTGTTCCACTGGTTAATTGTTCTAACTGTCAGGAAATCTCTCCTTAGTTCTAGGTTGCTTCTCCCCTTGATTATCAAGTGACTCCGTGCAACCTATAAATTTAATAAATGAATAAATAGAATACAAACAGAGTTTAAAAGTCTAGCAGGACGAAAGTTTTTTTAAAAAGTTTTGATTTGGTTCTGATTGGGAAACTGCCCAGAGTCATTCAGGTAAAGATGGGCGGTGCAGAA
Organism: Pantherophis guttatus; assembly: GCF_029531705.1. The sequence goes on from NW_026844058.1 coordinate 2,279,171, forward strand.
ATGTGATTGATTGATCAATCAACCAATCGAAATGTCATTCTATACATTGCTTTACCAATCCCTTACACTTGCCCCCTGCGCCCTCGATAAGACAGAAAACCCCTCCTTTTCCCAACCTTGCACACGCGTCCAAGCCAAACTTTGTACAGCTCCTCATCCAGACCGGCTGACCGGTTGACCTCATTGTAGAAGAAGAAAATTTCGTCTTTCCTTCGGTCTTTATGCGGGAAGAGGGTTGCTCCTTCAAACTCAGCATCTAGGACAGAAAATTCAGGATGAGAGAGAGAGAGAAAAAAAACCCCCAGCCCAGCAGGTTTTATAATATATAATATAATATAAAAATAATTAATAAATAATATATTTATTATTAAATATATAATTAATATAATTAATAATATAATATAAAATAAAAAACATGGGAAAAAAAGTTAGTCACATCATTGTTTAAGTGAATCTGGGTTTCCCGTTGACTTGGCTTGTCAGGAGGTCGCAAAAGGGGATCCCCTGATCCGTCCCCCCCCCGGGACACTGCGACCGTCATAAATGTGAGCCAGTGGCCAAGTGTTCAAATGTTGTGACCACGGGGATGCTACAAAGGTCATACGTGTGAAAAACTGGTCATAAACGTGAAAAATGGTCATAAGTCCCCTTTTTCAGTGACGTCGTAACTTTGAACGGTCACTAAATGAACCGTGGTAAGCCGAGGACTCCCTGTACTCCATTTTCAGGCAAGTGGGAAAAGGATCAAGGAATTTTTCTTACTGCTGAGCCAACTGTCCCTTGTCTTGATCCCTTTTTTCCGTCCATAACTCCTCTGGAAGGAACTTTTATTCCCGGACAAGGCGGAGTAGAGGCTGTCTTCTGAAATACGGAAAAAAGCCAGAGCTGAAATCTGGTTTTTTAATATAGAAATGTTGAATGCGTCACGCGCGATGCTGATTTGATTTCTTTTGCCTAACCTCCGAGCCCTGATCCTGCTATTAGGAGGGAAAATAGAATAGAGTAACAGAGTTGGAAGGGACCTTGGAGGTCTTCTAGTCCAACCCTCTGCTTAGGCAGGAAATCCTACACCACTTCAGACAAATGGTTATTCAATCTCCTCTTAAAAACTTCCAGTGTTGGAGCATTCACAACTTCTGAAGGCAGCTTGAGATTTGGAAAGACATTTTAAAAAAAGGAATTTTGGCTTGTTCCGGAGCCCCTTACCGATGGCGATGGTGACGGCATTTTGCAAGGGTGAGGATGAGACGACATTCTCCCCCAGCATGGTGAAAATTTGGCCCTGGCTGCTTCTCTGCAGTGTTGTGTTGACCTGAAAGAAAAAGGGAACCAGAGATCAGCCTGCCCATAAAAGCAGTTCAATGATACCCTACCGATTCTTATGGGTCCCCCTGGTTGCTCAAAGCCCCTCCTATATTGGTTGCCTAGCCCCTTACCAGAATCCAGCATTTGGGAGAGCCCGCATTCGTGCCACAGACCAGGGTTTTATCTTCTATCCTTTCAATCATCTGGATGAAGTTGTCGCAGTTGCCCTACGAATGGCAGAACAGGGAAAATAAAACCCATCCAACTCAACCCAACTCAACCCAGCCCAACCCATCCAGCTCAGCCCAACCCAACCCAGCCGAACCCAATAAAATCCAACCCAACCCAACCCAACCCACCCAACCCAACAAAACCCAACCCAACCCAACAAAACCCAATCCAACCCTATGCATCCCATCCCATCCTACCCCATCTCATCCAACCCAACTCAACCCAACCCAATAAAACCCAATCCAACCTTATGCATCCATCCTATCCTATCCCACCTCATCCAACCCAACCCATCCAACCCAACCCAATAAAACCCAACCCAACCCAACCCAATAAAACCCAACCCAACCCAATAAAACCCAATCCAACCCTATGCATCCCATCCCATCCCACCCCATCTCATCCAACCCAACTCAATAAAACCCAATCCAACCTTATGCATCCCATCCAACCCAACCCAACCCAACCCATGCAACCCAACTCAACCCTACCCAACCCAATAAAACCCAACCCAATAAAACCCAACCCAATAAAACCCAACCCAACCCAACCCAATAAAACCCAATCCCACCCTATGCATCCCATCCCATCCTATCCCACCTCATCCAACCCAACCCATCCAACCCATCCCAACTCAACCCAACGCAACTCAACTCAAGTGAACTCAGCCCAATCCAACCCAACCGTAGCTAAGTCTTCTCTGGGGGTCGCTCTGTGCCTGGAAATGGAAGTAACTGGAGGAGATAAAAGTCCTGTCAAGCTATCAGTTTAAGTTGGCTTAAGGAGTTGGTTCTCGCCAACTAGCCAACTAGCTAAGACCGGGTCATATGTTGGATTTGAGGAGATGGAAACTGTCTCTGTTCAGATGCAAAGCCTCTCCAACATGTCCCTTCCCTTGGAGGAAACATCCATCCCTTTTCAACCTGAGTGGCCAGCTCACCTTCTCTGCTCTCTTACAATCCTTCTCGGCCTTCTCTTCGACACGCACTGGCACCTGGGCACCAGACAGGGAGAGAGAGAGACACACACACACACACACACACCTTGAGTCTTGTGAATTTGTTATCACGGTCATTAAGCAAATCACTCAGCCAATCTGGCTTTGTTTATCGGAAGCTGGCTGGCAAGACCCCACAACCGTCGAAAATCTGAACCGGTTGCCAACACCCAAGTTGTGAGCCCAGGAGCACAACAGGGCTGCGTCGGTCCTAAGTTGCTTTTTCCCAATAGCATTGCAACTTGTTGTTGAAAGAAACTGTTGTAGGTCGAGGACTATCCGTAGGAGATTTGGATGGTGGGATGGGATGGCTTACCTCCGTGGGCGTGATTTCAGAACCCACAAATGTCAGAATCCACACATTCCCTCGCCCTCCGACAATCAGCTGAGGGGACCCAGCCTCATGGAACATGGCCATCAGCCTTTCCTTCTGATTGAAAGTTCGGGTCACGGCATCTGGGGGAAAAAAATTAAAAATCTTATTAAAAACAACCACGCGGATTGGAACCCGGTTCCGAGAACTCACCCCGTGGTTCTTCAAATCCATTCAACTCCAAGCTTCAGAGCCCCTGCCAGCCATCCTCACAAACTGCTGAGTTTTTTTTTTCAATCTCTGCCCGTCTTCAACCTCTTAATAATCTTAATATTTCAATTTTCAATTTTTTAAAATGAATTCAATGCAATAAAAACAATGGGAAAAAAATGTATAATTTTGCAGGTCAGTCCCCACTGTTCGTCGAGGAGATCCATTGGAGTTCTGAATTCCAAAGTGGCTTCCAAAATCTGATCCTGTGGGATAGACTGCCCTGGCAGAGGGAAGCTTCAACTCAGCCATTCTGCTTCCCAGGTTGGCCTCTCCCGGCTGCCAACAAACCACCATCGACGGAAAGACCTGAGATTCCTTGCAACCTCTGGCCCTCCAAGCTTCTCTTTAACCTCTCCCAGAATAAACATTTGCTCCAGATGTGCGCTGGAGGCCGGTCAGCAAAACTACCCCTCCTTGGCGAAGCTAACCTGGAAAAAGCCCGTTTCGTGGCTCTTTCCTCCATTTTCCCTTTGGTTTGCAGTCCGGAATGGGCCACTGTGCCACGGCCACCCCACCCTGGGAGAACAGTTACACTAATATCCAAGAACTATCCAGATGGACTCATTAAAGCCAGGACAGCATGCAATGTGAATGACCCAAATTAAAATATATACCCTCTTTCCCTGAAAATAAGACCCAACTGGAAAATAAATCGTAGCATGATTTTTCAGGATGCTCATACTCCCCCAAAAAAGCCCCAGTTAAGATTGTCAGCCAAACGGATGCATTTATTCCCCCCAAAATAAGACCTAACCAGAAAATAAGCCCTCATGTGCCTTTCAGAGCAAAAATTAATATAAGACCCGGTCTTATTTTTAGGGAAACACGGTATATATTTTCATTATTTTCAATGCTTGAGTTGAATTGTTGATGAACCTTTTTGCAATCGGTCCCAGCCTCCGGGAAATGCACCAAGGGCTGGCATGCACCCTTCACACGCTAAGATTGCACCCGTTTTGCTAACTCCTGCCGAAACCAAGACAATCAGGGTCTGCCCCCCCCCCCCAAAAAAAGCCATCTCGGTTTATTTTAGCCGGCTTGGATGCCGACTGTATATTTCATCGTGGGAAGGATCGCTCAAAGCATCCAGAAGCTGCAATCCTTCTTAATCCATTATGCCAATAGATGGGCTCGGGGAGACGCTGCCCGTTTGGGCCCCTGGCAAATTGCGACCCTCCCCACCACACACACACCAATCAGTCACAACAAGGGACCACACCTTGTTGTTATTGGCGCCCTTCGCATTTTTATCCAGGGGAGGGCGAGGCGAAGGCACTTTGGGTTTGCAGGGCTGAGTCACACGGAGGGAAAGTCACCCCCCCCCCCCCCCCCCCCGTCTTTTTTTTTTTTTTTTTTCTCCCCCCCCCCCCCCCCAACTCTCCCCACCCCACCCTTTTGCTGTGCTACATATCTCGGTTTTTATCTGCATTGCAGAGGGGACTCAAATGATTTTGACCTGCTGGAGCAAAATCTCTTCTGCTTCCCACCCCCCCCCCCCCCCCCCCCACGTAAGAGCTGGACATCCCTGGTCTGCTTTGCAAAACTACGTGCCATTCGGCTGTCCTTGCATTGGGAGAAGGTGGTGGGGAGAGCAAGGGAACAAAATTCATTCGGAGGGTTTTGTGAAGTTTCCGAAAGATGCCCTAATTAATTCATGAGCTTTCAAGTTGCCAGTTTTTTTTTTTTTTAAACCAAGATCTGATGCCCCTTAAGAGCCGAGTTTTGCTCCCGGGGTAAGAAAAAAAACCCTCCCTCTTATTTTGCAACTTTGGAATCAAGGAGAAAATCAAGGGGAACTTTGTCCAGGGGAAAATTATTATTTTTTTTTGCTCTCTCCAAAACTGATGGCGCTTTGCTGACTTTCAATGTTCCATCTTTACGTGCCGTGCACGGTTTACAAGTGGATTGGGACCTTACTTAGACACTCTGTTAAATATATATATATATTTCCCCCCCCCAGCCCCCCGGGAAGGAGGAAATCGGCCCAATTTGGGGCTTGCAAAAGGGTTTTTCGCTGACTTAAATAGAACCTCCAGTTGGAGAGGCAGTCTACCTGTTCATCTGGGAAGGGAGGCTTTCTGAGAAGGATCCCGTTGATCTCTGCGGGGAGGTTAGACTAGAGCTGGGTTGCCTTCTGATCTGATCCGATTGTCACGGAACTGAACATCGGAAGGAAATACTGAAGATTTAATTTCTTTCCTCCTCTTTTTTTTGCGGTTCATTGAATTGTTGGGAGTCAGACAGACCGATAAAACAGGGGGGTTGTGGCTTGCCGGGTACAGTTTAAGTAAACCACTCCGAACCGTTTTTTTGTTGGAGCTGGCCTTGAAAACATTCGTTTTAAAAAAATAAAATAAAATAGGGACGTTAATCCTCCATGGATCAGCGCAGTCTATCTGAGCGCCTAGGCCCCAGAATTCCAGAGAAAGCAACCGGGGCCGTTGAATCCTTTTCTTCTTTCCCCCCTGTTTTTGGAGGACTTGTTCACACATCGAGGGACTTGGGCCAACTTTAATTTAAATTTTATACCGAATTTCTTGCCAATGGGGGAGCTTTAAAGCAGCGTTGAAAATGGGCAGATCTGGCAACGGTTTAGCAGCCATTCTGCGGCTGGAAAGGTGGGGGGGGGATGCCCTCCCTCCCAAAAAAAAACCCCAAGTGCCTCTGGAGCTCAATTTTGAGGGCTCGGGCACTTTGCCACACTGTGCATCACAAAATCTCCGCCGGCGCCAAAATATTTATGTTCTGCAAAAGAAACGACAAGAGCCAGCTGTTTAATCTCTCCTGCAGGAAAACCTCGCTTAGAAAAATGCATCTAAGAGAAGAGGCCATAAAATATCTCTGCAGCAAAACCCAGAATCCGCTCCTCCCTCCCTTCCCGTCCCTGTTTTCTAATGTCTAATTATTTCTTTCTAATCCGGGAGAAGAGCAACCCTAGAACGAAGGGAAAAATTTCCCGACGGCAGGAAGGAAGAACAAAAAAAACAAGAAAATCCCAAATGGGCCTTTTCCTTAACGGTTGGATAAAAAGACGTATTTTCCAAAGCACCCGAAGAAGGGACGGATGGAAACGAATCAAGGAGAGACGCAATCTGGAATTAAAGAGAATTTTTTTTTTTAAACAATGAGGACAATTAACCAGTGGAACCGCTTGCCACCAGAAGTTGTGGGTGCTCCAATACGGAAGGTGTTTAAGAAGAGATTGGACAGCCACTTGTCTGAAATGGCATAGGGCTTCCGGCTTGAGTGGAAGAGGGTTGGACTAGAAGACCTCTAAGGTCCCTTCCGACTCTTATTATTCTGTTTTCTGGTTGTGCAGATGCCAAAGAACTTCCCCACCCCACCCGCCCAATCTCAGGTGTCTAAATTTTCAAAGAAGCAAAACGTGAATATCCTTCAACTTGGATAATTTTTTAAAAAATTGTCAGTGAGCAGTACATTTCTTTAAAGAGGAATAAATCCACCTAGCTTGTACATTGGGATTCTAACCTCTATAATGTAGCATATTGCTTCACGTAAATGAACTCTTTTCCTCTTGGAAGCCTGGTTGGTGCTTCTTTGCAAATCCCACCCTGCTGCTAGTCCTCAAGGATTTCTCTAAAATCCTACCAATGCTTTTTCTAAACTCCTTTTCTTCCAATTTCTCTCTTGGCCAGCGAACGGTGGGTTTCAAAGTTCATTGGGTTGAAAAGAAGGGCAGCATTTGTGCCCAGCAATTCCAGGCACTGCACGGAGGGTTCCTTCCCCTAGTTTTTCAGACACAACAACCCTGCCAGGTAGGTCAGCCCAAATGAGGTGCTTCTGTGTCTGAATGCAGGGAGACCCACATTTCCCAATGAAATCCATTAACTCGAGTTCCGAGAATATGGAGTAAGTGGCCATTAGTCTATTTTCTAAAACGTTCGTGACTCAGCATAGAAGGATTGGCCTAAATCAGACGCATCCTTGCTAAGAATTTTAAATTGCTTTTTGAGGTTTGCTTGCAGGGGGAGAGGGTTTGAGGCAGAGGTTAGGGGGGAAAAAAACCCAACCATTTTGCAACAGGATTAGAGTGGTTTGGTTGGTTGTGTTTCTTTTTCCCCTTCCTTTCTTTTTCCTGCTTAAATTCAATATCCTGCCTTAATTCAATATATTCATTAAATGAGGGAACAGGATGTTTTCGGTTCTTTGGAGAAAAAGGTTTGAGAAGACGGAAGGATTTGCTGAAGAGCAGCTGGACTTTTTCAAAACCCTGGCATTTAGAAATTCAGCCTACTCACGCATCCCTCTGCAATCTGAAAGGGGATGCAAAATAATACTAATAATAATAAAATAAAACATTTGCCGATCTCAGCTCCTTGGGAAGGACCGGAGAGGTAGATAGAAATGCCAAATCCAGACTGAACCACTGGCTGACTCTGCAAACAATCCTCAGAAGAAAACAGGTGACCGACGGGAATCCAAATATGAATAATAATAATAATAATAATAATAATAATAATAATAGGAAAAGAAAGCTCAGTTTTTGAATAATAATAATAATATTAATAGAAAAAGAAAGCTTACCTTTGGAAATATGTAGGAAAAAGCTCATTTTAGCAATTAGAATCATAATAATAAGAGAAAAAACCCCTCACCCCACTTTTTCCAATCAGCATTATAGAAATTATAGAAAAAAAACCCTCCCCTTTTGGAATCTACATAATTGTAATAGGAAATAATAATAATAATAATAATAATAATAATAATAATAATAATAATAATAATAATAATGCCTCATCTTTAGGAATTATAGTGATTAAAATGATAGAAAAAAACCTTTGGCATAATAATAATAATAATAATAATAATAATAATAATAATAATAATAATAATAATAATAATAACCGAGGATGCTGGCAGCAACCCATATCAACCATCAGTGCCAGTCAATATTTGTGACACATTTTTAAATGTTCAGTTGACTGAGTTTCATGTTTAATGAACAAAAGAGATAATAATAATAATACAACTTTAGAAATTACAGTCATAAACATTATAGGAAAAAGCTTTTGGGCATCAAAATAATAATAATCCTGGGGGAAAAAAAACCAACCCTTACCTTTAGGAAAATGACAGGAAAAAGCCTTTAGCGTCAAAATCATCATCATCATAAGAAAGGAAGCTTACCTTTCGGAATCAGCCTCAGCCGGGGAATATTTTGAGAGGCGCCCAGATAAAAGAATGCAAAAAGGCAGGAAAGGAGGAAAGACCCCATTTTTGGGGAGGCTGGCTGGAACTCTGCAAAATGGGGCAATTTCAGAAGGGCTGAAAATTCAATTCAATTCAATCCTTGCAGGAGATTTCTTAAAGGCAGGATCATCTTATTCTGCCTGGAGCCAGTGCCGGTCTGCGCCTCCTTTCCTTCTCTGTTTTCTAATTTATAGTCCAATTAAATAAAAAAAAAAAAAAAGAAAGAAAGAAAGAAATGAGGATCCATCAAGAACCGGCTCCCTCAAGCGGCCGGCGGAGAAGAGCAGAGAAAAAAACAGAGATGCTGTCACTGAAAAAGAGATTTGCAGGCAGCAGGGAAAGGATGACAACAGAAAAAACGGGACCGAAAACCTTTGCAAGAAGAAATGAAATATGGAAGGGGTGGGGGAAGTCATTAGCCATGCAGCCCCTGCGGGGGAATTGCAAGCAGAGAGGGAAAAGATGGAAAAGATGCAGGATTTTAAACTATTATTATTATTATGACGTCTGGGAGGTGGTGGGGAGTGAGTTGAACAGGGACTGCATTGGACACCAAATGAAACATGCTGGGAATTTGAGATATGGCCAGATTTTCAGAGAGGGACCTTCCTTCCTTGCCTTCTGTTCCTTCCTTTCTTCCTCCCTTCCCTTCTGCTCCTTCCTTCTTTCCCTTCCTTCCCGCCTTGTTCCTTCCACTGCTTTTCTTCCCTCATTTTTCCTTTCCTTTTTCCTTCCTTTCTTTCCTTCCTCCTTTCCCTTTCTTTTTCAATTTCCTTCCTTCCTCTGCTTTTCTTCCGTTTCTTTCCTTTCCTCTGCTTTTTTCTTTTCCTTCCTTTCTTCCTCTGCTTTCCTCCTACTCTATTCTTCCCTTTTTCCTTCCTTCCTCCCTTCCCTTTCTTTTTTGAAATTCTTCCTTCCTCCAATTTTCTTCCCTTCTTTCCCTCCCTCTGCTTTTTTCTTTTCCTTCCTTTCTTCTTTCTTCCTACTGTATCCTTTATCCTTTCCTTTCTTCCCATTTTCCTTCCTCCTTTCCCTTTCTTTTTCAATTTCCTTCCCTCCTCCCTCTGCTTTCCTTTCGTTTCTTTCCTTTCCTTTTTTCTTTTCCTTCCTTCTCTATCCTTCATCCTTTCTTCCTTTTCTCTCCTTCCTCCCTTCCCTTTTCAATTTCCTTCCTTCCCCCCTCCCTCCCTCCCTCTTTTCCAATTCCCTTCCCGTCTTCCTCTCCTCCTGCAGAGCACTTATGGGAGACCCCAGGCTGAAATTCATCCTTTCTGCTTTGCCATCTCCTGGGGGGGCTTTCAGCCAAAATAAACCGCTCGCTGGCTCGATCAATAACGTTCCCTCTTGCTGCGTCATCCTTGTTCTCAGGCGAAAGCCCCTTGCCTTTCTCCAGGACGGAGAGGTTTTGGAAGCCGGGCAGCGATTCGAGAATCCCTTGTTCCTCCTCCTGAACGTCATCATGGTAGCCCACCCACCCAATTCTCCAATTTTCTGCTGGCTGGAATGAACGCTGAACCTCGCAATGACAGCCATCTTCATAAGCTCTTCCTCGGCTTCACCAAGGATGCAAACCAAGCATCATTTTCTCAGCCGGCAATTTAACGTTTGCAAGATCGGCCTTTTCCTTCCTCAAATTTCCCTTCCTTGGCCTGGGAGAATTCAAATCAGGGGTGAAATCCAGCAGGTTCTGGAGAACCGGTAGCGGAAATTTTGAGTAGTTCAGAGAATCGGCAATTAGCACCTCTGGCTGGCCCCAGGAGTGGGGAGGGAATGGGGATTTTGCAGGATCCTTCCCCAAGGGTTAGGGAGGGAATGGGGATTTTGCAGGATCCTTCCCTTGGAGTGGGGAGGGAATGGGGATTTTGCAATATCCTTCCCTTGGAGTGGGGAGGGAATGGGGATTTTGCAGTATCCTTCCTCTTCCACGCCCACCAAGCCACGCCCACAGAATCAATTGTAAAAAATTTTGCATTTCACCACTGATTCAAACCCACTTCCGTGCCGAAATTTCCAGGAAAAGCAAGGACCACCAATAAGACGACCGCGTTCCTTTAAAATGGGGCGCACTTCAGTTCCCTAATACAGGTAGACTTACGACCATTGAGCCTCAAACATTCTGTTCTTAAGCGAGGCATTTCTTAATGCCCCGTTTTACGACCTTTGTTGCCACCGTCGTTAAGTGAGCCCCTGCAGTTCAGTTCCCCAGCCAGATGCGGGGACTTCAACTCCCAGAACCCCCCCAAATTAGCAGGTGTGGACTTCAACTCCCAGAATCCCCCAGCCAGCATATCTTTTAGATTTTTTTTCAATGAAAAAGAAACTTCTACAAACTTCCAACTGCTCTAAAACTGCCCGATTGTTCTTACAGAGAGTGGATTCTGCTCTGTACAGACTTGGAGAAAAAAAATAAATAGAATTGCTCAGATTAATGCAATTAGATGGAAGTTTCCAGGCTGCAACCTGGTAATAATAATAATAATAATAATAATAATAATAATAATAATAATAATACCACCACCACCACCACCACCCACTAGATGTTTCAGGTGCAAGAAAGAATGGCATGTATTTATTAATAAACAGGCTGAGTTGACAAAAGTCCCTGAATTTTGGTTACATCTGAATTCATATCTTCTTTTCCTGTAATTACAGAATTATTTCTCTATTCGTCATTTCCTTGGAAAAAAAAGTTTGATGAGCAGTTAAGTTTTTTTTAAAAAAAAAATATGGCAAGGGAGATGTCACTCAATCCGTTGCTAGTTTTTAATATATATATATATATCCTAGCTGTGACTCCAGGTGACAGAAAGATGGCATATTGGGGTGAACCAAAGACATGATTGCAATTCTCAAACAGCCAGCCCCCCCCCTCGATTTATCTGCTTGAACCTCTTGGTGGAGAAGAATGAACTTGAAGAGCTGCCACCTCAAGAGTTCATCTCGGCTTTTTGGGTGAGGTTCTTTGTGGCTTTTTGGGAGAGGGTCTTCGTTGACCCACGATGGCCTTGTAACCTCGGGAAAGATGGGTCTCGGCGTGAATCACCTGGTGAGTGACATTCCCTCGGCCTCTGCTGTAGAGGAAAATGAAGGTGAAGCAGATGAGGACGGAGCAGAGAAAAGGGACAATCCCGATGGTCAAGATGCCCAGCCAGATGCTGGCGTGGAGGAAGAAGATGGAGGAGATCATCGTTTTATTGTGCAGACCGAAGTCCTTCCAGACCAGGGACTGGTTGAACAGAGGAACAAGAACCTGAAGAGAAGCTATCATAGAATCATTGCCGGCCGCGTTGCTCGCAACACAATGGTAGAGTCCACTGTCTTCAAGCAGGGCGTAAAGAATCTTAAGAGTCCCATCAGGAAGGACGGTTGACCGGCCTTTGCCGGTTGAGTCTAAGGTGACGTTTTGAGGGTTCACCCAAGAAATACTGGGTGGTGGATCTCCATCACCGCTACAAGTCAAGTTGGCCTCCTCCCCTTCGTGAACGACCACTTTCTGGAAGGTCTTCTTCTCAATCGTAGACTTCCGACAGGTGAAGTGGTGTGCCAGAGCACTGGAGAAGTCATGGAAGACCTTCTCTCCTCCTTCTTCTGAGCTGGTGGCGCAGATGGGCAGCTGAGCCTCAAAGTTCAACCTCTGTCGTCTCTTCAAGATCCAAAGGAGGCGACAGTCACAGGCCAAGGGGTTTTGGTCCAGCCGAAGGACTTCTAGGTTCCCCACCGAGTGGAAGACCCTTTCTTCAAGGGTCTGCAGATGGTTGGCTGAGACGTTGAGGAGACGGAAATGGACGAGGCCTTCAAACGCATTGGCTTGGATCGTGGCCAGTCGGCCACCCGTAAGGTGGAACTCTCGGAGGCGGGAGAGATCCAGCAACTTCCTTCCACGGATCATTGAGATGGGATTGTAAGAGAGGTCAAGGAGACGGAGATGGGCCAGGTGCTTGATGGCCCTATAAGGAACATCATGGAGGTTGCATCTGACAATGTACAAAGAAGTGAGGTTGAGGCCAGAAAGACTTTGGGGCTCCAGAATTTTCAAGAAAGGCCACTGGTTGATCTCCAGAATTTTCAACTGATGGAGTTTCCGAAAGGAATAGTTGTGGAGGACTCTGAGGTTGAGAACATGGAGATGAAGCTCCACCAGATGGGGAAGGTGGGACAGGGCCTCGGTTGGCAGGCTGGTGAAGTTGCATTTTTGCAGAGTGAACCTCCTCAGATGTTGGAGGCCTTGGAAAGCCTGACCTGAAATCAAGACCAGAGGATTGTCCCTTATGTCCAGGCTCCCAAGAGTGAAGAGGTCTTTGAACGTGTGATCCAAGAAGACGAGGATCTTGTTGTCCCTCAGGTCAAGAACGGAGAGGTTGGGCAGCCCTGTGAAGACCCCATCTGGGACCATCTTCAACTTGTTGCCCGCTAGTCGGAGGGTCATGATCTTCTGAAGGCCGTTGAAGGCCCCCTGTTCAATGTTGGAGATGATGTTGTAGCTGAGATCCAGCTCTTTTAGGGCTTGGAGACGGGAGAACATGCCCTGATGTAGGGTACGAAGGCTGTTTTGGCTTAAGTCCAAGAATTCTGAATCCGGGGGGATCTTGACGGGCACAATGGTCAGATTACGGCTGTTGCAGAAGACAACTTTCTCCTGAACCAAACATTTGCACCTGAAAGAGCAGCTCTGTCCAGATCCCACCAAGAAGACCATCCCCAGAAAGACTTGGAACCAAGAGGATGGCAGATCCGGCGCAGAGGTCCTGCTCAACATCTCGAGAACTTCCTGAAACAACAGCTAAACAACACAAAGGCACCAACAGTTAGAAGGCATCAACAAACAGGAAGAAGACGACCTACCATACTGAAGCTGGATTTTGAACATCTGGAAAGGAACATTTGCAGTTCAAGATGGATTTTCCCCCCCATCTTGAGTTTTCTTACCTAAGTAAGCCACATCTGAGAAACTTTTGAGGTCTTAAGAAGGGGGGGGGGTGTCCACCTATTCTCCAAAGCTCCTGAAGGCAGGACAGGAAACACCAGATGGAAACTAATCCAGGAGAGAAGCCACCTGGAATTAAGGAGAAACTTCCTAACAGTGAGGACAATTCACCGGTGGAACTGCTTGCCACCAGAAGTTCTGGATGCTCAAAACACTTTTAAAGGAAAGATTGGACAGCCACTTGTCTGGAATGGTCTAGGGTCTCCTGCTTGATCAGGGGGTTGGACTAGAAGACCTTCGAAGCCCCTTCCAGCTCTATTCTTAATGATGGAACGCATACATACAGGGCTGGGCTGCTGGGGGTTTGGGAGAACCTTTAGCTAAGATTCTGTGCAGTTCGGAGAACCCCCAAATCCCGCTCCTGGCTGGCTAGGAGTCTCCACGCAGTCCGTTTTGGATGCAGGTACATGCAGGGCCCGTGCAGACGCTCAGGGAGATCGAAAAATGGACCTACTGAGAGTTCAGGAAGGCCAAAGGGCCTCCGGAGCCTGGGGAGGCCGTTTTTGCCCTCCCGGAGGCTCGAGAAAAGCCTCCGGAGCCCGGGGAGGGCAAAAACGCCCCCCTCCCTGCCATGGTGCAGGAAGCCAACTAGGCCACGCCCACCAGGGGTGGTTTCTACTTACCTTTACTACCGGTTCGCAACGGGATCGCTGGTGCATGCGCCTTTGCTTCGGCACACGCGCAGATTGCTGATGACGACATCCGGGGCCTCTCGACAGTTTTACTACCGGTTCTTGCGAACCGGTCTGAACCGGGGGCAACCCACCACCGATGCCCACCCAGCAACCGGGCAAAGAACCCCTTGCTAAAATTTTTGAAGCCCACCGCTGCGTACGTACCCTCCACCGTGAACTCCGGAATAAAAAGCAAGAATGCCTCTGATAACCCTGGGCTTCTATCACCCATCCATGCTCAAGAGGGCATCTCAGAGAAAGCTCCCGTATTCCACCCAGCCACCACGATGCAATTTCTTTTAAGTAGCTCCTTGGCAAATTTCCCACCGGTGCATTAAAACAGAGGCGGACGTCCGTAGCAAAACAAGAGACGAAGAGGCCAAGAACACAGAGGCTACGGGGCAGCCCTGGGGGGCAGGAGATGATGGAGAAAGAGGGGTCAGGAGAGGGCAGGACAGGTTGGACGTTCGTGCCAGAAGGCAACATCTAGGGGGCTTGGGGATCTTCAGCACGGCCATGTCCCCAAAGTGTTGTCCAGTCTCTTCTTAAAAACCTCCAGTGACGAAGCCCCCACACAGCCTTGGTAGTACAGTGGTCTAAAGCACCCTGTTATTAAGACCAGCTGCCTGCAATTACTGCAGGTTCGAATCTCGCCAGGCTCAAGGTTGACTCAGCCTTCCATCCTTTCTAAGGTGGGTAAAATGAGGACCCAGTTTGTGGGGGCAATAAGCTGAACTTTGTATAAATATACAAAAGGATGAAGGCTATTGCTTAACGCATTGTAAGCCGCCCTGAGTCTCCGGAGAAGGGCGGCATATAAATCAAATAAAATAAATAAATAAATAAACATCTTCCAAAGGCAAGGTTTTTAAATTCTACTTGATTAATTGTTCTCACCGTCAGGAAGATCCTCCTTAATTCCAGGTTGCTTCTCTCCTTGATAACTTTCCAACCATTTACTACTTCTTCTTGTCCTACTTTCAGGTAATTTCAAGATGAGAACATTTCTGGATTAATTTTGGCCAGCCGAAGCGAGCCACTCCCTCCCTCCCTCCCCACCACTTCGAAACCACAAATCCTAACAATAACGTAGCCCCCATTTTATCCTATTGTGCTTAGTGCGCTTATAAAAAGATTCGGGAAAGTTTTCACAGGCCCGCTAAAGAAGCTGGATTTTTTTTTTTTAAATTGCCAAAATTTAAGGGCAGGAACGTGAAACGGCTCGCTTGCTAAAGCTCTCCAAGTTTGTTCTAGTTAAGTGCTGGGGTTTGAGATGTCGGGGGTGCGATAGATGGACTCTGGGAGGCCCAATGGCACTCTGGGAAGATCCCGGAGATGCTAGGTAGCAAATTTGAGGGGGGGGGATCCCAGTTTTTCCAAGAAGTAGGAAAGAAAGATGCTTTGTGGGGGAAGGAAAAATAAATTTTTAAGGGAAGCATAGATGGATGAAAAAAAAAATTAACCTCAAGGGTTTTGGAGAAGAATTTGCAGTTGTTCTTTCTTCTTCACAGCCCTGTTTGGTCCTCATCCTTTTACGGAGAACAAAATGTGATGCAAAATTGGCACCTCGCACATTTTCAGCGGGCGGATGGAGGGAAGCGATCGCTCCCGCAGAGCCTCTGGCTCGGAATTTGCATCTTAATGGGAACATTTAATTAACCCAATGCAGGCAAAGTGGGCCAAGGAGAGGCAGCAAGAGAAGAAAATAATAATAATAATAATAAAAAAACCCACGAAGCTTAAATGGAAGATTTACTTTGGCCCCAAAGTCCTGCCATCACAGATTTACAAAGAGGGGAAAACAAAAATCAGAATTTCCCCCTTTCTCTATACGGAAATAAAAAACAGAGATGCATCGAGAATCAACCCCCCTCTTCACTTTTCCTCCGAAGACGCACCTGGGTTTTATCCTGGAAGGAGAATCCCTTACGCTCCAGGTCAGCGCAAGCGTCTAGTCCTCATTGAGGAGCCCAGATTTAAAAAGCCGCTCCACTTAACTCACAAAGACACCGCATCGAATCCTGCGGGCATCTGCTTGTTATGACAAATCCCTGCCGTTTGTAAACCTGTTGGATTTGAACCTGGTTGAACTTCCACCCTCCGGAACATTTTACCCAGATATTTTAACCTACCTTGCTGGTTTTTTTATGGCTGGAAAACTCCAAATTTCAAAGCTTCATAAACTCCGGTATATAAAAAAAAATGGGCCCCTTATAGGGGGTGGCCTGTAAGTCCCTTGTCAAAAACCTTCCCTCTGGATGTGGGGACTGACACAACCCACAAATATCTGGGGCAGAGAAACGCCAGATGGGAACAAAAGCTCAGTGCTGCGTCTTCCCCAAAAACTCCTCCATAAACCTATATTTAAAAAAAAGAAAAAAATAAGATTATATTTTAAGAGTCTCCCCCTGCCAGATTTTCTATTCTGACTCTTCAAAAGCAGCTTATTTTTTATTTCTGATCGAGCGGAGAACATCTCTCGGCACCTTGAACGCGGCGATAACCGTGGGCTGAAATCATTGCTCTGGATAGTTTCTTTAAAAAAGGAAGGTGGGAAAAAAAAGGTACGTGTTTTGTGTGTTTACATTAGCACCCACACAAGGAAATGGGGCTAAAGCTTCCTTTTATCTTCCAAGCTGCCATCACACAGAGTTGCAACGGGGAAACCTCGATTCTACACATCCCAGCCAGTGGATGGGATTCATCCGGTTCGCACCACTTCGGGAGAACCGGCTGTTAACTTTCTGAGCAGTTTGGCACAGTGGTTGTTGGAAGAAATCATTAGGGCAGAGAATCGGTTGTTAAATTCCTTGCAATCCCATCACTTGTCCCAGCTAAGCAAAAGACGAGCTTCCTTCATTGACCCAGCCTTCCTTCGACTTTCCGGCAGGTCTTTCCCCCCCACCCCCCCGTTTCTGGATTCGAACCTGGGACTTCAGCATGCCCAGACCTCGATTGAGTTACGTTCACACGCTAAACTGGCCTCTCAATGCCAACCCTGGAAGTTTTTAAGGTGACGTTGGACAACCATTTGTCTGAAGTGGTGGGGGGTTTCCTGCCTAAGCAGGGGGTTGGACTAGAAGACCTCCAAGGTCCCTTCCAGAATAACTCTTCTGTTATTCTTTTAATATTAAGAGCGATTTTGCAACGCTTTCAGTTACGCCCCCCCTCGTGCCTTCCCCGAACAAAATAAAAAATACATGTTTCACCACTTTCTCCTTCCAAAGAGAAGAAAGTTGCCCGAGGCAGGTGCCTCCCCTGCAAATATCTTCAAAAACAGCTCAGAAATGTCTTACCTGGGGATGCTCACACCGCTTTAAGAGTCCGTCTCCTGTCCCTCCATCCTCTCTCCTCTGTGGCCGTCAGCCCTGCCTTGAGAACATTCCCTTCCCGACTTTCTGTAATTTTTCTTCCTGAGTTTTTTTTTTTTTCTGCTGCTCGGCACACAAAGCAGCAAAGCAACAACAACACACTCACTCAAACACACTCACACAATTCTCACAAACTGCAGCCGCCGCCGATTTTCATTCCAGCAACCCAACGAAAATTGAAATTTATCCATTGGCTCGCGAGTCCAAGATCAAACTCGGCCCCTCTCCCGGTTCCAACTTAGGGTGGGTGGGCTTCTCACGCTGGGAAGCCCCCCCAATCGAGCCCCATTTTTTTAAAAAAAAAAAAACAAAATCCCCTGGGAAAAAAAAAGAGCTGGTGATGGCCACGGTTTCCCTTACCGAGGGGCGAAGGGTTTGCAGGCTGTAAGCCATCAAGAGGCAGGTAAATTTTGTTTTATTAGGCCTGTGCATGTCATCAGCAAATGATCTCAGATTCTTAACCATGGATGTAAGTGTGAAAAAATGGGTTGTCAGTCATTTTTTTCAGTGCCGTTGTAACTTCGGTCGTTAAATGAACTGTCGTAAATCAAGGACTGCCCGTATAGGGAATCAGGCAGAAATGATGCTATTTATCCACGGCACATATATATCAGTGCTTAGAAAGACTCTTTTATTTTTGGGTCATGTTTTAGGACGGGAAACCAACATCCGGTGCTCGATTCCACCTCCTGGCATTTAACAGATACTCTGCCCCTGTACAGGGAGGCTCCATTTAACCCCTAAATGCCCTGCTATTCTAGTACTTGCAAAATTCTCAGCTTGCTAGGCCACCCGAAGTTTTTGGAAATCATTTATGGAAATATTAGGGACCGGTATGTAACCACTGTGATATCAAATAAATCTGTTAAGATGTTTTGTTCTAATCCAGGTCTAACTCCCATTTCTCCAACTGTTTTGTACCATCTTCCCACTTAATTCAGGTCTGGGGGCTTCAAGGTGTGTGTGTGTGTGGCCCCCCCCCCCAATACTTTATTTTCCCAATCATTGCACATTTAATCTTGCAGGTCCCTTACAGACAAGAAGTGTCCATTTCTGAAATTTAATTTCTAGCGATGTCAAGGCGGCCACTGAATTCTGACCGTCTCAGCAACTTAATCCAAAGCTCACAAACAGACATCAGAATAATTAAATGAAAGTTTGCCAGAACCATAGATCAAAAAAATTGGAATTAACCTTATGCGGATTTGATCAGTTGCCTTTCAAATGCTCAGAGGTTACCTTTCCACCTGAACCCTCCCTCCCCCGGCAAACAAGTATAATAGCAATAACAAAAATAAAGAGAGTCAGCATCAAGCAAATAAAACCCAACCATCGTACCAGTATGCACCGTGATTTAATTAAATTAAAAAGGAGACTAAACGGTTTCCAGCGCACGCTTTCTGAAAGACCAACTTCTCTACACTTAGCTTAAAAAAAAATAAAACTTTTTCAGCCGGTATTTACACAGCTTCCCCTCCCCTCCCCCGTTCTTTAAATATTTCACCATTTTTTTTTTTTTAAACCCAAGGAAAAGAGGAGAATAGGAAAAGGGCTTGAGTTAGGTCCACACGTACATCCGATGCAACGTAGTGGATTTTTCTGTGCAAATGGCGAGTGGCGTCACCTGGACAGCTCTTGACGGAAAAGCTAAGAGCATCTTAAATTTATTCTTGCAAGCCGAACCATTTGCAAGGATTTAAAATGTCAGACCGACACGGATGGTCTTGCGGTTTGTCCAGGATTATCGTCCTATCAATACCCACACGGTGCAGGTTTTAGCAGAAAAGTTGGGCCAAAGTCACCAACCCAGTGGTGGGATACAGCCGGTTCTGTCCAAATTGCACGAACTGGTAGCGGCGGCTGCAGGAGGCTCCGCCCACCCGGATGTAATGTAATGTAATGCGTGACTGAGCATGTGCGGAAGGCCGTGCGCATTGCGTAGACGTGGCACGTGTGCTCACATTTGCGAACCGGTAGGGAAGGTAAGTGAATCCCACCTCCGCGACCAACCCAATGCCAGTCGGAATGCTAGACTGCTAAACTGGCAAGGATTGGTGGCTTAGGCCAGACTTCTCCATGACAGATCCATTTCCCCCACCCCCTTTCTGTCCCCCCGATGAAAACTTCCTAAAATTGACCTCCAAAATATATCTTCCAAAGAAATACAGATATTTTAAAGACACCCTGAGATTCGAACAGATCCTGCAGATAAAACTCACATATTGTTGTCATTTTATGTCGGGGCAGGTGGAAAACTAGCTTTTCCAAAACCTAAGGTCTAAGGTGCTGAGATGTATCCTGACAAAAACACACTTTTGCACAAGAGCAGAAGTTGAGGCCAGCTGGCGAAGTGACAGTGCAAAGAGAAAGAAAGGGGGGGGCAAAAAAACCAGATAGGGATTCCTTTGTTATCAAATACAGAATTTAGCAGAAAAATAAAATCTATCTTAGAGAACCGCCTCTGTCCATCTCTCTATAGATGCATACATATAGAAATTTCTTCTGAACTTGGCTGAGTCTCTTGCCGTTAAACAGCACAAATGAGGTATTTTTTTGATGGGGGGGGGGCTGTTGCCTGAGCTGGCAGCGACGTCCGATGTTGCCTTTCCACGAAACTGTATCACGGTGGATTTGTCTGTGTCATGTAATCCCCCCTTTATTGCTTCTTGCCTCCGTGGCAGGTAAACCCTTAAATGTAAACTGGAGCATTTTGAGGGATCCCTCCGAGGTGGGGGGGGGACAGGTGACCCTGGCCTGTTTATCTTCCAGGATGAAGCGGGAACATCCCCAAAATGAGGACAGACGAGCGGTCACCAACTCCTTGTCCTGCCCGCCCTCTTGTTGACGGCTTCCCTCGATCCGATTCTTCGCTTTGCGTCTGGCTTCCAGCGTTAACGGGAGGAGACGCCTGATCTGTCCTCAGCTTGTGGGGAGGGGGTTATTCCCCTGTGGGCCCCTGGGTCAGTGGGTCAGAGTCTGAACTGAAGAGCTCTTTGTACAGCGGTGGGAAAACCGCGTGGACGACCATGGGGTACATCTGGCGAAAGGAACGGAGCTTCTCCACATGCTGGGAACAGAGACTTCGCAACTTTCCTTTGGGTGGCAACTAGAAAGAGAAAGTGGGAGAGAATGAGATACTCTCACGTGGTCTGGCTCACCTGGAAGGTGCCCCATTGTAGGAGATGACCAGGCTGAGCCTGAGGGAGGGGTCCAACACGCCATCAGTCACGAGTCCCTGCGTGCCCGCAAGAGATCTAAGTCCAGCTCATCTTGAATGCCTTTCTTATCTCCCGCTCTTTTCCCTTAACCGTCAGTTGGCCAGATTCTTGTAGAGAACTCAAGCTTGCAATGAATTTTTACACTCATTTGAACTGCCTGAATCTCCTGATTTCCCTGGTGTTTGACACCCATCTGGGGCAAGATTCACGCCATGCCGGCTTGTCCTAGAGCATGGGTCGGCCACTTTAAACATTCAAAGAGCCATTTGGACCCATTTCACACAGAAAAGAAAACACCGGGAGCCACAAAGATCATAACTGAAAGCCCCCCTTTCAATTCTGGAGCTGACCGGAAGTCCTCTTCCCCCACCATACAGTCTCCTCCTAGTGTTGTGGCTCCGTTGCCTGATCCTGGGCTATCGACAGATGCAGACTCTGAGAGTGAGGAAGAGGAGTTGGCAAGGCCTCCCTCTCCAGGACCCTCCTCTCTGGCAATGCCTTCGGTGTCCGCCGAAGGGCAAGAGATAGGGCCGGGGCCAAGCACGTCCATGCAGCCACAGATGGACAGTGATGAGGGTAATGAGTCTTGGCTGGATCCATGCCAGCGTCGCAGAGATAAGCGCGCGCAACAGAAGGCGTGCCTGAGATTAGGCTGAGTCACTGGACCACACCCCACAGGATATAAAAGGGAGCGTGGTGGCCAGTCAAACCTTGTGACGAACAAAGCTGAAAGCTTCCACGCCATTCTGCATTGCCGGACTTTTTGCTATAGACTTTGCTGGATTATCTCTGGACTTGATTGACTCCGTAATTATTGAGCTGTTTCTTTTGATGTACCAGGAGTGGGGAGAAGTTATCTCTCCTCTTCGTAAATAATAAACTCTTGGCAGGCAGCCACTAGGTTGTTGCCAAGTTCCATTATCATAAGGAAAAGGATTTTGCCGGCTGGTTTGGTCTTTAACTCTTGAGCGTCTGTTGGTGTGTGTGCGTGGGGTTGAGGACAGAACACCTAGCGCGGTGTCCTTTTTCCTCTACCTGTCCTAGCTGAAAGCCCTATCAACTGTGGAACTGAGCGGAAAGCCCGGCCCCTTCCTATAGAGCCTCCTCCTGGTACGCCGTGCTTCCCCCCAAAACCAGAAGGTCCTCTCAAACTGTGGTGCGGACTGGTGACAAGGAGCTGCAACAGAGGTATGAAAGAGCCACATGCGGCTCCAGAGCTGAGGGTTGCCGACTCCTGTCCTAGAGAGATTCGTTACTGCTTTTTGAGCTAAGGTTTCACCTAATCTGTACTTTTCTTCCCTAGGTGTAAAGCCTTGCTTTTCTCTATGTTAAATGTCATTTTGTTGGATAGGGCCCAGGGTTCAAGTCTGTCAAGATCCATTTGGTCCCTGAGCTTGTCTTTTGGGGTGCGGGCTGTTCCTGCCAGCAAATTGGATAAGCACCAGAAAGCAAGATGAGAAACAACGGACGGACACTAATCAGGGAGAGAAGCAAGCTAGAACTAAGGAGAAATTTCCTAACGGTGAGAACAATTAACCAGTGGAACAGCCTGCCACCAGAAATTGTACGTGCTTCATAACTGGAGGTTTTTACGAAAATATTGGAAAGCCATTTGTCCGAATTGATACAGCGTCTCCTATTTGAGCAGGGGGTTGGACTAGAAGACCTCCAAGGTCCCTTCCAACTCTGTTCCTTCTCTATTTTTTCCTCCTCTGTTCGAAGCCCCGGCAGATACTCACCTTGGCCAAAATGCCTTCCCGGTGATTTTTCTGCAGCATCTGTTTGAAGGCCACTTCAAGGTTGTTTTGTAAGTAGGCCACCTTGCTTTTCTCTTGCAGCCACGGGCGATCTGCAAAACGGAGAGAGAAACCTGCTGGGGCCTCAGTCCGTTTGCAAAATCAAAGCTGCCACAGAGGTCGGCACCCGCCCCCACCCCCCAGGATCTGGTGGAGCCCTTTTGATTTATTTATTTTTTTAAATTTGATTTATATGCCGCCTGTCAGGTTTCGATCCTATCTCAAAATAAATGAACTTCCAAACTGCCAATCTTTAAGGAAATTTTCTCTTTATTCGAGCACAGCAACCGGATCCTGGCTCTTCGCGGTCAATACTGACCTTTGCCCCCCAATCCCTCCCTTTCCGATCCCCAATTCTCTGCTTCTCATTGGCTATCTTCCAAGTCACTCTCCTGATTCCTTTCCCCGTCAGTTCACAGGAATGTTTCCCCCCTCCTCATCTCCAAGGAGACCGAATCTTCAAAGGGATTTAGCAGGCAAAAGTTCAGGCTTCATCCTCCCTTTTCTATGTCAGCGCTGAGATGCTGACACCGCCCTTCTCCGGAGACTCAGAGCGGCTTACAATGCGTTAAGCAATTATTAAATTTATAGGCCGCTCGTGTTCTGGATAAGGTGACTCTGGGCGGCTTAAAGGTAAAGGTTCTCCTCGCACATATGCGCTAGTCGTTCCCGACTCTAGGGGGCGGTGCTCATCTCCGTTTCAAAGCCGAAGAGCCAGCGCTGTCCGAAAACGTCTCCGTGGTCCTGTGGCCAGCATGACTCAACGCCAAAGGCGCACGGAACGCTGTTCCCTTCCCACCAAAGGTGGTGCCTATTTTTCTACTTGCATTTTTTTTAAACGTGCTTTCGAACTGCTAGGTTGGTAGAAGCTGGGACAAGTCATGGGAGCTCACTCCGTTACGCCGCAGCAGGGATTCGAACCGCCGACCTTTCTGATTGACAAGCTCAGCGTCTTAGCCACTGAGCCACCGCCTCCCTACAGGATGGCTTACAGATCGTAAAAAAGACCGAGAAGCAATTGGCACTTTAAAGCCGTGCAAATAAAAATCTTAAAAACCACGCAGAGCCCACAGACCCGAAGTTTCAGGGAGGCCGGATTCGGTCACGGCCTTCCTGGAGCAGCTGCTTGATTTTAAACGACGTCTTGACTGTTTAATTAAATCTTTTAAACTTTTCTCGCTATTATTAAGATGGTGCGGCGGCCGAGTCTTTTAATCCGTCTGTTCTTCAGAGACGGTTTAAATGGAGGGTTTGCAGCTTTGTACTTACCGTATTGTTATAGGATCAGCTGGCAAAACCAACCATCCATTTCCAGTTCTTGTGTAAAATCTTTTTGCTTTTTTTTGAGACGAGTGAAGAAGACACAAGACAATTGGAGAGGCAAATGTGCGGGGAAAGGCAAAACAACAACAACAACAACAACAACAACAACAAAACCCCCACCCCCTAAATTTTGTTTTCTCTTTGACTAAAAAAAGCTACAACCTCCTCAAACCCACAGCAATGAAGTGCAGTCAAAAGAACAAGAGGGCCAAATTTTAACTCCACAACCAGAAAAGCTTTGTCCTTACTTGCGTTGATCAACACCAGGGCTGTGAAAAGAGCAATCTCGTTCTCGGAGAAGTGGAGCGAACACAGGCTGTGTGTGAAGTCGAAGATGGAGTTGATCAGTTCGCTGCAACCTGAAGAAAGGAAGACTCGTGGTTCAAATCACGCTCCAAAGAGGAGGAGGGGGAGACAAAGAAAGAGACGTAGGAGAAGAGGTAGAAGAGAAGGAAGAAGAGGAGGAAGAGGAAGAAAAGGAGGAGAGGAAAATGAAGAGGAGGAGACAGAGGAGGAAAGAGGAGGAGGAGGAAAAGAAGGAAGATAGGACAAGGAGAAGGAAGAGGAAGAGACAGAGAAGGAAAAAGAGAAGAGGAAGAAGAGCAGGAGGAGAAGAGCCAGAGGAAGAGGAAGAAGTGAGCACATGGAAGAGGAAGAGGAAGGATATAACAATTTAATGGGGAAGTTAGATGTATCTTGGAAACCAACTCCTGGAGTTGCAATCACCTCTTGCTGCCAGTTGATGTTCCTCAAGCCCACTCAAGTAGCAGGCCACCAAAACGTCTTGCAAGACCCCCTTCTACACCTTATTTTAGACCCCAACCTGAACCTACAGGGGATTCCGTCCTTCTTGATCCAGGTAGTAGGACGCTCTCGTTGTCAACTCGCCAAGCATTCCTGACCTGCTCTCAAGTTGCCATAGGCAGGGGGGATGGGAAAACCGAGCCTCGCAGCTGCATCGAGGAACTTAAATTTCAGCCAAAACAAAGCACATTCCAGCCGGCAACGTCAAGGTCATCTCCAGGGTGACCTACAGTAACCGGAGGGAGTGACTTCTACAACCCGCGAAATTGCTTCATTGGGGAATGTGACCGATGACACACCTTGGGGGGGGAGGGGGTAAGCAGGGTCAGAGCAAGGCACGAATTAAGTGAGGTCAGAGTTAGCCTCACTTGGTTCGTGCCGACATGAAGCTCCTAATAAATAACTGGATTTCTTTTAAAGTTTGGCTTGAGGCTCATGATTTAGTCAGGGCATCGGTCCGAATCCTGACACTCGTACCCAGAGATTTGAAGACTTCTGGGCCAGCATATTTGCCCTCAAAGAAGACCGTCCGGTTCTCAGAATTGAAGGCTCGGCACATCCTCACCAGAACGACCTCCATGGCACCTGAAGGTGGGGAGAAGATGACATTAGCCCGGCCAATCCCTCCTTTTTTGGGGAAAAAACCTTGGCCGAATTCCTCAGCTCAGAACGAAATGGGTACATTCTACACCCTTTGACGGCTGTTCTGGTCTCTCCCTGTCTTTGGGGCGGGAACAATTTTAGGAATTTTCTCGCACTTCTAATCCAATCAATCAGAAGCTCTCTAGTTGGCGAAAATTTTTCGAAAACATTACGAGCAAAGCCGAACGCAACGACGTAGGAAAAAAAAAAGAGAAAATGTGTGAATCTCAGCCACCCGGCATCAAGGCGGCCCTTAAAATCACACCATAAAAGGAAGTACTGTTTGCTCTCCACTGCGAAGGCAGTGGTGGAAACCGGACCCAGAAAGAGCCTTTGGGAACTGATTGTGGCATCGCACCCCCCTTACCTGCTTTGAGAAGCACGATCTGGTCGTTCTGGCAGAGGTCCATGAAGCCCCCCATTCGCTTGGCGAACTCCACCACGTACTGGATGGCTTCCGTGATGCGGCAGGCGCAACGTTCCCACATCTCCTCCATAGTCTTAATGGGAGGGAGGGAGGGAGAGAGAGAGAGAGAGAGAGAAGATGATGATGAAGAAGTTTGGGTGGATTGTGAGAAAACAGAGGGGAGTAAAGATTCAGAGGAACGAGCACTGAAGACATTCCCTAGTTGGGTAATGAAATGTTTATAAGAAAACAGCCAAGTTCAGAGAGCACCAAGGACCCCACAGATGTCTCCTCCTCCTCCTCCTTGCAAATCCCATTCCCTTCTACCGCTGATGTTGCTATCTAACGTCTTAGTGAAACATCTGCAAGAAAACAACCCAGCTCAGAGAGCACCAAGGACCCCACAGTTCTCCTCCTTAAACAGAACTTTAAGATGGGGTCTTTCTCTCGGAGAATAGGTGGAACCCCATCTTACCTTCTTCTGGTAGCTCCCGATTTCTTCTCGGGTGAAGGTCTCCCACCTCAGCAACTGGAGGTCTTCCAAGCAGAGCTGACAGGTCTCCCGGTAGGACTTGAGGACATTCTGGGTCAAGTGCTCTGCAGCAGGAGGAAGACAACAAGATGGCCGCCTATCTGCAATCGGAACCCCACAGAAGCTGCCTTGTCTTCTGTTGCTTTCCCTAAGCCTGATTTTTGAGAGGTGGGCTCAAAACCCCATGTTTTGTCTTGGACTAGAGGACCTCCAAGGTCCCTTCCAACTCGATTATTCTGTATTCTGAGCAAGGGATGGACTAGAAGACCTCCAAGGTCCCTTCCAACTCTTTGTTATTCTGCTGAGGAGTCCCATCGTCCACTTAACACTGCTTTTTCTTCCAGCCTTTCTGAAAACCTCCATTCACTCACCAATCTCCGTCAGCGAAGGGCGCGGGCACTCCAAGAAGCTGGTGAAGCTCGGGTTGGCATAGAAGTCAAGGGTCTCGCTAGCTGCTGTCCGTTCCACTCTGCTGGCATTCAGGGACAGGAGGTCTGGTGACGCCTGCGTCTCCATAGCGTAATAGACGCTGGTCCTGGGTTCTACCTTGATGACTCCAGGACCATACCCTTTCTTGAAGAGGTCCTGCTGACCTTCACCCAGGAGGCTCTGCGCCTTGGGGAGTCCATTAGAGTAGGCCAAGGCCGCCGTCTCATCCGGAGACTGGCTAAAGCGGGTCTGTCCAGTGAGGAGAGCAGGGGAGCCTTCTCGGAGATCTAGAGAAGGGTCCAGCTTGAGTTGACCGTTGGCCATGCCCAAGGAGAAGGTGGAACTCTCTCCGCCTTGATGTTGTTGCTGCTGCAGCTGTTTCTGGACTTCGGCGTGGAGGCTGTCTCGTTGCTTCTTGGACATCCGGCCAAATTTGACCGCTGGAAGAGAAGACAAATTAGGGGACGGTTTTCTAGAGATAAAAATGATGCAGGACACTTAAAACATGAGCAATTTAAGTTTATTCAGTAGTCACTTGAAGCTCCTCAACATCTCCAACCTGGTTCTTTTCTCCTCCTTGACCCATTTTGCAATGTGTCATCACCAAAATGAGGCAAGGGACAGAGGGAACATCCCCAAACCCGAGAGCACGATGTTGTGTTTAGAAATCCGGGAAAAACTTATGAGACTTGGGAACTGTTAAGATATTTAATTTAGTAGTTGGAACAGTAAACGGCCTAGAACACACAGTTGTGGTTGATTGGTGGGAGAGTGTGGGATCCTGCATGAGGCAATCTACGCTATGATTGGTTGCTGTGGGTGTAAAAGGGGAGTTTCTGTTTTTCCCGCTTTTTTCTTCTGTGTGCTCTGTTTATTGCTGTGCGATTTACCTCATGCGATTTACCTCACATAATTTACCTCAGAATGTTAGTGTGTTCCTGACTATCTTCTCTGTTGTCAATATGACTGATGTTAAATATGCTTATTTACATCAAATTACAAGTTTGTCTCAGCGTCTCTAACTTGGTTCGGACACCAGCTGCGCAATTCCCCGACAGGAACCCTCCCTGAGGTGCTTCTCAACGTGGGACTTACCGTCACGGGACATGCCGAGGCTGAGACATTTCTGCAGGCGACAGTGTTGGCAGCGGTTGCGACTGGTGCGGTCGATCAGACAGTTTTGTTGCCGAGTACAAGAATAGGTCACGTTCCCTTGCTGGCTGCGTCGGAAGAAGCCCTGGAGAGGAAGCCAAGAAGATGAACTGAGAAGATGGACCTTTAGTAGCTTTACTGGTGGCCAACAAAACTTTGTGAAGTCCAACAGCTCAGTGGTCCATTAGTGAAGAGAGCCAAAATTGGTTCAATAGAGATTTATGGGCATCTACTTCCCTGACCCCCGTATTCCCTCCCTGACTCCCACCCAGGAGAATCTTCTGCAAGGAAGAAGGAACAATTTTGGCAACACCCAAGATCCCAGCGATGGAGGAGACCGTTCCCCACCTTGCATCCTTCACAAGTGATGACCCCGTAGTGGATCCCGGAAGATTTGTCTCCGCAGATCTTGCAGGGGATCACTTCAATTTGGGCTGTGTGGGGAAAAGAAGACAAGAAGAGGTTGGAGAAGGAAGAGGAGCACGTGTGAAGCGATGGGAGAACCAGCACACAGACAAGCCATGTTCTGAAGGGATCAAACCAGGATCTGCAGATGATCCTTTTTCCTAATTGTTGGAGAAAGTCAACTACCAACATTAGACAGCCGTTCTCCAGCTCTTAGCCAAAAGACCTTGCAGTGCTCACCACAGTCCACCAGAGGGCAGCCTTACCCCACAATTGCTGTTAGCGCCTTTCACAAGACCCAAAAAAAATAGTTGGGGGCAAACACTCCTTTTAACTAACATCCTTCTCTTGCTAAGACATGCATCCCAGCAAAAATTGTGTGTAAATCTGAGACAGAGGCTGTGGAGGGAGGCAGCAGATCTACAATCCAGGCCAGGAAGATAGAAGGGCAGTACAGCTAGTCCCCGAGTTACAACAGTTTGTTTAGCGACCGTTCGAAATTACGACACTGAAAAAAGTGACTTATGACCAATTTTCACACTTATGACCGTTGCAGCATCCCTAGGGTCCTGTGATCAAAATTCAGATGCTCGGCAAGTGATTCATACTTATGACGTTGGCAGTGTCCCTGGGGGTCACGCGATCCCCTTTTGCGACCGTCCGACAAGCAAAGTCAACGGGGAAGCCAGATTCACTTAACAGCCGTGTTACTAACTATAACCGCTGCGGTGATTCGCTGAACAACTGTGGCAAGCGAGGTCATAAAATGGGGCAAAATGCACTCAACACGTCTCATTTAGCAACGGAAAGTTTTAGGCTCAATTGTGGTCATAAGTCAAGGACTACCTGTAGAGAACCTGGGTGGAAAATCCACCGGCATTTGGCTTGGATCTGTACGGCCTGCTCTTTGGAAAACAGACCGAGGAACCTACCTCACAGATCCGAAGGCACTTTTTTCAGTGCCTTGGTGCCACCGGTCACTAAACGAATGGTTGTTAACTCGAGGACGACCGTACGTGCGCAATCTTCCATCCCCATCGTCTCACCCGCCGCTATCTCCCTCCGATCTCCCCCCGTAATGACAAAATAACAAGCGGAAAGACAAGAGAGAGAAGGCATCACAAAACCACAACGACCAGATATTTTCTTCCCTTCGACTTCAAACAGCGATACTGGTAAGCCGAGCCTCGGGGAGCCGAGTTGAGTCAGCTTTTCAGTTACTCAGTCGATCCTCCTTGACGGAGCTGCCAGTAAGAAGTTACTCTCACTTTTAGCCAAAAAAAAAAAAATTAAAAAAAAAAATTGGTCCTGCCGGTAAATTCGACTTTTCAACCTGAGGTCAACGGGGTGCTGCAAATCGAAATCGATGCACACACATACACACACACAAACGAGGGGTGTGTGTGGGAAAGTGAAGAGTACAGCGTGGTCTGGAATTGGTGTTTTTTTTTTCCACCCATGATTCCCCGTCTGGTTACGGAGTTGGTGCTGTCAACGAGGAAGAGGAGGGCAGGTCCAGTTGTGACAAGCGACACTCGTTCTCTGCCATCAACGTGGTTTTATTTCAGAGGGGTCTGCGTTTTGAAAGGGAGGGATGGGGGGGGGAGGACTCTGGGCCCCCGGGGGTCACGAAAAGGGGCTTTTAACCCAGGATGGCAAGTCTGGCTTACTCAGACATCGCAGGGTGGCCCCCTCAATCCTTTTCCTTGCATGACAGAGTGTTACCCTGTTTCCCCTGAAAATAAGACCTCCCCTGATAATAAGCCCAGTCGGGCTTTTGAGTGCATGAGCTAAAATAAGCCTCCCCCCAAAATAAGCCCTCCCTGAAAATATTTAAACGCAGAGCTGGAAATCAGGTAAGACAGCAAGAGGAGCCCATCTTGCTCCATGCGCCCCCAAATAATAAGACCTCCCCGAAAATAAGGCCAAGGGCTTATTTCAGGGTTCAAAAAAAATATAAGACAGGGTCTTATTTTCGGGGAAACACGGGTAGTATTCCTTGGTGGCCTTCTTGCAGACGTTTTATGAACCAGCTACGGAACATCATCAGGGCTAGGGGGGTTTGTGGAGTGGAGGACTGTGAAGTTCTTGATGCTCTCTGAACTTGGTGGCCTTCTTGCAGACGAACCAGCTAGGGAACATCCTCAGTGCTAGAAGGGAGGGAGATTTGTGGAGAGGAGGAGGAGGAGGAGGAGGAAAAGGAAGTTGAGGAGGAGAAAAAGGAGAAGGGGAGGAAGAGGAGAATCTTTGGCTTGGACATCCTTTGGTTCTCGTGGCCCCGATTGTGGGGTCATGTCACTAGTCCCTGTGAAGGTGAGGTTCTCGCTGGAGGACAACTATCTGCAGACAAGACTTTCCCGCAGGGGTGTTATGTTGGCTCCTGGTTGCCAAACTCTGCCTAAACTCCCTCTCGTTCAAGCGGACGGTCGAAGGTCAACCCAGGCCAGGAAGACCTAACCTCCCACCCCTCCCACTCCCCATTTTGGGTTGTTGTTTTTCAAGGTGGGCCTTTCAACCTTCCCTTTTTCTGAACAAAAATCGGAGAGCTGCTCGGTGGCCTCCTTTGCACCTGTTTGCGAGCACAAAACCCCCAAACCACACCGTTCGACAAACGGCACCGGCACTCGAGATGAACGCCTGTGTCGGAGGCCCCCCTCCTCCCCGACCCCCTTCCCTTCTCCCCCCTCCCACCCCCACGGCACAGGGGTGCCCACAATAGGAGGAGAAGGAGGAAGATCCGTTGACACTTTCCCCACATGAATCAAACCGAAGAGCTGCGCAAGCTTTTGAGAGACGGGTACACAACTCCTCCGCCCCCAAGGATGAGTTACTCAGCTCTGTCGGATGCTGACAAAAGAAAAACTCAGGGGAGGTGCTTCCCCTCCCCCTCCACTTTTAAGAATGAACAAACTTGGTTATAACTGAGGGCACTTCCGGGGGTCTTCTTCCCTTGCAAAGAGAAGGAAAAATGGAGAATGCAGGAAACTGAATGAAAAAACTGAGGCGGGTTTTGAAGGATGAGCCGATCTGGAGGGAAAGCCGACGGGTTGCCAAGATGGCGATAAGACACAGGGCAGGCTCAAAGATTGGAAGAAGCAACATTGGGGGGCGGGGGGAAGAGACCCCCAACTTTCACGCCAAGGATGAGGCAGGGTGAGAAGCACAGAAAAATGGGGGTGGGGAGAAGGGCCGTAATCTGGTACCCGGCGTGATGGTGCTTCATCGTGAGAGTGATGGGGAGACATCACAAGGTTGCCAATGGTCCTTTTCTATGGAGGGAGTTTCGGCTTCTTCTTTAACATGATTGATGGAAGGAAGGAAGGAAGGGAAAGGGAAACAAGGAAGGAAGGAAGGGGGAAGAGAAGGAGGAAGGATGGAGTGGAGGAGGAAGGAAGGAGATGAAGAGAAAGGAAAGGAAGTGGAGAAGGAGGAAGAGAAGGAAGAAGGGAATAGAAGGAATTAGAGGGAGGAAGAGAAGGGAGGGAAGGAAAGGAAGAGGAGGGAGGGAGGGAAAAAGAAAAAAGAAGGGAGAAGAGGAAGGAAGAACAGAAGGAGGAAGAGAAGAAAGAAGGAAAGAAGGCAGAGGAAGTGAAGGAAGGAGGAGGGAGGGAGGAAGGGAAAGGAGAGAGGAAGGGAAGGGAAGGGAAGGAAGGCTCAGTCTCTATGCTATGCAGAACACAATATTCACAATCTCCATTCCCAGATGCTCCAATTTCTCCTGGGCAATTAAGTGCAAGAATTCCCACTTTCCTAATGAAACCAGTCCTGTAAATAGCCTCAGCCACTCCACCCACTCCAGGAGCTGAATTCATGCCTTCCACTTTCCCGGCTGGCTCATTTGGCAGCCGGGCTCCGGATCAGATTCCTACCTTCCTAGGGGGCCACTCTGGGACCCCCGACCCCCAAAATCACGCCCAGACAAAGGCCCTGGGAAGCTGTCCGAACATTCCCCCCGCCCCAGTAGCTTTTATGGTTTGAATGGGCCTTTCCTTTTTGTACACCCTGAACACAAACACAGAGAGACAGAGAGAGAGAGTGAGTGAGAGAGAGAGAGAGAGAAAGAGAGACAGAGAGAGACACAGAGAGAGTGAGTGAGTGAGAAAGAGAGAGAAAGAGAGACAGAGAGAGTGAGTGAGTGAGAAAGAGAGAAAGAAAAAGAGAGACAGAGAGAGACAGAGTGAGGGAGAAAGAGAAAGAAAAAGAGAGAGACAGAGTGAGACAGAGTGAGGGAGAAAGAGAGAGAAAGAAAAAGAGAGAGACAGAGACAGAGAAAGTGAGAGAGAAAAAGAGAGAAAGAGACACACAGAGAGACACACACACACACACACACACAGAGAGAGAATATGCCTGTTTCCAAAGGGATACTCATTTTTATTTTCCTGAGCATTTCCGTCCTTCCCTTTCCTTTTCCCTTTCCTTTTCTCCTTCCTTCCTCCTTCCCTCCATCTTTCCTTTTATCCTTCTCTTCATTCCTTCTCCTCTTTCTTTGGAAAGAGAGGCTATTTATCCTTCCTTCCTTCCTTCCTTTCCTTCCTTCTTTCCTTCCTTCCTTCCTTCCCTTCCCCCCTCTCTCTTGTCCTTCTCTCCTTCCTCCTTTCCATTCGAAGCCAGCTGAAGCCGATAAAGATCTGAAGAAGCCTCCGTCCGCCTACCTAGGCCTCTCTGCCTCTCTGGTTTCGTGGCCCTGCCCTGCCTCCCAGGCCATCCAGAGGGCCAACCCCACCCAGAAGGCTTCTAAACCTCTCCGCCGTCCTTGCTGGGCGGGCACTGCCAAGCAACCAGTTCTAAAGTACCAATACTCAGCGCTGAATAAGCCTAGCACTGATGATGTTACCTAGTTTGGTAATAAAATGTCTGCCAGAAAACCGCCAACCTCAGAGAGCACCACCGACCCCACAGTCCTCCTCCACTTTGCAAAATCCTCTTTCTTCCAGCATTGATGATGCCATCTAGCTTGGTAATGAGATGTCTACAAGCAAACAACCGAGGACCCCACAGCCACCTCTTCTCCTTCTTCACAAACCCTCCTAACCAGGGGTGAAATCCAGCAGGTTCTGGCGAACCCGTAGCGGAAATTTTGAGCAATTCGGAGAACCGGCAAATACCACCTCTGGCTGGTCCCAGAGTGAGGTGGGGATGGAGATTTTGCAATATCCTTCCCCCTGGAGTGGGAAGGGAATGGGGATTTTGCAGTATCCTTCCCCTGCCACACCCACCAAGCCACGCCCACAGAACTGGTAGTAAAAAAAAAATTGAATGTCACCACTGCTTCTAACACTGACGATGTTACCTAATTGGGTCACGAAACATCTACAAGAAAACCACGCAGCTCAGACAACACCGAGGAAGCCCACAGACAGGTCCAAAGTCTTCGCTACCTCCCGTTTTCTGCCGTCACACAGAGAACATGGGAATGGGGTCAGCCTCTGGACAACTCTGCAAAGACCCGGATCTGGGTCCTTCAGAACATGGGAATTATTTATTTATTTATTTTATTTTATTAAATTTCTATACCGCCCTTCTCCCGAAGGACTCAGGGCGGTGAACAGCCACAAGATAAAACACATAAATACAAAAATTTAAAATAAAATAAAAACGAATTAAATAATTTGGCTGAACAAATTTAAAATTATCTCTGCCCTACCTGGACCACAAGTGCAAGAGACAGCTGGGGATCTTCCCCTGCTTCTCCCAATCACTCATTTCCTACCGAGGCCCCAAAACGACTCCATTTGCAAAGGACTAATCCCAAATAATAATAATAATAATAATAATAATAATAATAATAATAATAATAATAATAATAATAATAATAGTAGTTAGAAAAAAGTATTAAAAAGCTCGGCTGAGCTGAGTCGCTTGTAGACCAGATGCCATCAATCAGAACTCAAAACTCATTTTATCACCGCAATTGGTCTCTTTGCCAATCGTCGAGAAGTTCGGTTTTGTTGCCAACAACTCCTGGGTTGAGTCACCCCCATCCGGCTGAAATTGCTGAGATCCAAACACCAACCATCCTTCTCCTACCCCCCATTTTTTTTTTTTTTTTTTTTAAACAATTTTTTTTTATTTTTAAACAAAACA
The DNA here is from genome assembly GCF_029531705.1 of Pantherophis guttatus. The sequence continues at coordinate 2,313,321 of NW_026844058.1, forward strand.
TAAAATATCCATCATCCATTACAATTGCAGACCGTGTGTCGGTCGGTTACAAATCTTTTGTGCTTCATCCCCTATTCATCATTTACTAACTTTCTAATTTATTTATTTTTATTTTATTTATTTATTTGTTTTAATTTGTATACCGCCCTTCTCCAAAGACTCAGGGCGGTGAGCAGCCAGAATAAAACAGAACATACAAAATTTAAAAACAGTTTTAAAATAGTTAAATATTTTTGGCCGCAAATTAAAACAACCCAATTAAAATAAATTAAATTTAACCAAAACTGTGGGATCAAGCCAGCCCGGCTAGGCGAAATAAATAAGTTTTCAGGGCCTGACGAAATTTCTCAAATAATTTCTCCTATTATCAATCTCATATCTTTATATTATTATTCTCATTGGTCGTTTATTTAACAATGGCGTTTTCGTCCCATAAAAATCCTTTTCATGTATTATATTATTACATTTATTTCATATTTCATTTCCATGTTTTATTATCTGGCCATTGATAAAATAAATCCCATATCATATAATACTGTTGATCTTCCTCTTCTCTGATTTCAAACGTCAATTTGCTCATTTCAGCACATTCCATCATTTTCTTAATAACTTCATCCTGCGTTGGTATTTTCTCATTTTTCCAATTTTTAGCAAACACAATTCTAGCCGCTGTTAATACATTCACAATCAAATATCTCAATTCTCTATTGTATGTTTCGGGCAAAATCCCTAATAAAAATATCTCTGGTTTAAAGTCTATGTCTCCAACGTCCCCCAAAGAGCCTTGGTGGCGCAGTGGACTAAAGTGCTGTTAATTAGCACTTAGCTGCCAGCTGCCTGCAATTACTGCGAGTTCAAATCTCACCAGGCTCAAGGTTGACTCAGCCTTCCATCCTTTTGAGGTAGGTAAAATGAGGACCCGGATTGTGGGGGCAATAAGCTGACTTTGTATAAAAAAGAACACTGCTTATGGGGAGCCGAAAGCCCTACTAAGCAGGTATATACAAAAGTATGAAGGCTATTGCTTAATGCATCGTAAGCCATCCTGAGTCTCCGGAGAAGGGCGGCATATAAATTGAATCAATCAATCAACCAATCAATCAATCAATCAATTTTCAAATATCTGCTTGCTTCCCTCCTGCAACACACAATCCACAACTCTTTCGCCTTATCTCCAAATCGCAAACCAGCAAAAAACGGTGCCACGATACTGATCTTGGAATGGGCAGATTTCTCATGTGTGTGTTTGGTGCGTGCGTGTGTGTTGGTGTGTGTGTGTACGTGTGTGCACGTAGCGACAAACCCGAGAGCAGCGAGGAATTGACTCAAACCCAACCCAAGAGAGAGATCAGATAGCCAGGCGGCCCTCGGATCAAAATTGCAGGTGTGGCAAGGGATCAAAATGGCACGCAACAAACAGCGAGGTTAAAATTGTTGCTTGGTGTGCTTGTCGTCCGGGCTCATGAGAACCCCTTCCTCTAAGGGGGGGGGGCTGCATTGGCAGCAATGTGAGCAGCCCGCCCCCTCCCCAAAAATCTCTCTTATTCAGTGAGGCAGTCCAGGTTTCTCTCGGAGGGTGCAAAACTTCTTTCAAACTTTTATATTTTAACTCGCAGGCCCTCCTGACGGGTAGGCTAAGCTGAGGGGGGCAGCAACCACCCTCGAGATTTGAACTCGGGGCAGCCCAATTTTTACTGCAGCCCTCCACGAGCTGCCTCCTCAATTATGATCAGCCTCCGAGCCTTCCAGAAAAATGGAAAGGTCCAGTTGTGTGGGCCACGGATCCATGAGCTCAGCATTTCCAAACCTGTCCAGATTTTGGGAGAAATGAAATCTGGGAATCGCCGGAGCAGCAAAAAAAACAACAACTCCTAATGTTGCCAGAAAAACGAATTTTTTTAACAAGGGGGGAACTGGCAAATTAAGAGGAAAATAAGGCTTAGCAGCTTTGCTCCACGTGCCAGTCTGGAGATGCTCTTTTAAGGAAGATGCTGACACGCCTTGCAAAATAAATGAGAATGCTTTCTTTTTTATCCCTTTTTTTCTTAAAAAATAAAATAAAAATCCTTTGACACCTCCCGTCCCCATCCAGGAAGGGGCTAATACAGGGAATCCTCGCCTTACGACCTCAATCGAGCCTCAAATTTCTGTTGTGAAAGTGAGACCTTTGCAAAGCTGAGTTCTGCCTCGTTTTTACGATCTTCCTTGTCCCTTGTTGTTAAGTGAACCTCTGCAGTGGATAAGGGAGTAACCCAACTGTTAAGTGAAATCTGGCTTCCCCATTGTTGGAAGGTCGCAAAACGGGATCGTGTGACCCCCCCGACTTACGGTCATAAGTATGAACCGGTTGCCAAGCGTCTGAATTTTGAGCCCCTAACCACAGGGATGCTGTAAAGGTCGTAACTGTGAAAAACAGTCACTTTTTTCAGGGCTTGGAACGGTCACTAAATGAACGGAGGCAAGTATAGGACTATCTGTAACAGCTGTTTGCAGCTCGCCACGATGGCAAGAAATGGCTTTCTTTGCTTTCTATTTAACATTTCTCGAGCCTTCCTTTTATGCCGGCACGAAAAATCTGCAAAATCGTATTTCGGCTTAATCCAATTTTCTCCCGAGCGGATCTCGTGGGGAGCTTCTGTCTTGAGCCAGAGGCAGCCCTCTCCCCCAAATATTGTGAATAAGATGCCGCATACAAGGAGAACATCTACAAAATGTTTTATAGACGGCATTTACCCTTGGCGAGATTGGCCAAAATGTTTCCCAATAGACCACCAAATTGCTGGAAATGTAACCACCAACAAGGGACCTACTACCACATGTGGTGGACATGTCCCAAAGCCAGAGATTATTGGACAAAAATTTAAAAATGTTTGGAGGAAATTGTTGAACAAAAAACTGATATGAAGCCAGAGTTATTCCTTTTGGGTATAATAAAAGTTAATATAAGCAATGAAATTCAATACATCATGCTCCATATAATCACCTCAGCCAGAATCACATTCTCCCAAAATTGGAAGCAAGAAAACACCCCATCAAACACAACGATTATAAAAAAGATGCTAGAATACACAGAAATGGACAAATCAATGATGGAATTAAGGGACAGAGAGGAAACAGTGTATTATGAGACATGGAACAGGTGGTATAACTGGCTTGAAAAGAAGTCTAAAATTAACGTATAGTGATTGTACAGAAAAGATAATAAATGGATAAAACGTATATTTTAGAGTGTAGTAGACATGTAAACATTGTACATAGTATGAAGAGAAGTAACTATGAAATAAGAATGTATATGTATAAAACAACAGGTCGGTAGATAAGTTGAAATTAAGAAAAAAATTCCGATAACGGAAAGATGTAATAGTGTAATTGTGATTTTAAAGGTTAAAAATGTTGAATATATATATATATATATATATATATATATATATATATATATATAATATATATATATATATATATAAATATATAATATATATGTGTGGTGTATGTGGTGTGTATGTGTATGTGTATATGTGTGTATGTATATATATATATATATATATATATTATATATATATAATATATATATATATAATTATATTATATATATATATATATATATATATATATATATATACTAAATATATATATATATAATGAGTCGCCAGGCAAGTCCATTTTTAATCTATTTATTTATCAAATTTATTTGCCATCTATCACACCTGCATCTTGACTCAGTGGCCAAGAGGCAAAAAAAGATGAACAGCATTGATTCCCCATCCATCCTTCGCTGGCCGACAGGGAGCCGAGAGTCTTGCAAAAGTTAGAAAGAAAAGGAAGGACAAACAATTAAATTAAATTATTAAATATTAAATTAAAACCACCGAAGCCAGCAGGGTTCATGCCAAGCTTTGCAAATTTGCAACGTCTCATCTGAGCAAAATCTGCAATCATCTGCCCAGTACGTGGATAAAGCAAGCAAAAAAACCCCCAAAAAAAACAATGTATTTGCAGAATTAACAGATTCTAGCGAGTCATTTTCAGATAACACCTTTGTGTACATGGTGGAGTGAAACATATATAAAGAGCTGTTTCTGAAAATGGATCATCAGTTTTATTTTTAGCTTTAGTTCGGGAATGGCTTTAAATCACATCTAAGCCACCAGAAGGAGAGAAAAAAAAATGCAATTATCAGCGTATTTAAAAAGTTAACACTGTAGGATGGGAATTGTCTACGGTTTGGGAATATTACACTGATATCACCTGAATATTAGCTTGAAAAAGCTACTGGCTTCCTATCTATTCACTGAACTAGACACTCCTTCTCTTAATAAAACCTTTTAAAATTATTTCCACTGTTGCTTGTCTCTCTTCTTAAAAAATCATTTTCCAATTTTTAAATTCATTTTCTAATCTGCAATTTTTTTTTGCTCAATTAAAATGAAAAAGAAACCCATCATTTCCCTATATATAATATATAATATAAATATATAATATATAAATTATTTATTTATTTATTATTCAAATTTCTATACCGCCCTTCTCCTTTCGGACTCCGGCGGTGAACAGCCAAAATAAAACATTTATACATAAAGTGCGATTAAAAATAGATTTAAAATAATTAAATTTGGCCCATAGTTTAAAATTTATCAATTTAAAATCCATATCAAAATTAAAATCAACCATAAAACCATTTATCCAGAAATGGTAGTTGATTGGCAGATTCCTTGGCTGAAAATACCTTGCCAAACAACAAAAGAAAATATTATTTTATAATAATATTTTAATATATTATTTTCCTTCTAATTTTGCCGAGGCATTTTCAGCTGAGGAACCTGCCAAGCAACTCCCATTTCTAGATAAATATGCCATATATAAACAACAGAAGGAAAAATTATATATACATATATATATATATATATATTTTATACATTTATAAAATAAAATATATAAAAAATAATATTTAAAAACCATATCTGGGCTCTTCCAAAAGCTTCAGCTTGTTTATTTTCTCAGCTATCTTGGCTACAAATTTGGAAAGTTTGTGTTTTTTTTATAGACACTTAGTTAAAACAAACAATCATTGCAAATCTCTTTCTAAATAGAAATAAACAAATTCTTCTGTTTATTTTCTTTCTCTCTTGTTCTTTTCCTGGGCAATTTTTTAAAAAAACTATTCAGAGCAGAAATAAATTTTCTTTCAACTGCTTGCATTAACAAGGCACTGAAATAATACTCGATAAATATCTTTAAAGATCCTGCTAATGCAAGCAGGCATTTCAGGATAAATGAAAACATTTTGACAATCTGCATTTTAAAATTCAAAACATCGAGAGAAGGGGGAAAAAAAATCTCGCATATTCCAGAAAGGGAGGAATTTGCAAATAACGTCCTTAAAACTCCATCCTCACTTTGCAAAACCCAGAAAAGGCGAGCAAACATTTCACCCTTTTCTGGGTCCTTGTGAAAAAGAGCCAACATCCTTCAAGAAATATTTCAAAAATATTCTGAAGAGGCATCGCCATTTTACAAATATATTCTGAGGGACGCAAACCATGTGCCGAGAGGTTGTATAAACCTTTCCATGTTTCGGTTCTGTTTTGCTACGCCTGGCTGCGAATTTGCAGAAAAACCCGACAAGATTTTTCCATCCAAAAAAGGAAAATGAAGGAATTTGAAAGCAAGATTTCCAACTGCGTGGCTACCACTGCAGAGAAAACAATGGCTACCATCCTGCCTTCCACGGAGGACCCGTATCCTGCACGAGTCAAAATGAGGGCTGGGAAAATATCTACGGACCCCTCACATCCTGGACATAAACTGTTTCAACTCCTACCCTCAAAACGATGCTATAGAGCACTGCACCCCAGAACAACGAGACACAAGGACAATTTTTCCCGAACGCCATCACTCTGCTTAACAACTAATTCCCACAACACTGTCAAACTATTCACTAAGTCTGCACTACTATTAATCTTCTCATCGTTCCCGTCACCCATCTCCTTCCACTTATGACTGTATGAGTGTAACCTGGTTGCTGGTATCCTTATGATTTATATTGACTGTTTCCTAATATGATTTAATTGCTTATTTGTTCCCTATGACTATCATTAAGTGTTGTACCTTATGATTCTTGACAAATGTATCTTGTATTTTTATGTATACTGAGAGCTTATGCAACAAAGACAAATTCCTTGTGTGTCCAATCACACTTGGCCAATAAAAAATTCTATTCTATTCTATTCTATTCTATTCTATTCTATTCTATTCTATTCTATTCTATTCTATTCTATTCTATTCTATTCTAATTCTAATTCTAATTCTAATTCTAATTCTATTCTATTCTAAAAATAGGATCTATTTGGCCATGAAAAAAAAAATCTGAAAAAGTGATTGTTTTCTCTCTTGATTTCCTTTCTTCTTCCCTTTGCTAGTTTTCTTTGCTATTTGTGTTTTACACCTTAGAACAAACTTTAATAAAAACAGTAAAACACAAAAAGGGCAGTTTGACACGAGGCCAACAATAAAACTTATCGTGTCAAGAAAGGATCCCAAAACCGATTTGCTTTTTAGACTCAGAAATGCACCACTAAAAAGCCCCCCATCATACCACACCAAAAGGCTTCCTGAAAAAGAAAAAATGCATCTCTGAATCTCGGTTTTGCAATGTGAGAAATCCAGAATTTCAGTTCATAAATCTACTGCTTTGACAGATTTTTCAACTTTAGCAATTTACTGTAGAGATGCTTCCATCTTTCTCATTTTAACATCTACATCTATATATATCTCTCTCCATCCATCCATCCATCCATCCATCCATCCACCCACCCACCCACCCACCCACCCACCTACCTACCTACCTACCTACCTACCATCTATATATAGAGAGAAAGATGGAAAAAGGGATGTATTTAGGCCAGGTTGGGGACAGATCTTAAATTCCTTGTGAGGTTTTTAAAGAAAGGAGTTGTTGTAAAAATTTATGGGGTGTCCTCTCTGCCTTAATATAGTCAATTTGTGGGAAAGAGGAAAGGAGGGAAGGAAGGAGAGAAAGAAAGAAAAAGAAAGAAAGAAAAGAGGGAAAGAGAAAGAAAAAAGAGAGAAAGAAAGAGAAAAAGAAAAAGAGAAAGAAAGCGAAAGAAGATAAAGAGAGAAAAAGAAAAAGGAGAGAGAAAAAAGAAAGGGAGAAAAAGAAAGAAAAAGAAAGAAAGAAAGAAAGAAAGAAAGAAAGAAAGAAAGAAAGAAAGACTGACTGACTCTAGTTAATTTTGAGTGCAATTGAACAATTTATCTGCTCTCCAAGGGGAACTGGGACCGAATTTACATCAAAACTGTGCCCATTCTCCCAGGTCGCTACAGTGCAATCCTCATATGGAAATAATATCGTTTTTAAGTCTTGCAACTGTTTATTTTTATTTCTTTATTCAATTTCTATTCAATTAAGTACCAGAGTTATTAATGCACATAAGAGATGAGGTGAATCTTTCTTTCTTTCTCTTTCTTTCTTTCTTTCTCTCTCTCTCTCTCTCCCTTTTACCTTTCTTTTCTTTTCCTTCCACTTTCCTTCATCCTCTCTTTCTATTACTCCCCCCCCCCTTCTCCTCCTTCCAATTTACAACGAGTACTTGGTGCTAACAGGCCCAGCATTTCGAAGAGTTTCTCTCGATATTGCAAAATTAAACCTCTGCTTGCTGGCTTTATCTTCTCTTATCTCCCCTTATCTCCTGTATAGTTTCATCTGATTTTCAGGAGACACCCAAAGAGGCATTCAGAGTTTCCGAAACGGTGAACAAGTCGGGCAAAAATGCAACCATCACAGAAATCAAGAACCATAACATTCATCCATAGCGCAGCGAGACAAGCAGATTACACACATACCAACAGACACAATCCCAGATGAGATCAGACTCTGTTTCTTCGAGACCCGGCAGCGTAGAAAAAAGGATGCCACAATAAACTTGGTTTCCCACCCCCCAAACTGAGATTCTGCGAGAATTTTCTGGGACTCTGCAAGAGAATAGTTAAAGGAAGGGGGAAAGCTTGCTCAAACACAACAATTTTCTCCCATGGGAGCTGTGCTTCTAGAAGAGAAGTTTGCAGAAACTTTTATTCTCTTTTTAAACTTTTAAGTTTTGAGAAGTTTGAAGAAACGTTTCTTTTTAAAAGCTTCAAGAAGTTTGAAGAAACGTTTCTTTTTTAAAGTTTCGAGAACTTTGAATAAACTTTTCTTTTTTAAAGTTTCAAAAACTTTGAATAAACTTGCCTTTTTAAAAGCTTCAAGAAGTTTGAAGAAACGTTTCGAGAACTTTGAAGAAACTTTTCCTTTTAAAAGCTTCAAGAACTTTGAAGAAACGTTTCTTTTTAAAAGCTTCAAGAAGTTTGAAGAAACTTTTTTAAAGTTTCGAGAACTTCGAAGCAACTTTTCTTTCTAAAAAGCTTCAAGAAGCTTGAATAAACTTTTTTTTAAAGTTTCAAAAACTTTGAATAAACTTGCCTTTTTAAAAGCTTCAAGAAGCTTGAAGAAACTTTTCTTTCCTTTTTTTTTTTTTTTTACGTTTCAAGGTCTGAACAAGTTTGCAAACTTCTGCTCCCAGGGCACCAAACAGCAGCAGCTGCCCCCCCTGACATCCCATCCCAAGTGCCACTGGTACCTCGCATGATGCCACTGGGTTGTGGGGCAGCTTCTGAGAGGCTGGCGCTTTGATTCTACCACACCTGTTCAGCACCTGGGGATGCCAGATGCTAAGATCAAAACCTGGGAGGCCGGTTGGCGAACGCCGGTCCAATTTTCTATAACTTTCTTTCTCGTTTCGGAAAAGACACGTCTGGGAGCAAGCAAGCCTCCAGGTGATGTACTCACCTCAAGACTGTCATTCCCCGGGGCCAATCGGAAGCCCCGTCTGTATTTTGGGGGTGGGGAAAAAGAAGGGAGAAACCGACAGCAGCGGGCTGGAAAGTTTCAAAACCGCAAAGACGAAAAAAGAACGAGAAACAGAACGACCACAAAAAAGGACCAAGTTTCCGTTAGCAAAAAAAAAAGAAAAAAAGCAAGAGGGATGTTGTTTTTTTGGGGAGGGGGTCTTCCTACTTGGAGAGAAAAGAGACAGGGGCTCCGTCAGAAAGTCTTTCAATATGGGGGCTAAAAGGCGTTTTTTTTTTTTTTTTTTGGCTTTTCGTTTTTTCTCTCTCGTCTTGACGGAATGCAGATTGGCTCACTGATTCGAGCGACCTGTCTTTGGCCAATCTCGTTTGTCACTCTTTCTGCAGGTACGGAGAAGTCAGTGATGGGGGGGGGAGTGAAAATTGGTGGGGGTGGGATATAATCTTGAGATCCCTTCTGAAATGGCAGCCTCTCTTAGGATCTTGGGGGGAAAAAATTTAATTTTTTTTAAAAAAAATCTTTTAATACAAAGATTCCATTTTACATTAAACAGTGTGTCATCTAGGTATACAATTCTTTGTGTCTTAACAATTAAATTTACCGCCATATTCATTTCTTGCATTCGTTCTTATATTAATACTAAATAATAATAATATTGATAAAATAACACAAACCTAACATTTATATATATGTATATACAGTCCATTTTAATTTACTTTTGCTTATCAAATTTAGATACTGCCAATCTCACTCACAAGAGTTGACTCTGGACTGTTTATAGATAACTGAGCTTTTCAGCATCTTTCAAGACAGATTAAAAAAAAACACACCAACGAGGCCTTAATAATTATACACTAAATCAAGAGTGTTGGGGCATCTACTCAATATCTTTGTTAAACCTAAGGCTTCCCCCACCTCCCCAGGTCCTTTTCATTATTTAACTGATTATGAATTATTGGTAATAATTAAGGCCTCCTCCATTCGTTTTATCCGATGAAAAATTCCGTCTCTTTTCAACCCTAAAAGCGTGAGGATGATGATGATGATGATTTTAAATGGCCCTTTTTTATCTGAATTAGTGTCGCTTAGGTGAGATGGGCGATGTGGAAATTTAATAAATGAATACGTTTTTTTTAAAAAAAATAAATCTTCCCCTCGCTGAGATTTTTGGGATGGTTTGTAAGGAAGGCGAGTGAGTGAATGGGACAATTTCCAATGATTCGGTTAGTTCCCCGTTATTATTATTATTTTTTTTAAAAAGGGTTTAAAAAGCCCAAACAGGATATCTCTGTGATTTTTCCATCTGGGCGGGGAATGGCGTGGGATAGTCCCAATTTAAGATCTCGTCCGCTTTTCTAAGAGAGATGACTATACATGGGCAAAACACGCAGGTCTGTGTTTTTGGGGGGTCACCGCAAGCTCGTAGCATTGACGTAAGGAGGAACACATCCATTTTCAGGACAGCTCCTTCCCCCCATTTTGGGTGCTGGTGGGGCCAACATGGTACTGCACACGCCAGCAAAGGATGCAAGAACCCATGATGCTGATCGGGCACACAGGATGGGGTTGCACCACACAAGAAAACTGTGCCAGGCACCCTGCAGAGAGGAAGCCAAGGTGCGCCCACCTCCCACGCCCAAAGGCCCCAAATTTCTGAAAAAAAAAACACCCAGATTTGGGGACTGACAAAAATAAAATAATTTTAAAAAAAGACATGGTTTTCTTCAGCTTCACTTCTTGGTTTCAGGGTGAGGGAGACAAATTGCTGCTTAAAAGCCAGGAAGATAAATAGGTTTCAACGGCGGCTCCGTTGAGCCTCCCAAACCAGGAGCAGTCTACCTGCAGAGGCCCACAGGGGAAAGGCAAGACGGTGATAAGCTTTGGGAATTCTTGCCTTTTTTGCTCCTGACCAGGAGTTGGCGTCACCCTTGCAAAGGGGCCACCGGGCCCCAATGCCATGTTTCCAACTTGCCAAGCCAAAGAATAACCACGATTGAACAGAGATCGAGCTTCGGAGCACGGTGCAAAAATGGCTAATTCGCCCTTCCCGAAAGCTGGTTAGAGGTCCGGCACAATCAGGGCTTCTCAAACAAAATGGATTTCCGATAACGCCCGGCTCAAAATCCTGCCGAATCAGGGTTGGAGATTAACCGAGTTTAGCAACGGCAGCCTCCTTCGATCCCTCCAGATCAGACCTAGATCAGATCTCTCCAGAAAAGTCACAAACAAGCTTCGCCATCCGCCTCCATCGATCCGGGATAGATCCCTGAATTCCAGGATTAGAAACTGGGGGCGTAAAAATCGGCAAAACTTTTTGCCAAAAGAAATTTGGCAAAAGTTTGCTTGTTCCAAAAGAGCTTTTGGCCATCAAAACGGGGTTTCTCTGCTACCCCCAATGCCAAATGGGGAAGACCCCCCCCCCCCCCCCCCCCCCCCCCCCCCCAACCCCCCCCCCCCACAAAAAAATCCCCCCCCCCCCCGGGAACCCCTCCCCTCAGCTGCCTCTCTTTCTACTTAATATTAGGGTTGTTTCTGGATTGCAGGAGACCAAGATCAAACACTAACCATGGTTAGATCTAGCCAGACCCCTTTGGGCACTCCAAAAATCCCCGTTTTGCCCTTCATCAAAGTTTTACAACACAACAGCACAAGTGCTTATTTTCAAACACAACCGGGAAGTTTTTCCTTTGACAAGTCAAAAATCTAATCCTAACTAAAATTAGACAGTTCTGTAATTCGCAATTAGAACGTTTCCCTTCCCCTTTGGCAAATCCTGAAGAGCAGAATTAAATTAAAAAAATAAATAAAAATAAACTCCAGTCTCTCTGCACATACAGAAAAGTGTGTTTGTGGATCTCTCTGGGTGTGGAGCTTGCTTTGCGCACGTCAAAAAGAGCTGCAGAAAAATCTTGTTTTGTCGCTGATCGAAACGACGGGAAAAGACAAGCTTGTAAAAGGATTGTACAACAGAATTGTAGAACGGTAAAGACACGATGAAAGAATAACAGAATGATAATGATAACAAATTTAAGAAACAAATAAAATGACAGAATGACAAAATGATAGAATAATAGAATGACAAGGATAATAAATTTAAGAAATAAAGAAAACAACCGAATGATAAAATGATAGAATAATAATAACAAATTTAAGAAATAGATAAAATGACCAAATGACCAAATGATAGAATAATAGAATAACGAGGATAATAAATTTAAGAAAACAGCCAAATGATAGAATGATAGAATGGTAGAATCATAATAACAAATTTAAGATATATATGAAATGACTGAATGGTAAAATGAGAGATCATAAAATAATATTAACAAATTTAAGAAATAAATAAAATGACCAAATGATAGAATAATAGAATAATGAGGATAATAATTTAAGAAAACAGCCAATGATAGAATAAAGAATGGTAGAATCATAATAACAAATTTAAGATATATATGAAATGACTGAATGGTAAAATGAGAGAATCATAAAATAATAATAACAAATTTAAGAAATAGATAAAATGACCAAATGATAGAATAATAGAAAGAAGAGGATAATAAATTTAAGAAATAAAGAAAACAACCGAATGATAGAATGGTAGAATCATAATAACAAATTTAAGATATATATATATAAAATGACTGAATGGTAAAATGATAGAATAATAAAATAATAATAACAAATGTAAGAAATGATCAAAATGACAGAATGACAAAATGATAGAATAACAACAAATTTAAGAAATACATAAAACAACAAAATGACAAAATGATACAATAGCAGTGATAATGACAACAAATTTAAGAAATAAATAAGATGACAGAATGATAGAATAATCGAATGGTAACAATTAAAAAGAAATTTAAAGAATAACTACAATGATAGAACTAAAGGATTGATAATGAACAAATGTAAGAAATAAAACGACAGAATGATAGAATGATCGAGGGATAATGATAGCAAATAAATTTAATAGATAAATAACATGATAGAATAATAGGATTGATAATGACAACAAATTTAAGAAATGAAACGACAGAACGATAGAATAATCGAGGGATAATGATAGCAAACAAATGTAATAAGTAAATAAAATGATAGGGTCACAGAATCATAAAGGGCTGGAAGGGACCTTCGGAGGTCATCTAGTCCGACCCCACCCGCCTTGCCCAAGGCAGGAGTCTTCACACCATCCTGGCCAAATGGCTGTCTGATCTTTTCTTGAAAACTTTGCAAACTCCGAATCGAGCAGAGAGCCTGTTCCCACCGTCCATCCCACCAAGTGAAACCCAGAAGCCCCCAACCCAACCCCCCCCGGGGCCATTGGTACTCACATGTGTGTGTCTTCTTCATGGCTGCAGCTCCTGAAAGGAAGAAGAAGAAGAAGGGAGAGTTGAAACCAAGGCCTGTCGGGGCCACGGAGATGCCAGCTTTGAAACTGCCCTTCCCAAAGCATCAATCTTGGGATCGCTGCCTCTCGCCCACATCCCTCTCGGCCAGGCTGTTGGCTAAGATGTTGCAACGTCATGGAAGGTTTTCCCACAAGGAGCCACCAGCCATGGGAGGTTAGTCAATGGTCCACCTGATGCAACAGGGGAGGCAAAGCACCATGGGCTTGGAGGAGGAGGAGGAGGAGGAGGAGGAAGGAGAAGAAGAATTAGAAGAAGGAGGAGGAGGAGGAAGAGAAGAAGAAGGAGGAGAAGGAGGAAAGGAAAAAGAAAAAGGAGAAAAAGAATTAGGAGGAGGAGGAGGAAGAGAAGAAGAAGGAGAAGAAGTAGAAGGAGGAGGAGAAGAAGAAGGAGAAGGGGAGGAAGAAGGAGGAGAAGAAGGAGAGGAAGAAGAAAAAGGAGAAAAAGAATTAGAAGGAGGAGGAGGAAGAGGAAGAGAAGAAGAAGAAGGAGAAGATGAAGGAGAAGAACTAGAAGAAGAAGAAGTAGAAGGAGGAGGAGAAGAAGAAGAAGGAGAGGAAGAAGGAGAAGAAGGAGAGAAAGAAGAAGTAGAAGGAGAAGAAGAATTAGAAGGAGAAGGAGGAAGAGAAGAAGAAGGACAACAAGAAGAATTAGAAGAAGGAGAAGGAGAAGTAGGAGGAGGAGGAGAAGAAGGAGAAGAAGGAGAAAAAAATTAGAAGGAGAAGGAGAAGGAGAAGGAGAAGGAGAAGAAGAAGAAGAAGAAGAAGAAGAAGAAGAAGAAGAAGAAGAAGAATCATCCTTCATGTGCTTTGAGCTTGGTGTTTTTCTTGCAGACATTTAATTGCCCAGTTAGGTAACATTATCAGTGCTAGAAGAGTGTGGGGTTTGCAGGGAAGAGGAGGCGGAAGATACGATGAGGAGGAGGAGGAAAAGGAAGAGGACAACTGTGGGCTCCTTGGTGCTTTCTGAGCTGGGTGGTTTTCTTGCAGACGTTTCATGACCCAACTAGGGAACATCATCAGTGCTAGAGGAGAGTGGGCGTTGTGGCAAGGAGGAAGTGGAAGAGGAGGAAGAAGAGCAAGAGGGAAAGGAGGATGACAACTACGACGACTGTGGAATCTTTGGTGCTCTCCGAGTTTGGTGATTTTCTCGCTGACGTTTCATGACCCAACTAGCTAACATTGTCAGTGCTAGAAGGGAGTAGGGTTTTGTGGGGAGGACAGGAAAATGAGAACAAGAATGGGAAGAGGAGGGGAGGAGGAGGAGAAGCAGGAAGGAGGTGAGGGAAGGGAAGGGAAGGGAAGGGAGGGCAGGAGGAGCAGCATCACCCCCACCCCCCCACCCCAAAAGAGCCGCGGGAGAACGGGGAGGCCATTTATTTTTGGCCACAAGGGGGAGCTCTTTTAATACACAGCTAGTGCATCAAATGAGGAGAAATCTCACTGCCTCTTCACAGTTCTCTAATCGACAGGTCAGGAGTTCGAATTCTGCAACCTCGAAGAGCGATTAAAAAAACACCGCAAACCTTTCTGTGCACACACCAAAGGTTGTTTTGTGTGTTTATCTTTGTTTGTGCATGTTAAAAAAACAAAACAGCCAAGCCTCTTCTCCATCCCTGCAAACTTTTAGGAACTAACGGAAGGGTCGACAAAACGCCTAAAATGCAACAAATCTTATTTTCCCCCCCCTATTTCGGTGTTCCACTGAATCGCCTCTCTTGGGTTATTCCCAACGCCTCTGGAATACTCTGCATATCTGCCACTGCATTGCAGGAATCAGTCAACCAAGAAGGCTCAGGCCTTCCTATTTAACCAGAAAACAAGGCTACTAGTCCTCATGAGCCCAGAGTTTTGCTTTTTGGGGTATTATTATTATTATTATTTTTTGCAAGCAAATATCAACAGGGTGACTGCTGCAGAATTTCATCGTTGATTCTTCCTTGATATAAATCAGCACATCTGAGTTTGCGGCTTTCGTGAACAGATGAAAAGATTGCCAAAAACGGTGCATGCTGAAATTTGAGAGAGAGAGAGAGAAAAGGGTGGGCAAGAGGAACTCACAAACAAAACTGTCCTTTTTTTCCTCTGAATTTCTTCTTCTTCTTTTAATCCTCAAACAGGCAATTTCGCCGATCAAAAACATAACGTGCAAGTATCAGCATGGCCGAGCCAGAAGTAGTGAACGCCGGATCCAAACGCAGCAAAAGTGGGGCAGAAATTTAAAAATGAGATGAAAATTTTTGTTTGTTTGTTTGTTCAGTATTTGGATAATAATAAAACCTACTTTTTTCTTTGCTTCCAAAGATCGCACTTCGCTCAAGTTTGTTCCTAAGAAAATGCAAAATACGAAAATGCTACCTCACTTCATCCACGCGCCAGGGAGACACGAGAA
Source organism: Pantherophis guttatus (assembly GCF_029531705.1). Next base: position 2,328,984 of record NW_026844058.1, read on the forward strand.
AAAGGCCGGTTAAAGGAAGGAGGAGAAAACGTAGCTAAGAAAGGATTCATTCTTTTCGCAACAAAGGAAAATGAACGTACATCACGGTTACCTAGAAGCAAACCCTTAAAGTAGCTTTGTCTGAGGGCAAACAGTTCGGAGCGGGACTGTTTCTTCTCTTTGTGCTCATTTCCCCAAATAATAATAACAACAACAACAACAACAACAACAACAACAACAACAAAGTTTGAATTATTATGTGAACCAAAGCACAGAAAATTTGCTGCAGGCTGTGAAAACGGAGAACATTACAAAAACAACAGAAACAAAGGCAGAATATAAGGAAAAACAGCTGGATGACAGATTAAATAGATCTGTCCAAAGCTTTGCATGGACAGCACTTGAAAAACATTGAAGGAAAATGTGATGACAACTTGACATGGGCATGGCTTAAGATGGGAACCATCAAGAAAGAAACGGAAGGTTTAATACTGGCTGCTCAAGAGCAAGCACTACAAACTAAGGCCATGAAAGCAAAGCTACAAAAATCCACCGACAATCCAAACTGCCAGCTTTGCAACCGCAAAGTCGAAACTGTTTCACATTTAATATGGTAATGCAGCAAAATCGCACAAACTGATTACAAAGCTAGACACGGCCGAGTTGCTAAATTAATCCACTTTATTAATCGTTATGTAAAAAAATACAACTTTGCTGTATCCGAAAAGTCATGGGAACATAAAGTGGAAAAAGTTATAGAAAACGAGAAGGTGAAGATCTTGTGGGACTTTCGAATACGGACGGATCGTCACTTGGAACACAACATGCCAGATATCAGTGTTGTCGAAAACCGAAACGTACAATTCATTGACATCGCGGTACCAGGAGATGCCAGAGTGGAAGAAAAAGAACTGGGAAAAAATCATGAAATATCGCGACCTGGCCATCGAAACTACACGGCTATGGATGAAACATGTCACAGTGATACCCATTGTCATCGGGGCACTTGGTACCATGTCCAAGAATTTTGTAACATACAACAGCAAATTGCATCTTCCTGCAATAACACCAGCGGAACTGCAAAAAACTGTGCTACTCGGAACATCGTACATCTTAAGAAGATGCTTGGTTGATCCCACGGACGCTGGCAGCAACCCCTATCAACCATCAGCCCCAGTCAATGGTATTTGTGATGCATTTTTGAATGTTCAGTTGACTGAGTTTCATGTTTAATGAATAAAGTAAATAACGATGCTATTTTTTCAAGAGGTCCTGAAGAAATCTGGGTCTCTTGAAATAAATCTGGTCAGAAAATAGGAGGAGGGGCTGAAATAAGAGAGCTGGGTCTACTCTGGATTATAAACCAGAATTTCTTTTTAAGACTGATTGATAAACTGATATTGAGATGTTTGCAGCCTCGAGTTATTTGCAACAATCATGAAGGAAGGATACAGAAAGACAGATAGATAGATGATAGATTGACAGACAGACAGACAGACAGACGGATGGATGATAGATAAAAGTTAGTTAGTTAGTTAGTTAGTTAGTTAGTTAGTTAGTTAGTTAGATAGATAGATAGATAGATAGATAGATAGATAGATAGATAGATAGATAGATAGACAGACAGATAGATAAGTAAATAGGTAGGCAGGCAGGCAGGCAAAGGAACAAAGGAAAAGTGAAAGAAAAGAGGGAGGAAGAAAGGAAGGAGAACAGGAAGGAAGAGAAAAAGAAAAAAGGAGAGAGGGAAGGAGGGAGAAAGGGCAAAGGAAGGGGAGGAGGAAGGAAGGAAAAGTGAAAGAGAGAAAGGGAGAGGAAAGGAAAGAGGGAGGGAGGGAGGGAAAGAAGGGAGGAATGGAGGGAAGGGAGGAAGTAAGAAAACACACCAAGCAATTCACCCCATCCTCAGCGATGCAACCTTTCTCCACAATCAAACTAGCTCTTTGCAAACTTTAAAAAACTTTTGTTTAAACTAGGCGTGTCTCCTCCTCCTGGCCAAAGGGGTAGGTGGTCTTTAGGAAGTTCCTCCATAGAACCCCCCCCCTTTCAGATCCAAAGAGAGGGCACAGCCGGGGAAGAGATGATGGGAAATGTAGTACTGGTTGCAGCCAGAAGGCACCCAAGCTCACCCTGCCGGCTTGTAAGAAACTCGTTGCAAGCAACCAGTATATCTATCTATCTATATATCTGGTGGGTGGGTGGGTGGGTGTGGAAAGAGGCAAAGGGGGGGGGCAAAGTTAATTCTTGGGGACCCCTTTTCAACCCCCTCCCCAAACAGGCTTCCTAAGAGTTGGCAAAGGCAGAAGGAAAAAACGTGGCTGAAAAAACACTGAGGATGGCATTGCCCCCCACCCCAAATCTTCTCCTTGAAAGAGTTTTGCTGGGGAAATCGGCTTGTGGCCGGCTGAGCTGCCGTCAGCCCGTCCTCGTTTGAACTCGGCACTTACATAACTCCCTTACCAGGTCCTGGCAGGCAGCCAGTCCCGGGGCGCGGAGCCAACGCCAGCCAGCTGCAAAGCTTCCCTGCCTTCCCAGGCTGTAAAAATCAAAACTGAGAGAGAGAGAGAGAGAGAGAGAGAAAGAGACAGAAAGAGAGGGAGTGAGGAAGCAAGAGAGAGAAAAGACAAGAGAGCGGGAGAGAGAAAAAAGAGAAAGAGAAAGAAAAAGAGAAAGAAAGGGAGTGAGTGAGAAAGAGAGAGAGAAAGAGAAAGAGAGAGAGAGAGAAAGAGAGGAAAAGAGGAAAAGAAAGAGAAAGAGCGAAAGGGAGTGAGAGAGAAAAAGAGAGAAAGAGAAGGAGTGAGAAAGACAGAAAGAGAAAAAGAGAGAGAGAACAAGAGAGAAAGGGAGTGAGTGAGAGAGAAAAAGAGAGAAAGAGAAAGAAAAGGAGTAAGACAGAAAGAGAAAAAGAAAGAGAGAGAGCGAGAAAGGGAGTGAGTGAGAGAAAGAGAGAGAGAGAAAGAGAGCAAGAGAGAAAGAAAGAGTAAGAGAGAGAGAGAGAAAAAGAGAGAGAGCAAGAGAGAAAGAGAATGAGTGAGAAAGAGAGAGAGAAAGAGAAAGAGAGAGAAAAAGAGGAAAAGAAAGAGAAAGAAAAGGAGTGAGAAAGAAAGAGAAAAAGAAAAAGAGAGAGCAAGAGAGAACGAGAAAGAGAAAAAGAAAGAGAGAAAGAGAGAGAAAGGGAAAGAAAGGGAGTGAGTGAGTAAGAGAGAGAGAGAGAGAGAGAGAGAGAGAGAGAGAGAAAGAAAGAAAGAAAGAAAGAAAGAAAGAAAGAAAGAAAGAAAGAAAGAAAGAAAAGCAGGAGAGGAAGTTGAGGGGAGGAGGGAGGAGGAAAGAAGCAGCACATCCCCAACATATATGGATCCATGGGACGGGGGCCCTTTTTAACGGGGTCTTTGGGGCTCTGGGGTGGCGAGTTCAAAAAATGCAAAAAAAAAAAAAAAAAAAAAAAGAGAAGGATCTGCCATTTGTGATTTGGAGCACCTGCTCCGAATTTGGAGCATTTTGCACATCCGATGCTCAGCCGGGGTGCCTCTGCCCATGGACAGAGTGCCAGGCCACCCTGAGACAAAAACCGAGCGTTCCTCCAAGCCACGGTTAAATCAGGCGCTCCGAACCACTTTCCAGAAACTTTTTTTCCTGGGTTTCTGGGCTGGTTTTCAAACCAGAGTCAAACTGGATTGAGAAGGTTGGTGGGTTTCCTGAGGGAGTGCAGAGTGTTTTTTGTTTTTTTTCCAAAAAAATAGATTTACTGATGGGGCAGAAAAACAGAGAGGGATCCCCACCCCCCAAAGTAATATCCCTTATTTAATTTAATTTAATTTAAATCATATTGCATTTCTGCCTGGACACCCTGCTAACCTGCTCCCCTGATTGGTTGAATCCTTCCGTGACATCACAGCCAGCCCAGCCAATGGTGGGCTCTTGGAGAAGCTATTCCAGTTAAACGCTTTTGCAAGGCTTGGGGGGGGGGGGAATTCTGGGAGATGAAGTCCAAACTTTGTGGCCAAGTTTGAAGGCCCTGGATTCGAGAGGACATCTAGACCAACCAGCTAAATGCAAAGCCAGCCGTCTCCAAGAGCTCTTCTAAGCGCGAACGTTCTAGTGGCAAGGAGTTCCAGAGTCGCCACTGATGAGTTTTTGGTTGATTCATGCCCTGGGCCGCTCACCCAGATGTGGGCAGCCTGTAATGCAAAGCGGGTGGCCCCTGGGTGGCACAGATGCCAAGGAAGCTTGCAAAGCCTCTAACTGGCACCTAATTCCTCCTTGGGCTGTCCTACCTCGCAGGGTTGTTGAGAGGACGAGAGACGGGAAAGGGGAGGAGGAGGTTTGAAGCCAGACGGTTCAGAGAAAGGCACGCTACCTACCCAGGCGAGTCTTAAGCGATGCCAGGCCCGGTTCAGAACCCTGCTGGCATGCCCCCGTCTCCCACCGTCCAACGCACGCCTCACGTCAAGGCACACGCCACCCCACACAAACACACAAGCACACAAAAACGCCCACTGGGAGAGACTCCAGGCCCCGCCCGAGCTGGCTCACAACCCCGCACACACCCAGAGATGATGTAACTACGGGGGTTGCCCGACGTGCGAGACGCAAAACGCCCAAGTCGCGCACACACACACACACACACACAGGGTGTGCCCGCCCAAGCGCCCCCCAAATCGCGTTCACCACGGAACCGGCCACCGCTGGGGGTAGCCCTCCCTTCCCCATTCCTCCAAGGATCCGCGGATGATGGGCACTGTGGTCCAAGGCATCAAAAGGGCGCCTGATTGGGAGCAAGCCAATCGCAAAAGGTTTCTGCGGCGTCCCAAGTTGGAAAGGAGACCACTCGGAGATCACTCGGGAATTATCGACCCCTCTGCCGGAATCGGACCCGATTTGCATAGCTCCTCCCCCGGCCTTCCTTTCTTTATTGGCCCTGCCGGAACGGAGGGGATTCCGGGACCTCCAGCTAAGCCCCATCCTCACCCTCCCTGTCACAGTTTAGGATTCTCTGAGCATGCACAGAGTTCTTTCTGCCTCCAATCAGGCCAGCGCTGGCTTCAAGACATGCCAAAGGAAGAAAATCTGATTTATTTATTTTTTTTTTCTTCCCAACTGGGCTCGCTGGCCGGACTTCAGTTGTGGCTCTTTTGGCTGTCGCAATCTGCCATTCCGATTTGCAGAAAGGAAGGAAGAATTGGAGGAAGAGAAAGGAGGGAGCGAGCAGGAAGTTTTCTCCCAGAGAAACGACACGATTTTTCCAAGTTTTTCCATCACAATCGTTCCCGGAATCGCGCAGGGCTTTGCTGGACCAGCTACACTCCTTTTCTCTTTTGCATTGTGTCGTTTTGACACACAATCCAGTTTTCCCGGACTCCCTTAAGTCCTTCGCCACAAGGAGACACCCCTCTCCGACTCCATCTGCCCCCTCGGCTGTTTTCTCCTCGAACTCGGAGCCCGGAGATGCTTCTGCCTCAGCGGGAGCTGCCCAGCGGCTGCAAAGCCCCCCCCAAAAAAATTTTTTGGGAAAAAAAATAATACTTGCCAGGCCAATCAAGGAGCTAGTCCTCAGCCTCTCGCCTTGTCTCTCTTTGCAAATTCCTGGATATAGCTTGGGAGACCCCCATTTTTTTTCACCTCTTTCCGGTACACCAAAGGATACAGGTAGTCTTTGACTTACGATGGTTCATTTAGTGACCATTCAAAGTTACGACAGCAGTAAAAAAAGGGTTTTTCACACTTATGACCATCATGGCATCCCCAGGGTCAGGTGATCAAAATTCAGACACTCTGGGCAACTGACTTGTATTTATGACGGTTGTAGTATCCTGGGGGGGGGGTGTCCAGTGATCCCCTTTTGCGACCATCCGACAAGCCAAGTGCATGGGGAAGCTGGATTCGCTTAACAACCATGTGACTAATTTAACAATGGTGGGGATTCGCTTAACAACGGTGGCAAGGAAGGTCGTAAAACGAGGCAAAATTCCGCTTGATGGATATTCTCACTCAGCGACAGAAGTTTGGGGCTCAACTACGGTCGTAAGTCGAGGACTCCCTGTATTGGTGACTCCTTCCCATCATCGGAGCCCCGCATGCAATTCACATTTGCAAGAAATAAAATGGCGACGTTGAGAAGCTTCTGGAAGGAAGGGTGAGATTTCGCCAGCTTGGCTTCCCAACTGATCAAGCTTTCAAAAGAAAGGAAACTCCCAGGCACGGCCAGAGGAAGGAGAGGCAGTGAAACTGACTAGGTCAGCTTCGGATTCCTTCTTAGGGCTGGAGAAACAGACCGGATCAAAGACAGTTGTTGGCAATTTCTAAGCCAGGATTTAAGTTAGTTGGCTTGGTAGGTTGCCTAACCAGGAAAAAGGATAAATAAACAAAAGTTTATTTGGCAACCGTGCTTGCCTTTGAGAGCACTTTGGAAAGATCCAGGAAAACTGACTCGAGTCCGGTCAGTTTCCAGCCCGAGGAAACAAAAAGCGGAATGAGTCAATAAAAGCAACTAGATTGTAAATATATATATATATATATATATATTGCTAAGTTAAGGTAAGGATGGAGCTACCCCGATTCCAAGCAGGTCTGAAGGCCCCTCAGATATCCCCGGGTTCAAATAGTTGGCTTTTTAAAGCCTACCTCGCAGGGTTGTGAGAAGCATCTTAAAGAGCTGGGGAAAAGAAACAAGTTTATTTTATTTTCTCCAGCTCCTTGCAGGATAAAAGGAAGAGTTTTCTCATAACGTTAAACCCAGTAACAAGTAGCAGAAATGTTTCCTTTTTAAAAATGTTTCTGAGCTGCCTGCAAGGACCCAAATCTCCCCAATGCAATTCTTATATTATTATTATTATTATTATTATTATTATTATTATTATTATTAATTATTATTATTATTATTATTATTATTATTATTATTATTATTATTATTATTATTATTATTATTAATAATAATAATAATAATAATAATAATAATAATAATAATAATAATAATTTCTTAGAAAATCATATCTATCTATCTATCTATCTATATCTATATCTATATCTATATCTATATATCAGAGGCAGCAGGAGGTCTCCCCTCTCGGCCGCCCCCCCCCCAATCCAAGAGGGGCTGCGCTGGAGGTCAAAGGGCAAAAGGGGTGATTAGGGAAAGAGGCCGAGGACACCCGGCAACGAAACCAGAAACTGGAGGGGGGCGTTTGCAATCTCACATATTTCTCTGCCTCAAAGCCAGATACCATCTCTCTCTCTCTCTCTCGTTCTCTCGCTTCGCTCTTCTCTCTCTCTCTTTTTTCTCTCTTCACTTTTCTTTCCTCTTTCTCTCTCTCCCTCTGCACGCTTCTCTCCTTCTTTACTCTTCTCTTTCTCTTTACTTTTCTCTTCACTTCTCTCCTCTTTCTCTCCCTCTTTCTCTTCACTTCTTTCTTTTTTCTCTTCTTTCTCGCCTCTCTCTTCTCTCTTCACTCTTCTCTTCATTTTCTTTGTCTTTCTCTGTCTTCACTTTTCTCTCCTTTCTCTCTCTCTCCCTCTTCATTCTTCTCTCCCTCTTTACTCTTTTCTCTTCACTTTTCTCTTTCTCTTTTTTCTCCTCTCCTTTCTCTCCCTCTTTCTCTTCACTTCTTTTTTTCCTCTTCTTTCTCTCCTCTCTCTTCACTCTTCTTTCTCTCTTCACTTTCTTTGTCTTTTTCTCTCTCTCTTCACTTTTCTCTCCTCTCTTTCCCTCTTTCTCTTCACTTCTCTCCTCTCACTTCACTCTTCTCTTTCTCTCTGCTGTCCCTTTCTCTTCACTTCCCTCTTTCTTTTTTCTCCTCACTTTCTCTCTTCACTCCTCCCTCTCTCTTTGCTTCTCTCTTTCTCTGTCTTTCTCTCTCTCCTCTCTCTTTCTCTGTGTTTCTTTCTTTCTCTGTCTCTGTCTCTTTCTTTCTCTTTATCTCTCTCTCTCTCTCTCTCTCCCACAAAAACCAGGCCTCCAAAGTGCTGCAAATGACTTAATTGAAGTTCTGGGCAGCTGGAGACGGGTTTGTCAACAATCTCCAGAGAGCTCCTTCATGAGGACTAGAATCCTGGAGGGGAAGCCAAGCTTGCTAAGATGGTGCACCAAAAAAAAGGGGGGGGGAATGAATCCAGCAGAAGTTGATTGCAGAGGGGGAGGATTTTGGGATTCCCCTTGCCAGAGCAGGCGAAGAGGATCCCTGTCCAGCCACATGGGAGTGGTAGTCCTGCCTTAAGTGGGAAAAGGTTTTAGATTTTTGAAATGTATCCAAGTGGTCGCGTCCTCCCCACCCCGCTGGCCCCCCAAAAATGAAGAAAATGACCCAGAAATGATCTCATCCCTGCCAAACCCCCCCAAATCCTCCACCCAACAGGCTGGGGACGATGGGAATTGGTGGCCCAGCCTAGCCAGAAGCAGAAGCTTAAGGAAGCTGCTGGGTGGATGTGAAACGTGGAGGGGGGTGGGGAGGGAAATACCCTTCCCTATCCTCTGCCCCTCCTCTTGCAAATGGGGGAACCCCCCCCCATGGGGTGAGAAGGGAGCCCCAGAGACACCCCCCCTCCTTCTCCAAGCCTGGACCGCGCAAGAGCGAGAAGAAAAAAAAGTTTGGGGAGCCGAGAAGAGAAACTTCATTCTTCGCCCAAGAACGCAGAAAGTTTTAAAAAGACCCCTCCCCTTAATAAAAGCATCAAAGAGCCCCCCAGACCGGACAGTTTGGGGGTGGGGCAGAGGGTGAAGGGGACCCCAAGATTAGAAGGGGAGTCGCGAATCCTCTGCCTCCCAGGTGCGCAGGACTCCACGGCCCATGCGGCGCAGCCAGACCCCCTTTGGGAGGGCGGGGGAGAGGAAGGGGCGCCTCCCCCACTTCGGGGGTCCTTACCTCGGGGGGCGTCCCGGCCGCGCTTGGCCGCTCCGGGTCCGCGGGGGTCGCCGGCTTCCATCGGGGGGTCCCGGACCGGCCCGGGGACTCGCCTCGGCGGCTGCAGGCAACACCAGTGGCGGCCCGAAGCTCCGGAGCGACGGCCGCGATGGTTGCGGGGCTCCGCGCAGCCGGCAGGGGCGCACCGAGCTGGCCCGTCCCCGTCCCGCCCTCCCCCACCACGCCCTCCCTCGGAAATTCAACCGGTGTAGCTCGGCTCCGCGGCCCTGTTCCGCTGGCCAGGGATGATGGGGTTGGTAGTGCAGCCAGATAGGGGAGATCCCCCCACTCTAGAGACCCCTCCCCTCCTTGAACTGGTCATTCAACCGGTGAAGCTCGGCTATAGATTGGGGGGGGCACGCTCTGTCTCACCCGCCAGACACTATTCCGCTGGCCAGGGATGATGGAGTTGGTAGTGCAGCCAGATAGGGGAGATTTCCCCACTCTAGAGACCCCTCCCCTCCTTGAACTGGTCATTCAACCGGTGAAGCTCGGCTATAGATGAGGGCCCCCACGCTCTGCCCCACACCCCCGACCCTATTCCGCTGGCCAGGGATGATGGGGTTGGTAGTGCAGCCAGATAGGGGATTTCCCCACCCTAGAGACCCCTCCCCTCCTGCAATTAGTCATTCAACCGTGTGAAGCTGGCCTCCACGCTCTGCCCCCCCCCGCCGAGACCCTATTCCTCTGGCCAGGGATGATGGAGTTGGTAGTGCAGCCAGATAGGGGAGATTCCCCATTCCAAAGACCCCTCCCCTCCTTGAACTGGTCATTCAACCGGTGAAGCTCGGCTATAGATGAGGGCCCCCACGCTCTGCCCCACGCCCACTCCTACCCGACCCTATTCCTCTGGCCAGGGATGATGGAGTTGGTAGTGCAGCCAGATAGGGGAGATTTCCCCACCCTAGAGACCCCTCCCCTCCTCCAACTAGTCATTCAACCGGTGAAGCTGCCTTTTCTCTCCCTCGCCCTTCAAGAGCCCCGAAAAGTTCTCCCGGGGACCTGAAAACCTTACCTGTGGCATGCCCGCCTTCCTTTACCTGGCTGATTCCCTTCTCGGCCTCTGCGGGCGCGGCTGGGCCAGGAGCAATCCCCCAGGTGAAGCCTGGAGACCTGGGCAAGGTCGGGCTTTTACCCGACGAACTCCTGCCCGGCACTGGAGCTGCGGAGGAAGCCCATTTCCCAACGGGACGGGCTGCAAATATTACTAATATTTCCTACTAATATTGCTAATAAGGCGGACCCGGGGAAGGCGGAGGGTCCCGCGGGGGAAAGCGGCGGGGCAGAAGCCTCCGAGGCTCCCCCTCCGGTCTGCCAGGCAGCCATGGCACCGGGGCAGCCTCTTCCCCCCAACCCACCCCGGGCTCCCTCCGACAGCGCTCGATTAGCCGAGGCTGCAGCAACCGCCCAGCTGCGTTACACAACCCGGCGCCTCTGGATCGGGGCCAGCCGCCCCCCCCTCTTCCCCTGGCCGCCCCCTCCCTCCCTTCCCTTCCCTCCCTCCGCCCGCCACGCACGTGGGCTCCCGCGTGCAAAAAGCCCTTGCACGCCCAGCTGGAGAGAGGAGGAAGGCACTGAGCGCGCGCGTGTAAAATCAAGAGCTTAGTAGAGGGTGTGCAAAAAACTCCGCTCGGGTCCCTTGCACGCCCAGCCGGAGAGGAAGGAGGAAGGAAGGACGGTGCGCGTGCAAAAAAGAAAAAAAAAAGAGATGCGTGTGAAAGAGATAAAGAGCGTGCAAAAGAAAAATCTCCCGAGTCCGTTGCACGGACCGAGACCCGGAGAAGCAGTGATTTTTGTGCGCGCGTGTAAAACAAATGATGGAGAGGTGAAGAGTGTGCAAAGAAGAAGGAAAAAAAATAAGATTCCGCTGGTGTGCAATTGCACGCCGGCCTGGCAGGACAGAAGGCGTGACACACGCATGTGGTGTGTGCTTGCAAAAATGTCCCTGGGGTCTTTGCCACGCCTGAGAGAAGGCCTGAAGTGTGTACCTGTGTGCTAAAAGGGACAGACGTGCAAAAACTCCACTCAGCTCCCTTGCAGGCCGAAGCTCGAAAGAAGGCGTGACACACGTATGTGTGTTTGTGTGTGTACAAAAAAGACAAAACATTGTCTTCGAAGTGAGCTCCCTCCCTGGCGAGCTCCCTGCGCAGGGGCAGTCTACCAGACTCTGAAAGAAGACTGCCGAAGTGCAGAACTGAGACTGAAAGAAGACTGCCGAAAGTGCAGAACTGGTCCTCAAAACGAAAGGCAGGGGATGATGGGCGCTGCTTCCCAGCCCTTCCAAAGGGCGCCAGTTCGACCCTGCCCCGGAAGGAGGGGCGACATCCCTACCGGCGTCCCCTCCCCCACCCCTTCGGCTGGGCACACCCTCAGTCAGTCCCCAGGGATAATTACTGTTTACGTGCTCGGCTGCTGGGGCACATGGGTCCTCGCCCGGGGCTGCCACACACCGGGCGGTTCAGGCAGCGAGACAGGCTCGGAGGGGTGGTGGTGTGTGGGGTGGCATCTCACCTGTGCCAGATGCCAACCGCCTTCCTGAAATGCCAACCTGGGGAACCTCCCCGGCCCGCAGGGGCTGCTGGGCCTATTAATCGCCGCTTTGCTAGAAGGCAGCAATTTCACAGGTGCAGCAAAAGATATTACAGCATTCTCGGGTTTTTTTTTTTTTTTGGAAACCCGCCCTTCTTCCTTCACCCACGTCCACCTTGGGTTTCAACTCCCAGGATTGCCAGCCGGCAGGTTTCTTCCCCCGGGTGGAAAAAAAAACTAGAAAATGAAAATCCCAGTTCCGAATTTATGGAAAGGGGGCAAAGAGGAGAAGCCAAAGAGGAGCCAAAAAAACCCACCACCACACTCCTTTAGCTGGGTTTCGTTCGACCTCTTCATCCAGGGAAGGAAGATTTGCTTACAAAACAAGACGTGTTATTTCCCCAACCCATCTAGTCAAAAGCCAGGACAGAAATCAGAAGAATTAAAAAAAAAAAAAAAAAAAAACAGTGAAACTGACTAGACCGCTTTTCAGTGCTACAGAATCCTGGCAAGACTCTCTGAAAAGAGCAGGTCATTTTACCTCAATTTACAACCCCGCGACTGAGTCCCATTTGACCAGTTTTTCTTTCCTAGCCTGCTTCTCCCTGGGAAGGAGTGGCGTGCGTCCCACGGGTTGTGCTGCCCCCTGGTGGGGAGGCCCTCGCTGCACCCCCACAAAAGCAGGCTGGGTCCTGCCCAACCTCGGGGTGCCAAGCAAGTCCTGCCAGCTGCTTATATAACTTCTGGAGTGACTCACCGGCTTTTGATCCCAAGCGCGGAGAATAGTTTTTAAATCCGGGTGCCAAGAACGTTGCAAGGAGCCAGTCCTCAAGGCCTGGGAAGATGAAAAAGTTCTCCGCCAAGATGGGCGAACTCGTGGCGGGTGCGCTCGCAGGCGGAAATCCACCAGGTGGGACAGCTGGACTACACAGGAGGGTTTTAAGCAGGCCTTTAGAAGCCTCTCTGGAGCGGAGATTAAGGGCTGGAGAGCGGTGAGAGCTTGGCCTTCCTTTCTTAGCTTCGGTCGAGCCTCCCTGTTTAAGAGCAGTCTACCTCCGAACTTCCAAGGGCCAAGTCAATGGGCAGAAACGTCTCTGTCCTCTTCTCTTGACTGGGGGTGGTGGAAAGTGCAATTAGACTTTGAATCTCTTCGTTCCCTCCTCTTCCTCTTGCGGGAATAAGACCTCGCTTCCTTTCCCTTCCTGTCCTACCTCGCAGGGAGGTGTCGCAAAGCGGCATCGACCTGCAGTTGGCAGACCGAACCCCCCAATAGAGGCCTCAATTCCACAGCGGGTATCCCAGGATGCCCGATCCGAAGGAGAAACCCCAAAAAGTAAATTTTGGGAATAGAGACGCGAACGGAATTAATTCGCCGTCAAAGAATAACTTATTTTTAATCCCTTTATTTAGAAATAACTCAAGGCAGCAAACGTAACCAATGCACCTTCCTCCTATTTTTATTTTTTAACTTACAGGCTGCCCAACTTTCAATGACTCCATTGAAGGAGTTTTTTTTTTTTTAAAGTGCCAAAGTTTTTAAAACTTTGGAAAAAGTTTGCAGTCCTCATGAGGGCCACCCGAAGTGTCTTATTAACGGCACTTCTTGTTATTAATTTTATCAAGGCCTTTTGATGAAGGCCTCTGGAGGTGACACCCTGCTAATAAGTCTTCTGTGATCAAAATGAAGAACAAAAACAACAACAGCAAAAAAATAATCAAATTTGCAAGATGCATTTTTGTGCTGGGTGTGTATTGCCATGTTTAAAGCATCTATAAATTTAATAAATTATGACCTAGAAGACAGCTAATTTATTTTTCAGGCTTTTGAACACTCTTTTCGATGGATGCATTTTTCCTGGGCTCAATCCTTTCTTATTGCCACTGAACCATTGCAATGGCAATAAGCTTGTAAACAAAAGGCCTTCAGGATACTAGTCCTCATTTAAAATTTAAAATGTTCCCATTCTGAAAGAAGAGGAGGTGGCTGTCCTAGTCAGATTTTTCCTAGTTAAAAGTTAGCAAACCGAGAGATACAGAAAAGCAGTTATATGGGCCACATTTGCCAAGGATTAAAGTAGAAAGCACAGATTTTTTTCCCCACCAGTAAAGTTGGCAAAACTAGAATGCTGGTCCTAGCTCGCCCTCGTGTGGTTGGACCAGGAATGGCATGCCTCTACTGAACTAATTTGTTTATTTATTTATTTATTTATTTATTTATTTATTTATTTATTTATTTATTCATTCATTCATTCATTCATTCATTCATTCATTCATTCATTCATTCATTCATTCATTCATTCATTCAATTTATATACTGCCCTTCTCCTAGTGGACTCAGGGCGGTGCACAGCCAAAACTAAAATACATAACAATACAAAATTTAAAATTAATTAAAAGAATTATATACTTTGGCCCGAATTAAAACAGTGCGAATTAAAACCCATTAACAAATTAAAACTAAACAATTAATAACCATTAAAAACTAAAAAGGGGGGGGCGGGGTTCACGCGCAGGACTCCAATAATCAATCAGGAATCTAAAAGAAAAAAGTATTAAAATTATTAAAAAGGGAGCCGAATGCTTGCAGTGACATCCCCCCCTTTTTTTAATTTCTAAATTTTGCAAAGCTTCCCCCTGTGCCAAGAGATGCCCTCTTGGGGCCCGGCTGGGTATTGCAACAGGAAAAGGCAGGGAAAATGCCCTTTAAAAGGGGTGCAAATTTTTTAATTAGTTAATTCGCTATTCGGTTATTTTAGCGGAACTTCGACTTGGAAATCTACAATACAAGGAAGAAAAAAAAACGAATTAAGCAGTAAAGAGCTCCCTCTGGTGGCTGCAAACGGTTTTCCAACTGTGAAAAGAAATGCTGCCCTCTGGTGGCAAAATTTGGATGCATCGAGAAGCCAGGAACCCAATATTTGGGGCAGCTGAATGGTTTAAAAAAACCCAAAAACCTAAGTATCCAAGTTAAGCAAGAAAGTCCAACTAAGTGTAAAAACACACACACACACAAAAACACTTTATACTTTTATATTTTTAATTGCCATAGCGGCAATTTTGTTCCTAAAACACAACGTACACCTAAAACAACTTTGTGTGAAATTAGACAAAGGGATTTCAACCAAAGGCAGATTTTCTGAAAAGGAATCGGCTCACTCAGCTTTCTAGCCAGAAGAGCAAAAATTAGGGAGTTTACAGGCCGGGGATATGCTGAGGCCATCTAGTCCAACCCCTGGTTTAATGCCAGCTCAACCCCTTGCAAGGCTGTAATCCTTTGGCTGCAACACTGCAATTCTGGGCTTGTCCTCAAATATTGGGGGGCTGCCCCACCATTAAGAAAGACGGGATGCACTGCAGACAATTCCAGGCAGAAACGGCTTGAATTAAAACTGGATGGAATTTCGTTCCTTTTCTATCGTCGACCGATTCTTGCTATACCTCCGTCTGCCTCAAGGTGGCAGTGATACCCAGGGCGGCAGAGCTCCCTCTGGTGGCCGTTGCCTGGATCAAGCACACAGGGACTCCTCAATTTAATGACACCCATCATCGCGACGGGGATGTAATGGATGAGATTGTTGTGCCTGGTTTTAGGACTTTCCTGGCCATTAAATGAATCACGTCCTTAAGCAAATCAGGCACCGTGTACTGAATCCAGCTTCCCCCATTGACTTCGCGTGCCCTGGGCAGGCTTTAAATGGCGATCATGTGACCTTCCCCCAAGATACTGCTACTGTCCTAATTACCAAGTGCCCTCATTTTAAACATGGGGATGCTGTGATGGTCATAAGTGCGAGGATTGGCCATAAGCCTCTTTTTTTGAAGCACCATCATAACTCTGAACGGTTGCTAAGCGAATGGACGTATGTCAAGGACCACCTATATTGAAATGTAGACCCTCCAGAAGTGGTTGGAAGTCCATTCTTAGCTCTCCGTCAGCCAACAAGACTGGTTGGAGTAGACAAAGGACCTTCATTTATGGAGACGGTTGAAGGGCAACCGTTGCCCCTCCTGCCGTCCGCGAGGATATCTATACCACCCCCAGCTCTACTCTGCCAAGGACCCCCGTTCAGGGCAGAAGGGAATCCAGTGGGACGTCGCACTGGCCCAACACAACGTCACGCCGTAGACTGCAAGATTTGTTCAGGACTTTCATCCTCAGACTGCGCCGGGGGAGCTCCTCGGGGGTCACCCCCTCGAAGAAGAAGTCCTCGTTGAAGATGGGGTTACGGGTCCTCTTGATGATGGCACTGCGCTGTCTTTGACCTGGGCCGGGCCGCAGCTGCAGGGCGACACAGCAGTGGATGTGGCGAGGGCTGCCCTGCGGTGGGTAGAAGCCTTCAGCGCTCACCAAGCGCACCCGGAGGCTGCCTGGCGGCTGGAGGTACTCGCTGGAGAGACGCAGCTGCCCGCCTTGGCTGACCGTCAAAGTCACCTCTTTGGTCAGCCGCTGGTGGCAACGGATCAAGTCCAAGGGGAACAGCGACGCCAGGGACCAAGCGCCCGGTGAGATCCAGGGAGGATCGGCCTCGCGGCGCAGGCAGCAGGGACTGGTGTCGGTTGAGCTGGTGTCCTCCGTGGAGAAGGAGTTGGGACGCAGGGTGTGGGGGGACCGGCATGCCAAACGCCGCCGGTGCCCAGAGCCATGGCACGGCAGGAGCCCACCGAGAGGACGTGTGGGCACGGGGGAATTATACGGGGAGTTTTCTGCGGAAGAGGCGGTATCACTGTCCAGGCCTGGAGCGGGCTGCGAAAGGGGCCTTGTCCGTGGAGAGGAGAAGCAGCCAGCTTGCCCTCGGCGGGGTAGGGGTCTGCTGTGGAAGAGCGATTCGCGCCGCCAGGTGTTGGGGCTTTCGGGCAGGCACCCCAAGTCCATCGGGGTCGGCAGATGGATCGTGGTGGGGGCACCTGGGAGTCGTGCACCGGCCTGGTGTCCCTCCTGCACCTTAATGCCCTCATTTTTGACTGGTGGGGCTGGCGTATCGGTCGGCCTGGGGGTCCCAGCTGCACGCCGGCCTTGGAGAGTGGCGAGGTTGGGTGGGATGAAAAAGGAGGGGATTGTGTCGGGGGTCAGCACGTTGGGACAAGCTGGTTGGACGTTGTGGGTCTTTCGCTTGGAAAACATCTCAGATCAGGCCGGGGGAGCAAAAATCACCAGGTCGCCCCAAGACGGAAGCGAGAGGAGCCATGAGGACGAATTCTCTCATGTCGATCTGGGAGGAAATCGAAGGAAAATCAGTTAGAACCAGTTAGAACCAGTCGCTCCGCCTGCAAACAGGAATTAGAATCAACTCAGCGTCCTTCAACCAGCTTCAACCATCTTGGATGTTTTCAGACCTCACGAGGACTAGTGACTCGTTTTGGAAACAACATTCCAACTCAAAAAAGAAACAACAACAAAAATCAGAACACCTTCTGCAGGTGAATTGAAAAAAAAAACCCCATGAAGCCGCAAGTCCGGATGAATTCTCCGAAGGTGAGCACCTGCCCTCTCTGCTGATGTAGGTTTTTTTTGGCAACGGGAGGAACAAAATAAATTAAAACCCGGAGAACTTGCTAAAAAAAAAAAATTCCCCCCCTGCCTCTCCTTCCTTTCACAGTTCTTGGAATTTTGCAACGGAGACAAAACGTCCTATGTTTCGCAGAAGGAAGAGAAAAATGTCCGAAATAGCTTGCCAAAACTTCTTCCGCTTTGGAGAAAGATCTAAGCGGTGATTTGCGCGTCCGCACAAGTTGTGAATGTGGCTGCTTGCCCAGGTGTGACTTAAAAACACCTCTGAGTTGTTGACAGGGGATTATATCCCATCGGGGCCCTGGGGAGAAATTCAGAAACGTCAGGAGGCGTGGAAGCCCAGACACGACAAATCCAGATATACAACTGACGAGTGTGTGTATATGACACACCTACGCTTCCCTTTTCTTCCTCGTTCGCCCCCCCCAAACCCGCTGACCCATTTGGCAGAAGGAGAACGGGGTCTCTGAACATGTGCAGAGTGGTTTCTTGAACGGAAGCCAAGATGGGCAGAGAGAGATCTTTTGGGTGGGGGATTTTGGTGGAAAAGACCGGGAGGAGAAGGTGGAAAATCAAAGCTTTTAAAAATCTCCCCAAACCCTTGCTATTTTATTTCCATGCCGGAGGCGAGAGCCGCTTGGTGCAAATGTGAAATCTATCCCGAGAAATAAACTTTGGTGCAGAAAGCAGAGAGAGAAGAAAAATTCGGCAAAAAGCTTAGGGAGATTGCAAAAGTTGCATTGTCCCCCCCCCCCCCCCCGGGAATCCTTGCAAAACCGTATGAAGACTAAAATTCAGATTTCTCCCTGCAAGGATAACAGGGCGCATCGTATCTGCTTGTACAAGAAACCATGCACTCCTCCAATTCCCAAATGACCCCCCCCCATCCATCCATCCTGGTCCCCAATTACCTGGGCATCCTTTCTCCTCCTCTCTTCCTTCACCCCTTCCCAATCTGCCTTCGTGGCCCTCCAACACACCAACTGGCACAATGCAAACTTTCCATGTTGCTGTTTATCATCCGGAGCCTTTTGACGTCACCGCTTGTTGTGTGTTTCAGCTGCAACGATCCCCAGTCTCGGTCGGGGAGTCACACCACGGCAAACCACCACCACCGCCACCGCCTTTCCGCAGATCGAAGTTCCATGTTTTGTTTTCGGAAAAGCATCTCGTCTTCAAAACTGAACCGGCATCCGATCGGAAGCTGGGTTTGGCCCGAGAAAGCTGTGTAGAATTTGAACGACGTCGAGGGACCCTCGCGGCGTCTCTGTTCAGGCTACAAAATCTTTTCCTCCTGCCGTTGGCAGGGTGCCCCTCTCCGATCAGGTTTGGCACACAAAGCAAGAACAATGGGCCCATTCTTTGAAGCCAGGATAAATGTTTGCATACCGTGGCAGGCCAAGAAAACATGGCCCGCCTCTCGGACGTGATGTGTGCCCGTTGTTGCAAATCCTCCAGGCCGACCGTTGATTGACTGGCCTCGCTGGTTCGGCCCACGTGGTGTTTTCTTTTTAATTAACCTAACATTGTTTGCGACAACCGGTAGAAAACAAACAGTGCCGTTACTAAGCTAGGTAACCAACACACAACTTTTTCCCCGGGTTGAGAATTCAGAAGAAACCGTCCAGACGTCCAAAATTGGATTGCGCCTATTATCGGCTTCAGAATATTTACGGGAAAATGACGAAGGAGCTGAGAAAAAAAAAATGCAGGGGGTTGTGGGTTATTAATATACACAACCCTTGACGTACAACAGTTTTTAGTGAGCGTTCAAAGCCACCGCGGCACTGAAAAAAGGGACTTAATGACGGTTTCGCAAACTTATGACCGTTGCAGATATCCCTGTGGATTTAAAACTCAGATGCTTGGAAACCATCGGCTCATATTTATGACGGTTGCATGTCCCGGAGTTTTGTGTCATGTGATCCCAGAGTCCATGGGATCCCCTTCTGTGACCTTCAAAGTCAACGGAGAAGCTAGATTCATTTAACAACCGTGTTACTGATGTAAGAACTACAGGGATTCGCTTAAGAATGGCGGCAGAAGTTGTAAAACGGGGCAAAACCCATTTGACAAATGTCTCGCTTAGCCTCAGAAATCCTAGGCTCAATTATTGTCGTAAGTTGAAGCCTATCTGTGTAAATGTCTTTTATGGGTCTGATGAGCTACGGGAATTCCTTTCTGAGTCTCTTTTTCCACCCGTTATGCAGCTGAGGGCTAAGCCGTCCAGAAGTGGTATTCAATTACTTTCCCTACCAGGTGGCAAATGTGAACATGCGTACAACATGGGTTTACTTCGCTCACATGCACCCCGTCCACGCATGCATCCGGTCTCAAAAATGTGCCTAAATAGCACGACTTGATTTCTGATTTCTGCTACCGGTTCGGGCGAACCGATCCAAACCAGCTGAATCCCACCTCTGAAGCCTTCTCTTATCTGACTGTTCCCGAAGCAGCATCTCTTCCCCTCGCTCCTCAAGGCCATTCCCACATCCCATTAAACATTTTCCGTTCCTTTTTAAGTAGGGAGACTGTAGTAAGAGACTGAAAACGCTCTCAGGATGTTTCCTTTTGGCCCCCTTGAAGGCAGGATGAGAAAACAACGGATGGAAACTAATTCTAGGTGAGAAGCAACCTAGAACTAAGGAGGAATTTCCTGACAGTGAGAATAATGGAACAGCTTGCCTTCAGAAGTTGGGTTTTTTAAAAGAAGAGATCGGAGAGACCATCCGCGAGCTGTTGGACAGCATTACTTGGTCTGTTGTGTGGATATTTGGGTGGTTTAGGAGTGGGGAATTGTGGTGGGTGGGAGTGTGTTTGGGGATTGTTATGTATGTTGGACCTGGTGTTTGGGTTTTAAGTGAGTTTAGTATAGGGCAGTCTTTCTGAACCTTGGAAGCTTGAAGATGGGTGGACTTCAAGCTACCAAGGTTGAGAAACACTGGTATAGGGTCTCCTGCCTGAACAGGGGGATGGACTAGAAGACCTCCAAGGTCCCTTCCAACTTTGTGATTCCGTTATTTATTCCATTAAACACAAGGCCACACCTCTATTCAACTTCAGCACCAGGGACAGCTCTTGAATCTTTAGTACCATGGACAGCTCCCCATTTAGCCAGGAGCCAAACAGTTCAAAATGTTGGCTCACCAACCTCAAAGACGATCCCCAAACCTGATTTTAACCCCCTTCCTCTTGAACCCGAGGCTTTCTTGAACCCAGACCCTTTCCAGGGCAAGATGCTTGAAGTCCCTATTGCTAAGTGACACCAGTTTTTTTTTAAAAAGGGTAATGACTTCAATTTTTTCACAGGAAAACAGGAAAGCCACTTTGAGAACAAAATAGATTCAGGGCACCTCATTCTCCAAATAATTAACGACATTCACTTATTTATTTATTTATTTATTTATTTATTTTTATTTTGCAAAGGGAAGCTTTCATCCCCTGAACTACAAATATATTTGGAAACTTGGGAAGGCAAGGGGAAAAAAAGTTCCCATTCCTGAAAAGTTTTGGTCTTCCGGTAGAACTGGAGCAGATTCTTGATTTTCCCCTTGTAAAATCAAGAAGAGATCATGAATCATTTTGGAATTCTTTCCCCCGGGAAGATCCGAAGAGAAACAAGGTTTTGAAGGGAGCCAGAGGCCGATTCAAGCTTCTCCTTCAAGGGTGTGCAAATAACACTTATCAGTTTGTTTCCCCACCCACCAAAAGTTGAGGTTTCAGGAAACTTTGTGAGCGTTTTATTCATAAGAATGAAACAATAAGTGAAACTAGAATTTGAAATATTAAAAATGCATAAGAACATGATTAGCAGTAAAATATTAGAACTAAAAAAATGGGTGATTAGATAATGAAAGAATTTATTTTAATATACATGTGTATTAATAGAATTATACTCTATATTATAAAATGTATAATACCCAGATATCACCGTATACATATCACACATTGATGCATTTATATATATATCATACATTGATATGTATAAACAATATAAAATAAAGCCAAAAACTTGGGGAAAAACAAAAAAGGATCCCTGTTGGCCTGAAGAAGGATCAGTTGGAGTTGGTCACTGGGTGGGAAGAAGTCTTCGTGTCCAGATGGATCAAGAGAGCTGCAGCCAGGGAAGATGGGAGACAAAGAGATGGAGAAAGGAGTTGAGACTGGAAGAGGAAATGGTTGGGAGAGGAGAGGTGGATGCCTTTCCTTTGGCAAAGCTGCCCGTCGTGTATCTCCAGAGCTTCCACCACACCTGCAGAACCATACCTGCCCTGCAGAAAAAGGAGAGACACCTGTCCTCCACCCAACCCATTTGCGCCGAAAGGGAGGAGAAACCCAGAAGACGAGAAAAAGGGAAGAGAGAAAAACCGAGGAGATAAACGGTGATTGCGTCCTTGAGTCTTGTTGTTCCTTCTGAAGGAAGCCGGAGAGAAGGAGGTCATTCTTGGAGAGTTTTTCCAAGAATGAGAGCCAATGGGAAGGTCCCATTTGGATTCAACAGGTAAACTCACCTGTGGCTTCTGCGTGAAGGTTTTGCGCGTCGGTGCTCTGTACACTCCCGGACAGAAATATCTTCCTCTCTTCTACTTTCTCCACCTTGCTTTCCACGAGGACTACGGAGCCCAGCGGGATGGGGCTGGAAGAGGAAGGACGGTCAGGGCAATGGAGGATGGTTCTTGGCAGCTAAATCTCTCGGTGGCTGGAGCCAAAGCAGAGTAAGCCATCTCAAGTACCGCCCTCCCCTTCTCCATCTTCTGACCCATCTGGCTTTGTCAGCCCAGCATCAAGGAGGAAATAACAGGCTAGTCCTCACAACGGTTCATTTGGTGACGGTTTAAAGTTACGAAGTGACTCGGGGGCCATTTTCACACTGACGACCATTGCCGCATCTCCCGTGGCCGCACGAATTCCAAAGTCAGACGCTCGGCAACTGACTCGTATTTATAATGCCCACTGGGGCAGTGTCCCCCGCCCCGGTGTGTGTGTGTGTGTGTGTGTGTGTGTGTGTGTGAGACACAATCCCCTTTTGCAACCTGGCCGGCAAAATCAACGGGGGGAGCCCGGTTCTTTTAACGGCGGCATTATGAAATTGAAAACCGGAAGGATTCACTTAACAGGTGGCAAAGAAGGTCGCAAAGTGGGGTACAAGCTCCCCGAACCAATGTCTCATTTAGCAACAGAAACGTTGGGCTCCATTGTGGTCGTTAAAACAAGGACCGCCTATAGGCCTGAGAAGCAAGCCGCCCCTCTCTCTCTCTCTCTCTGAGACGGCATAATAGAACGACAGATTTGGAAGAGATCCTTAAAACGGGACAAAATTCACTGCACCGACGTCTCGCTTAGCCACGGAAAAGTTTGGGGCTCACAACGGTGGCCACAAGCTGAGGATCACCTCAATCTGAGCGCAGAAAGAGACGCGAAACCTCGCTTACCTCTTGTAGTCCACGGAGAGGTTGGCGGTCATCAGGATCCCGAAGGCGCAGATGCCACAACTCGCAAAGGTGTGATCCAGGATGGCAGCCACGGCTCCCCCGTGCACAAATCTGGATCGAGTCGGGAGTCGACATCCGAAGAGGCGGAACGGAAAAGAGGGCGGAGAAGAGCAACAAAGAGGATTTATTTATTTGTTATTTATGAATTCAATTTGTATGCCGCCCCTCTCCGAAGACTCGGGGAGGATTAGGGGAGTGAAGGATAAAATCGACGAAGAACGGTTGCAGGAATTGGGGGTGTCTAGTTTAAAGAAAAGAAGGACTAGGGGAGACATGATAGCATCTCCCAGTATTTGAGGGGCTGCTGCCCCAAAGAAGAGGGGCTCCACTTATTTTCCAAAGCACCAGAAGGCAAGGCAAGAAGCCACAGATGGAGACTAACCAAGGAGAGAAGCAACCTGGAATTAAGGAGAAATTTCCCGAGAGTGAGGACGATTAACCAGTGGAACAACTTGCCACTAGAATGTATAGGTGCTCCATCCCTGGAGGCTTTTAAGAAGAGATTGTCTGCCATGATATATAGGGTCTCCTGCTCGAGCAGGGGGCTGGACTAGACCACCTCCAAGGTCCCTCCCATCTGTGTTATTCTGTTAACGGGCTGAAAGGAGAACTTTGAGGAAAAGGAGCTTCCCACCAAGACAACAGTTTGAAAAAAAAACGAAACATCCATCTGGGATAAATTTGGGATATTTCCCGTCAGATACAATCTCTTCATTTTCCTCTTCCTGTTTTGCAAAATAAGTTGCACGCAGTCCTAAGGCCTGGGGGGGAAAAAATGAAGCACCCTTTTAATTTTCTCTCGTTTTTTTCTGCCAGGGAGCGAAACTGATGATGGAACTTCTCTTAAAAATTTTTTTTTCCTTGCCAGAAAGACAGCAAGGGCGTGTCAGAAGAACATGCCTGCCAAAAACTTTATTTATTTACTATTTAATTCAGATTTGGGGCTGAACTAATCTGCCCGATGCCCTTTCCTTTTCTACTGATAAAATCTGGAAATTGCCATTTATTAATAGCAATAATAAAATTCCCATAAAATGGGAATAATAAAAATATTCCCATTTTAGATGCCTTGGAAGAGGCCCTCGTATCTGGCACTGGGAAAATTTTCCTGGCACCTGTTTGGCATTCCTCAAATTAAATTGAAGAAGCTTTTATCGATAGCCTCACAGTTCCATGGTTCAATGCTGGCAGTCCTCGAAATATAACCGTAATCGTGACTGCTGATTATGGTCACAGCCGTCATAAAATGGGTCAGCCACGTAATTGTGGGGAAGAAGGAGACCCGTCAGAACTTCGGATCCTGGCCCTAAGTCCCTCCTTTGCAGGTAGGTCGTAATTTTGAATTACCCGTTAGGGTGTGTGTAAAAAGTATTTGTTGCGTATGCAACGAGCAGAGCAGAAACACACAGGGAAGGAGATAAACGTACAGCTCGTGTGAGAAAAATACTTTATATACAAGATAATAAGCCATCGGTCGTAAATCAGGGACTATCTGTAAGCCAGGTATTTTCTCTCAAATTTTTCCAATCAACCCAATGGAACAGAAGTTGCCTTCAGAAGTTGTGGGAGCTTCATCCCTGGAAGCTTTCAAGAAGAGACTGGGCAGAAATGGTGGTATGGTCTCCTATTTGGGTTGGACTAAATGACCTCCAAGGTCCCTTCCAACTCTGTTAATCTGATAAATGTTAGAAAAATGTCCGACCAGATGCGGAGACGTGGGTTCGATCTACCTGACCAAGCTCACCCGATCATCCCTTCCAAATACGATCCGGCTTGGAGAAGAACCACCATCCGTCTCTCCGAGCCGTTGTAAAACATGGCAAACTCGAACCCGCGGCCTTCGGTAGCCACGTTTCGGACGAATAAGCAGGCGTCTTGATGCTTTCTCGGCTTGTACCCCAATTTGCTGCGAACTACGAAGGGAGGTGGAGGGGAAAAAAAATAATGACGGAGAAAACAAAGAAATTAAAATTTGGGGAAAAAAAATCCCCTATTTTATTAGATTTGCGGTTTGGGCTACAATAAAACAGCTAAGAAATGCTAACACCCTCCAGAAGAGGAAAAATAATCCAGATCTAGAATATTTGGGTTGGAGGGGAGAAGTAGAATTAGTTGGGGGTCACAAGGTGATGATTAGGAGTTAATTTTTGAACCGGGCTACGGGAGAAAAGGGGACGCAAGGAGACAAAATTTGAGAGTTGGTGCAAAATTGTCCCTGCATTAAAACTGGAACTTGGATTCTGGGATTTTCTTCCACTTCAGAGGTGGGTTCGTTGACCTTAATTGCACCCACATTATCTGACCCCAATCAGGGTCTTACACATCGATAACTTGACCTACATTTTCTGGGAGTTGGAAATCCACCCATCTTCAAGTTGCCGACTTGAGGAACGCAACTCCACACTTCACACCTTCCTTCTAAGACTGGGAGACCGGCCTCCCTTTAATTCGTGACGTGGCTGAGAGCCAGAGCTTTCGCCCTACGACCTGCCGGACATCTAAGGTGGCATTACTCAAACCTTGCCAACTTGGAGATGGGTGGAGTTCGACTCCCAGAAGTCCACTTTTCTGGGAAGTTGGAATCCAACTCATCTTCATGAGGTTGAGCAACCTTGCGGAGGGAAGGACGTGGGCAAACGATTTGGGCAGATCAAAGAATGAAGATGGGCTGGGAATGTGCCAACTTTCTAACAAGCTGACATTTTTGCAGAAGGAAGGAAACGTTCTGGGAGGAAACGTTTCGAGTGGGATGGAAAGACTGACCTGGCATGCTGTCCACGGAGTTGTTATAACTGGGGATGCGTTGCCACGATCCGTCCTCGGACATCTTTGTGAACTTCTCAAACTGGTCCATCATCTCTTGGCTCCAACTTGGGTTGGGGACGCCAAAGTCCCTGAGATGCTGGTGGGGCTGTTGCTGGGAAGGAAGGAAGACAGGACACTTGCGTTGAGGGACCCCACCCAGGAGCCTTGGTAGTACAGTGGTTTAAAGCACCCTGTTATTAAGACCAGCTGCCTGCAATTACTGCAGGTTCGAATCTCGCCAAGGCTCAAGGTTGACTCAGCCTTCCATCCTTTCTAAGGTAGGTAAATTGAGGACCCAGTTTGTGGGGGCAATAAGCTGACTTTGTATAAATATACAAAAGGATGAAGGCTATTGCTTAACGCATTATAAGCCGCCCTGAGTCTCCGGAGAAGGGCGGCATATAAATCAAATTAAAAAAAAAATGTCCACAAGACACTTCAAGGCACATGGGTGAGTTATTTGCAGGTCTTCAATCTTCTCTATCCAACCCATGAATGCAGGAGCCTCAACCTTCTCTGTATCCTCCAGAATCTCCTTAGGATCTCAGAACTTTTTAGATGGTCCTCCAAAACCAGGAATGAAGAGGTTTATTTGGAGGAGGGTGTCCTCCCCTTCCTTTTAAACCCTCCCCAATACTCACTGTGGAGGTCCTTCTGAACAGCACATGGGGATGCTGTACCAAGAGTTCTTTTGCGATTGCCAGATGAGGTATCCTGGTGGCCAAATCTTTGACCCTCTGGTTGATGTTCCTCAAAACACAATGCATTCTGAATCTTCCGACCCACTGAGCTCTTGGGAAGGGTGTCTTCTTCTCAGCAGCTCTTCTTCGGGCAGAACTCAACTCCCAACAGCTTTAATAGGCTACTCCCTTCCATCAGCAGAGGAATTTCACCCAGGACCAATTGGAGTGAAGCCTATAATTTCTTCCTTTCACCTTCAAATTAGAAGGACTTGAGAAGTTTGCTCAAGCATCTGATTTCATGCCAAAATCTTCCATGAAAAATTTGGGTCCAATCACCTGGTCTTAATCCCTGATCCGTCGGCATATTTTCGCCGAATAGATCACATAAGCATGATGTTGCTTGGCAGGTTTTTAAAGATGTCCACAGTTACAAGAGATATCCGCAGAGGTGTAAACAGAGATGATTTATAGCTCCGTCATGCTCAACTTGACAGATGTTAGCAACAAAACATCTCCCAAGTGAAGGCAAATACGTGTCCCAAGATATTGATGCGAGATTAAATTTGGGTTGGTCACCAGAGGTTCACTTTTCCAAGCTTTCGGACTCATGCTGGAGCCCATCCTTGGAGAACTTCTCTCTACTGGAGTAGGTGTTTTGGGCAGTTCTTTGACAGGACAATGTCCTCTTTCCTGCTGCAGAGATAGGTCACCTCCCAAGCAAAGGATTGAAGGCTTCACCAACCCCAAGATAAAGCAGAAAAATGCAAACAACCTCAAACCGACCAGTCTTCACCCAGGATCTAAGGTGCTCACCAGAACCTTCCAAGGTCCAGAGAACCAAAGGAGGTTGGGTTAGAATATCTAGATCAGGGGTGGCCTTCAAACATTTTAGCAAGGGGTTGTCTGCCTGGTTGCTGGGTGGGTGTGGCCATGGTGGGTGTGGCCTAGTTGGCCTCCTGCACCACGGTGTGTGTGTGTGTGTGTGTGAGGGTGTTTTTGCCCTCCCCGGGCTCCGGAAGCTTTCCTTGGGCCTCCGGGAGAGTGAAAACGGCCTCCCCAGGCTCCGGAGGCCCTCTGGAGGCTGGAAACGGCCCCGTTTCTGGCCTTCCGGTAGGCCCATTTTTCACCCTCCCCGAGCCTCCGCACGCGCCCTGCACTTACTTGCATCCAAAATGAGCCATGTGGGGACTCCTGGGAGGGGAGGGGTAGGCGGGGCCAGCCAGAAGTGAGATTTGAGGGTTCTCCGAACCGCACAGAATCTTAGCTAGAGGTTCTTCCGAACCCCTGCGAACCTCCAGTTGTATCTTTTCCCAGTTGTATCTTAATAAGGCTTGCTTGTTCTGGGAGATTTTTCCATCTTCCAAATCCAACCTGTGACTTGCCTTTAAGAGTATTTCTCCACCCTTAAATTAAAATTAATGAATGACTGTATGACTCGAGGGATTTGGGGAGGGTCTCTTTTTTTCCCCCATCCCTGACCTGTGGCCATTTTTCTCCTGAGCTCCCAGCTGGCATCAGGAAAATCAAGAACAACAGGAGGAATTTACGCAAACCGGTTCCCAAGGATGAAACAAGACACAATAAAGAGTAATTACATTTATCGTTCTCATTGGCAACTGCCACGCTGTCACTCAAACCAACATGTAATAAAACACAGGTGTAAAGGTTATCCCTAGCCCTAACCCCTAATCATGAGTCTCGAGCCAAGCTTCAAAAGAAATCCAGTTATTTCTTAGGAGCTTCACGTCGGCATGTTCCCAAGTGAAGCCAGCTCTGACCCTACGTCATTTATGCTCCAATTATGACCCTGTTTCCCTCCTCCCCCCAGGGTGTGTCACATTTGCCAACGGAACTATTTCGAGGGTTGTAGAGGTCACTCCCCTTCAGCTGCTGTAGGTAACCCTGGGATACAGCCTTGAGAGAGATAAGCGTGGAATGTGCATCTGTCTTTGGTTGCTGTGCCATTTTGCTGGTTTCCCATCCCCCCGGCCTATGGCAACTCGAGAACAGGCCAGGGATGCTTTGTGAGTTGACAAAAGGTAAGTGTCAACTCTTCTACAAAGCACTTAGAAGTATCCTTCCCCTGCCACGCCCACCTAGCCACGCCCACAGAACCAGTAGTAAAAAAATTTGAATCCCACCACTGATGCAAACCCCCCTCCCTTCTAGCACTGATGATATTACCTAGTTGGGTCGCGAAATGTCTGCCCCAAGTTGAGAGACCCCCCTCCTCCCCCAAGAGCCCCACAGTCCAATCCTGATCCAATTCTCTTCAACTCCACCAGTTCAGAGGCTCGCCTCAAAAGCAAAAAAAAAAAAAAATCTGCCACATTTGAAAGACTAAAAATATAGATACCAAGAAAAGGGGGAGCGAGTTCGAAAGCAGCTGGAAAACACCCATTGGGTTTTAGAACTGTTGGCACCAAGGTCAGACCTATAAGGTGACAACCCAACAAGAAATTTTGTTTGTGGGATTCATGGCCTCCCACCTCCATGATAAATGGTGCTATTTTCACTGAGATCAAACAAGCATGTTGCTTAACTGGTTATTGAAGATGTCAAGAGGAAAGCTGAGTGATGCAAGCAGAGATGATCGAGTATTTTCTCCACCTGGGGGACCCTTAATTAAAATTAACAAATGACCGCATATGCCTCTTTTTCCATCCCTGACCCGTGACTGTTTTTCTCCTTAGCCGGCATCGGGAAAATCCGGAAGAGGGATTTGCGCAAACCCGTTTCCCACAAGGACAAAATAAGAGCAGACGCATAAGAGAATAAATTACATTTATAATTTGTCATTTGCAATCTCACGGTTACTCAAGCCAACATGTAAAATACTTTGTGTAAAAATAGGTTTAAGTGCTAACAATCCTTCCTTCGCTCAGAAGGCGGAGCAGAGGTAGGCGTTTAACAAGGCGTAAGGTCAATGCACCCCACAAACTCCGAGCAGACCCAGTGAAGAGGCCCAGACAATGGGGAATGCGGGATGCTGTGATAACCAGCACATGGGCAGAAACCTTCGCAGGCGTCGTTGACAAAAGGAAGGGAGCAACCAGGTAATGCTGCCCCATTGGACAATAAAGCACCTGGGGTCTCCCTTCCTGAAGTCACTCATTCTCTGAAACCATCCCCAAGGTTAAGAAGAGCGGCTCTCAAAAGTGACGATCTGGATATAGGTTAGATCAGGAGTCGGCAATCGGTGGGCTCTGGAGCCGCGTGTGGCTCTTTCATCCCTCTGCTGCAGCTCCATCGTTGGTCTGCTCCACAATTGATAGGGCTTTCGGTTAGGACAGGTAGAGGAAAAAGGATGCTGCACTAGGAGGAGACTCTATGGTGGGGGAAGCGGACTTCCGGTCAGCTCCAGAATTGAAGGGGAGGGGGGCTTCTGGTCAGGACCTTTGTGACCCTTTGAGTGTTTAAGGTTGCCGACCCCTGGGTTAAATTGTCGCTTTTGAGAGTCCTCCTCTTCCTCCTCCACTCCGCAAACCCCACCCTTTCTAAGCATTGATGACGGTACATAGTTGGGTCCAGAAACGTCTGAAGGAAACCACCCAGCTGAGAGACCTCCCACCTCCCCAACGACCCTCACACAGTCCAATTTTTCTTCAACTCCACCAGTTCGGAAGCTCGCCTCGAAAGAAAAACATCTGCCACATGTGAAAGGGTAAAAATATAAATATCCTCGAAGGGCCAAGAAAGGGGGGAGCGAGTTCGAAAGCAGCCGGAAAACACCCACTGGGTTTTTTTTCTATGAACTATGGCACCAAGGTCAGACGTGTGAGCTGACAACCCAACAAGAAATACAGTTTGTGGGACTCATGGCCGACCACCTCCACGACAAATGGCGCCATGCCAAACAGGTGTGGGGCTGCCGTTTTCAACACGCTGATGTTCCACCCAGTTGGGCAAAGAAGGCAGGAGAGATACCGATGAAACTCTTGAGAGGGGCTTGTAGTGGGAGAGTCGAGGGAGAGGAAGGTGGACGAAGAGCTGGGCCTGTGGTTGGCTGTTAAGGGGAGCTGCTGGAATCCGTTTCTTTCTGGGGCTGCAGTTCGATGAAGAGACCTTAAAAACAACAACAACAGGAGAGAAACAAAGGAGAAATAGACAATTCGAGGCTAGGAAAATAGAATATTACCGAAAACTGAATCAGGCAATCAGGGTAGCTGCCCCTAACCTATATTTCTCAACACCCGGAGGGCTTTCGGCTATGCTGCTTAGAATTCTGGGAACTGTAGTCTGGGGGTAAGAGGGGGAATCCAGGTTGAAGAAGGCAGGTTGAAGTGACTCTCTACAGGTATTCGACAGTTCGTTGAATGACCATTCAAAGTTGCGACGGAGACTCTATAATAACCAGACTTCAGGTTAACAAGAGTTGGAAGGGGTTTTATAGGTCATCTAGTCCACCCCATCGCTCGAGCAGGAGACCCTACACCCTTTCTGACCAATGGCAGTCCAATCTCTTCTTGAAAGTCTCAAGTGAGGAAGCTCCCACAACTTCCGAAGGCAACTTTTGTTCCATCGGTTGATTGTTCTGTCAGAAAATTCTTCATTTCTAAGTTGAATCTCTCCTTGTTCAGTTTTCATCCATTCTTCCTTGTCTGGCCTTCAGGTGCTTTGGAGAAGAGCTTGACCCCCCTCCTCCTCTCTGTGGCAGCCCCTCAAATATTGGAACATTTCTATCCTGTCTCCCCTGGTCCTCTCTTCACTAGACCATTTCTTCTGTCCATCCATGGTTCACTCAGATCTTTCTTCTTTCTTTCTTTCTTTCTTTCTTTCTTTCTTTCTTTCTTTCTTTCTTTCTTCTTTCGCTTTGGAAAATAGCTTGACCCCCCTTCCTCCTCTCTGTGACAGCCCTCAAATATTGGAACATTTCTATCCTGTCTCCCCTGGTCCTTCTCTTCACTAGACCATTTCTTCTGTCCATCCATGGTTCACTCAGATCTTTCTTTCTTTCTTTTTTCTTTCTTTCTTTCTTTCTTTCTTTCTTTCTTTCTTTCTTTCTTTCTTTCTTTCTTTCTTTCTTTCTTTCTTTCTTTCTTTCTTTCTTTCTTTTCTTTCTTTCTTTCTTTCTTCTTTCGCTTTGGAAAATAGCTTGACTCCCTTCCTCCTCTCTGTGGCAGCCCCTCAAATATTGGAAGATGCTATCCTGTCTCCCCTGGTCCTCCTCTTCACTAGACTAGCCAGGCCCAGTTCCTGCAACCGTTCTTCATATGTTTTAGTCTCCAGGCCTTTCATCGTCTTAGTTGCTCTTCTCTGCACTTTTTCTAGAGTCTCAACATCTTTTTTATAATGTCACTGCCAAAACCTACCCGTGGCCTCTGCATGGAGGGTCTGTCCATCGGTGCTCCGCATTTCGCCGCTTGCAAAGAACTTCCTGCCTTCGATTTTGTCCACCCTGCTGTCCACCAGGACCACGGAGCCCAATGCCACGGGACTGAAAGAGGGGAAAAAACCTCCAGTAATGGTTACGAGACGCCGTGTTCCTCACTTAGCAACCGTGGCAAGAAAGGTGACTTAACCAATATTTCGCTTAGCAACCGAAATTTGGGGCTCTACTGCCGGTCTTTAAATCAAGGGCAGCCTGTCTAGACAATTCAAATAAAACTCTATACAAAATACAAACGCTGAACCTTATAGAAATGGCTTGCTTATATTCTTATGGCCAAACAAAAAAAGGGGTGATTTGACGGCAATGCCTTATTTTACCGCAACAAAGTCAAAAGTCTTGGTAGTACAGTGGTCTAAAGCACCCTGTTATTAAGACCAGCTGCCTGCAATTACTGCAGGTTCGAATCTCACCAAGGCTCAAGGTTGACTCAGCCTTCCATCCTTTCTAAGGTAGGTAAATTGAGGACCCAGTTTGTGGGGGCAATAAGCTGACTTTGTATAAATATACAAAAGGATGAAGGCTATTGCTGAGCACATTGTAAACCGCCCTGAGTCTCCGGAGAAGGGCGGCATATAAATCAAATTAAAAAAAAAAAAGTCAACTTTTTTTCCCTTCCTCACTTCTCTTCCCCCTCTTCCTCCCCTCCGTTCTCCTGTTTACTTTCGCATTCTGTATCTTATTTTACCTTATCACTCAATAAAAAATGTGAAACCTAGAATAAAACAAAACAAAACCCTGCGCCTCAGAATTGGCAGTTCTGGAACAGTTGACCCAACCTGGCCCATTCCGACTTCGATTCTTCTTCAATTCAGTCCTCAATTCAAATTCTCGTTTCTTAAGGCACTGACCTCCTATAGTTTATGTTGAGGTTAGCGGTCACTATCCTGCGGCTGACGGAGAAGACGCTGCTCCCCACCATGCTGTCCAGGACGGTGGCGATGGCCCCGCCGTGGGTGAACCTTCACAGAGGCAGAAATAAAGCAAAAATAAAAACTGAGCCACCGATGCCTGCGGAAAGTGGGAGCTTGCAAACGCACAAAAGGTGAACGCGAGGAGGGGATTTATCACCGTGGAAAAACCAGGACGGGCAGGCTGAGCTGCCCAGCGGATGCTCCAAAGAGATCCACGTTGATTAACGATTAACCCATAAGCAAAAGGGACGCGGTGGCTCAGTGGTTAAGACGCTGAGCTCGTCGATCGAAAGGTTGGTTGAAAGTTCAGTCACTCGAATTGTGAAAAAACATGCAAAGGCCGCCTGCTTTCTACCAGGAAATACGCTTTGGTTTGCCCTTATGCTGTGTCCTAGGCCCAAAAATAAATCTCTCTCTCTCTTTCTTTTGTATTGGCCTGGTCTATTCTATTATTATTAGTATTACTCCAATAATAAAAAAAATAAAAAGTTATTGGAATAAAACTCCAATAACTGTACAGGTAGTCTTCTCGTTAGAAGATGATGATGATGATGATGATTATTATTTAGTTTACTTTATTGGTTAGCCCTTGGGCCATATCCAAGTGCAGAGGTCCAGACACAAATTATTACTAAAATATGCTAAAAACAATTTAAAATGGGATTGGATGAAATTTAAAATGAAATTGGAATAAAATAGTTTAAAATGAAATTGGAATAAAGTAGTTTATAATGAAATTGGAACAAAATAGTTTAAAATGAAATTGGAATAGTTTAAAATGAAATTGGAATAAAATACAATAATTTAATATATAAATAAAATATGATAAAATGCAGTCCTCGATTTATGACAGTCACTTAGCAGCCGTTCAAAGTTGCAATGGACCCTCCCTAACAGGTATTTAGGACCCAGGTCCAAACTCCCGCCCCATCACGACTTTCGGCCGTAACGGGGAGACTCCATTGTGGTCGTTTAAGTCGAGGAATAGCTGTAAACGTTTGCAAAATCTTTCCAGAAAGACGGTCTGGCCAGGCTCCAAAGATTTTAACAACGCCTGGCATCAAACCCTGATTGTGTTTCTCATCCTAGGTAGTTTCAAGACAACGGATGAGCGAATCAACAACGTGGGAGGGAAACGGAGGCCCCTTACTCTGACACAATAATTTTAAGAAAAGTGCCTGAGTCAGAATTTCAGAATAGGAAGGAGGTAAGATGATGTCAAGCCTCTTCTACTTAAGCCCAGGTCTTATTTTTCACTGGGAAGTCCAACTTTTCCCCAACCTATTTATTCCCAAGAATCAGCGGAAGGCAGGATTTAGCACGAAGCTTCGTCTCTCTAGCAGGATTTTGGGCTTGGCCAGTCTAGAGAAAAGGAGGACTAGAGGATGACATGATAGCAGCCTTCCAATGTTTGAGGGGCTGCCCCAAAGGAGAGAAAGGGTCAAATTATTCTCCAAAGTACCTGAGGGTAGGACCAAGAAGCAACGGATGGAAACTAATCAAGGAGAGAAGCAACTTGGAATTAAGGAGAAATTTCCTAACAGTGAGGACAATTAACCAGCGGAACAGCTTGCCACCAGAAGTTGTGGGTGCTTCATCACTGGAGGTTTTTAAGAAGAGACTGGACAGCCGTTTGTCTGAAATCGTCTAAGTTTTCATGCCTGAGCAGAGGGTTGGACTAGAAGACCTCCAAGGTCCCTTCCAACTCTATTCTGATTCTATATTCTGAATTATTTTTTAAAGCTCACCCTGAAGGCCCCTCAAGATAGGGCCCCATTTGGAAGACGGCCGCCACCCTCTTCTCCGACAGGTTCATGAACATGGCGTACTCGAAGCCCATGCCTTCCCTGTCGATATTTCGGAGAAAGAGGCGGCGTTTTTGGCTTTGGAGTTCTTCCTTCTGGAGTCCTTCTGCAGAAGCGACCCAAAAAAAAAAAGGCAACGTCAGTCAAAGTTGGACCCCCCCCAAATGAAACTAGAGCTGGTCCTCATCTTACAACTACGACAATTTCTGCTCTAAGCGAGGCAGTGTTGTTTGCCCCATTTTCTTGCCGTGGCTAAAATACGAGTCAGTTGCCGAGCGTCTGAATTTTGATCTCGTGTCTGTGCAATTGTCTCTTGAGTCTTTCTTTTCTTTTCTTTTTGTAAACAAGTTTTATTAAAAATTTTCTTCCATTATACATGCTTTATGAACAGAGTGTAGACCGGGTCACATCTTATAGATATTAATTTTTATGATTTATTCCAATCTTCCCGCTTTTTCCATATTCATCTCTTTTTATATAATTTTTTTTAATCACAAATTCATAATTTTTCACCATGTCTTGTTTCATCTCTTCCTCCCCCTCCAGTACATGTTACATATTTCCAATTTCGACCATAATATTCTTTTTCCGTATTTCATCTTATCTTAATCTCTTCCTAATA
Organism: Pantherophis guttatus; assembly: GCF_029531705.1. Next base: position 2,363,605 of record NW_026844058.1, read on the forward strand.
CATAATAAACAGTATCACTATCCGCCCTTTAATTCCTAATGTCGTATATCATCAATTAATTATCTTATTTCTCCATTTGCTAAATATATTTAGCAAAATCCCTCACTTTTTAACTGTACACAATATATATATCATCATATTCAATTCTTGCATTAAAACCCTTTAACTTGATTATCTACATCAGAGGTCTTCAAACTTGGCAGCTTTAAGACTTGTGGACTTCAACTCCCAGAATAACCACTCAAAGTTATGACGGCACTGGAAAAAAGTCACTTACAACTGGGTCCTCTCTTTTATAACTAGAACAACAAAGAGAGAAAGAAAGGGAAAGCAAGAAGGGAGGGAGGGAAGAGGAGAAAGAAAGATGGACGGAAGGATGGAAGAAAGAAAAGAAAGAAAAAAAGAAAGGGAAGAAAAGGGAAGGGAAGGAAGGAAAGAAAGCAAAAGAAAGAAAGAGAAAGAAAGAAAGAAAGGAAGGAAGGAAGGAAGGAAGGAAGGAGAAAAGCTTGCCTGGAAGATGATCAGAGTAACTTCGGTAAGATGGCAGCTTCCTCCATCTGCCATCTTTCGTCATCTCCATGAATCGGTTGAACTGGATCATCATTTCTTGGCTCCAGCTGGGATTGGGGACAGCCCAATCTTTACTCTTTTCTGATGTGACCAACCAAGCCTGAAAAACAGAAAGTGGACATTAGAACGTGGAACAAGAGGGTTGGAGGGGACCTTGGAGGTCTTCTAGTCCAACCCCCAACATTAGCCCAACATAGTATGTTAGTAAAATAACCGCAGAGGGGAAGACAAGGGGGCAGGGGAGGAATTTAAACTCAACCACTTCAAACATGCCTCAAATTTCTGAAGTTCACTTGCCCTGATCATATGGGGAAGAGGTATCTGTTTGGGTCACCCACCTTAGATTCCTTAGATTCTAGATTCCTAGAACTTAGATTAGATTAGGATTCCTAGAACTTAAGATTCCTAGGCTTAGATTCCTAGAACAAGGACGGGCAACTCCGGCCCCTTTATGACCTGTGGGCTCCAATTCCCAGAATTCCTGGAAGTTGAAATCTACAGGTTTTAAAGGGTCCAGAGGTGCTCATCCCTGGTTTAAAACAGGGTGGATTTGATTTAAACCAAGTCGGTTTAAATCACGATTTAAATCATGATTTAAATCACTAATAAAAAGGCTTGATTTAAATCAAACTCGATTTAAATCATAATTTTTAAAGAGCAACTGTCACCTCTGTCCCGAAGCGGCTCCTCCTGACCTGCTGTTGACTCGCCGAGAGTCCCAATATTGCACAATATACAGCCTCTTGTGACAGAATAAAGCTCCATTTCATGCCGAATAAACTAAATTATTAATATATCTTAAAGAAAACTCTCTTTAGATAGATTTTTTTTGCTCCAAAAGCATTTCATTAAAATAAATTTGATAAAAATAAAAGAAATCCGATTTAAACAAACAAACAAAAAACACTGATTTTTTTTTAAAAAAAATCATCGATTTTTATCCACCCTGGTTTAAAACCTGGCCACGATGCATGCAACAAGCTACAGCGTTTATCAGACAAAACCAGAGCCTGCATGAACACGGTGGCCGAAAATTAACCGCAAATCAAAGTTATTCCCCAAATTTACCTCCCCCCCCTCAAATATTCTCAGGGTGGGTTAGGAAAAAAGATGGACTGGCAATTCTTTTTTGATACTGACCGGTGAATTTCCTTGTAGCTTGTGGGAGAAACGCTGGGGGACCCCCGTGGGGGGGATTGTGCCCTGCGCCCTGTTTCTAGGGGTCACGAAGCAAGGAAGACCCCTCCGTAGCCTTGCCCAGTGCCTCAGCATGACTTGTGCAATTCAAAGGAGTCCACTTCCTCCAGGTACCCACGATGCAAGAGTGAAAAACGGCAGAACTCCACCTGTCAAAAGGATGCGAGTGACAGTTTAACTACAAATGTTCCAGATCCAGCTTTAATCTTGTCGCTAAACTTAAGTCTCCCCTCTTAACTTATTAGTGATTTGGTCTGTTGTGTGGATGTTTGGGTGGTTTTAGGGGTGGGGAATTTGTGGGGGGTGGGGGGTGTTTGGGGATTGTTATGCGTGTTGGACCTGGTCTTTGGGCGTTAAGTGAATTTCGTTATATGGGTATACTGTGTATACACGTATAATGACAATAATAATAATTATTATTATTGTTATTAATTATTATTATTATTATCTTTGTTCATTAAATAAGAAACTCAGTCAACTGAACATTTAAAAATGCATCACAAATACCATTGACTGGGGCTGATGGTTGATAGGGGTTGCTGCCAGCGTCCGTGGGATCAACCAAGCATCTTCTTAAGATGTACGATGTTCCAAGTAGCACAGTTTTTTGCAGTTCCGCTGGTGTTATTGCAGGAAGCTGCAATTTGCTGTTGTATGTTATAAAATTCTTGGACATGGTACCAAGTGCCCCGATGACAATGGGTATCACGGTTACATGTTTCATCCATAGCCGTGTAGTTTCGATGGCCAGGTCGCAATATTTCATGATTTTTCCCAGTTCTTTTTCTTCCACTCTGGCATCTCCTGGTACCACGATGTCAATAAATTGTATGTATCGGTTTTCGACAACTGTGATATCTGGCGTGTTGTGTTCCAAGTGACGATCCGTCCATATTCGAAAGTCCCACAAGATCTTCACCTTCTCGTTTTCTATAACTTTTTCCACTTTATGTTCCCATGACTTTTTGGATACAGCAAAGTCGTATTTTTTACATAACGATTAATAAAGTGGATTAATTTAGCAACTCAGCCCTGTCTAGCTTTGTAATCAGTTTGTGCGATTTTGCTGCATTCCCATATTAAATGTGAAACAGTTTTGACTTTGTGGTTGCAAAGTCGGCAGTTTGGATTGTCGGAGGATTTTTGTAGCTTTGCTTTCATGGCATTAGTTTGTAGTGCTTGCTCTTGAGCAGCCAGTATTAAACCTTCCGTTTCTTTCTTGATGGTTCCCATCTTAAGCCAGGCCCATGTAAAATGTGTCATCACAATTTATTATTTAATAAATTATTATTATTATTATTATTATAAATATTAATATTTAATTAAATCACATCTGGCCCCTTTAAGACCTGTGGACTTCAACTTCCAGGAACATATATACATACATACATGCACACACACATATATATACACACACACACATATATACATACACACATATACATACATATATACACACACACATATATATGCACACAAACACACACATACATATATATGTCCCGGTATAGTCAGCTGGTACAATCACTGACAATTGGGGATGAGATCTTGCTCCCCACAGAGAGGGCCTGCAACTTGGGTGTCCGCCTGGATTCACGGCTATCTTTAGAATAACATTTGACAGCCGTGGCCAGGGATGCCTTTTATCAGGTTCGCCTGATCCGCCAGTTGCGTCCCTTTCTGGACCGGGACTCCTTGCGTACGGTCACTCATGCCCAAGTTACCTCCCGTATGGACTACTGTAATGCTCTCTACATGGGGCTCCCCTTGAAAAGCACCCGGAGGCTCCAACTGCTCCAGAACGTAGCTGCGCGGGTGATTATGGGCGCAGCTCGTTACGCCCATGTAACACCTCTCCTACGCGAGCTGCACTGGCTCCCGGTGGTCTTCCGGGTGCGATTCAAGGTGTTAGTCATCACCTTTAAAGCGCTCCATGGCTTAGGACCTGGGTACCTACGAGACCGTCTTTTGCCACCAATAGCCTCCCACCGACCAGTTCGTTCTCACAGGGAGGGACTACTCAGGGTACCGTCAGTCAAATTATGCCGACTGGCGACTCCCAGGGGGAGGGCCTTCTCTGTGGGGGCTCCAACCCTTTGGAATGAACTGCCCCCGGAGATACGGAATATCCCTGATCTCCGTGCTTTCCGCCGTGCCCTCAAGACCCTGATGTTCCAACAGGCGGGGCTAAACATATGAACATGTGATTGTTTTAAAAATGTTATCTAATTTTAGGTTCTATTGAATTGACCAAACTAAGTAATAATTTTAATTAGCAATTTTATGATGTTTGTGTGTCTACATTTTTCTTGACTTTACACCGCCTTGAGTCCTACGGGAGAAAGGTGGTATAGAAATATAATAAATAAATAAATAAATAAATAAATAAATAAATAAATAAATAAATACACACACACATATATAGGCACACAAACACACACACATATATACACATACATATATATATATACACATACATACATACACATACATACATACATATACACACACACATATACATACATATATACATACATACATACATACATGTACACAAAGTTGGAAGGCTGGAACTTTTGAGGCCAAAGCAAGAAAATGGGGGTTATTTAAGTGACCCCCCCCCCCAGGATGAGAAGGGACCCCCCCTCCCCCATTGGGAAGCCCAGCAGGCCTACCTGGCAGGGCTGTCATTCCCCTCAGCCGCCGCCAGGAGTCCGTTGCCCAGCACGACCCCTTGCCCTTCCTCCCCGCGTGACCTCTGACCTGCGACCCTCGACCTCCCTCCCTCGCCCCCCCCCCCCCCGCGCGCGTGACCCACCTCCGTCCTCTCAGCCTCCGGAGGGCAGAATGAGCGCGAGGTGGCGCCGGGTCCTGACGTCACGCGAGGAGGGGGCGTGGCCACGCGCCGCGGCGTCCTTCTCTTCGTGGGCGGGGCTGCTGTCTCCGACGCATGCGCGCCGCGCTCTCTTCGCCTTCGGGCGCGGGGCGCGAGGCGCGGCGCATGCGCTCGCCCTCCCGTGGGGCGCTCTCGCGCGCCGAGGCGCTTTGAGGTAAGGAAATGTCTCCACGACTCATGGCGAAGGAGGTGATGGAGTCTTGTTGGCTCCCCGTGTCATTTTTGAAGCGATTTTTAATCCCCCTTTCCTACCCGGGCGTTCTTTGCCTCTGAGGGTCGAAGGCGAAGTATCCAATCAGGCGCTCTCCCGCCTCCTCCGTTCTTCTGAGATTCTTCTCTTGGATTGGGCTTTAGCAGTGCCAGTCCGGCCCAACAACGCGTCCAATCATATTTCACTTAGCGCCTCTCCTAAGCACTCCTCCCCTCCGATTGGATAAACCGAATGCCAATCTAGCGTGGCGTGACGAGCCACGCGCCAGCCTTGCAACATCAAGGATGCCTGACTCATGCGGGCGCTGACGTATGCGAGCGGCTTCTCTGATTGGCCAAGGGGAGTGTCAATCGCAACCTGGGTGGACCCTCCCTTTAGTGCTTTTTGCCCAAGCAGGGGCCCTTTGCACATGCTCAGGGGCCCCAAACCTTCATTTAAGACCTTTCTGGCGCTGGAGTGCTTTTGTGCAAGGGGCAAAAATCCCCCTTTTTCCCCAAGGGAATGGCATCCCCTGAGCATGTGCAGAGTTCCCCAAGGAAACCACCCTTCTTCCTTTTAAGCAGCTGGCAGCATCTTTCCTTGTGTCAGAAGGGCAGGAAGCCGCAGCCTTTGGCATCAAAAGGACTTGACTTTACAGCGGGCGGACAAAAACGTGACCAGAGGTTGCTGGCAGAGAAGAACCAGCATTAAATCATGGCTTAACGCCCGTCTGGAACTTTCCCCCATGAATCATGCAAAGGAAAAAATTAATACGAAGCTCATCTTGTGCCAAGAACATCGGCTCTGCTTGGGTTGCAGCCTCAAACAGGAAAACGGAGAGACCCCCACAGCTGGAAAGCAAGCCTCTTAGGGAACTGCCTCGGCCCATTTCCTGACCTGCTGGTTTTCTACATGCAAGGATTTTTTAAAAATAGTTGCAAAAATGGACAGGAAAAACACCTGGGCCAGTGACAGAAACCTCTTGGAAAAGAGATATTTCAACATATTAGATTAACAGAGTTGGAAGGGACCTTGTAAGTCCAAGCAGGAGACCCTACACCATTTCTGACAAATGGCAGTCTCCTTTACGGCTTGGGCCCTGCAACTGGAAAGGAAGCCTCTCGGGGAGCTGCCTCGCCCCAATTCCTGACCTGCTGATTTTCTACATGCAAGGATTTTTTAAAAACAGTCTCAAAGCTGGACAGGAAAAACACGTTAACTTAATGATAGAAATACTTCCAAACAGAAGGATGTCTCCTTTACAACTTTTACATCTCTACTGTGCATACCAACCAGGGAATTCTGGGAGTTGAAGTCTGAAAATTGCTGAAACATTGTTTTAAACCAGGGGTCTGCAACCTTAAACACTCAAAGAGTCATTTGGACCCATTTCCCACAGAAAAGAAAACACCAGGAACCACAAAACCCTTCCCGTGCCTAGCATATGTCGTTGAATTAAATGTTCTGTTTTCTTCTGAAACTTTTCTTTTCTTGGATTTATCCATGGTTGACCTACTGGGGGTTGAAAAGCTCAATACATGGCGTGCCGGCGATGTACTTTGCAAAGTATCCTCAAACCACACAACCAAGGAATATATTTTTTTTTTACCCTTCGGGCACGAAACAGCAGATGGTAAATGTCACGATTTTGTGATGTGATGAAAGGATGGGAGAACCATTTCCATCCCCGTTCAAATCGGAAGTGGGTTTTCGGATTGCAAGGAATAAAAAGGCAAAACGAAAAGATTTTAGAAAGCCCCTCGGTGGTTATTTGTTGGTTGTATTTCAAAGTCCCTTCTTCCCCATCTGGAAATGTTTGCAAAGCCCAGCAAATAAGAATGACTGGTTTTGCCATGTCCAATTTCTATCGCCTTGGCAACCTTAAGTATTTTTGGCTTAAACCCCAAGGGCAGGAAACATACAGAGGGATGAATCACCCCAACCCACAACCAGAAAACCGTCCTCCCCTCTTTCAAAAGCTTGCCTAGGCTTGTCAAAATCACAATTGTGGTTTTGCATGTTGCTCCAGAGAATGGCTTTACAATCTCCCTAGACTAGAAAATACCGCGTTTCATATTGGGCAAAACTCTCCCCTTCGGCTGCCTGCAAATATTTTCATTTTTAAAGCCTCCCAGGGTTGTTACGGAGCTGGGCAGTCTTGACTTTGAGACCATCAATCAATCAAAAAAGAAGAAAAATCCTGCCCTCAGACCGTAACAGGAAGGAAAACAGCCGAAGGTTTTCTAATATTATTCTACTAGCTCAAATATTGCAGATGAAAACAGAGCATGGGGGTTCGTTTCCTAAGCCATTTATTATCCCATTGAAAAATAAACTCCCATTTATTTGAAAAGTTTCTCTGCTGCCCTGTTAAAAGGAAACCCATCTTGCAATCAAAATGGTTCTGATTGGATTCAGGCACTTTTCTTAAAATTATTTTGTCAGAGTAAAGGAGCCTCTGTTTCCCTCCCACGTCGTTGATTCGCTCATCCGTGCTTTGAAACTATCTAGGATGAGACATACAATCAGGGTTTGATGCCAGGCGTTGTTAAAATCTTTGGAGCCTGGCCAGACCGTCTTTCTGGAAAGATTTTGCAAACATTTACAGCTATTCCTCGACTTAAACGACCACAATGGAGTCTCCCCGTTATGGCCGAAAGTCGTGATGGAGCGGGAGTTTGGACCTGGGTCCTAAATACCTATTGGGGACGGTTGATTGCAACTTTGAACGGCTGTTAAGCGACCGTCGTAAATCAAGGACTTTTATCATATTTTATTTATATATTAAATTATTGTATTCTATTCCAATTTCATTTTAAACTATTTTATCCAATTCCATTTTAAATTGTTTTTATCAGATCAACAACAACAACAATAATAATAGAATAGACCAGGCCAGTACAAAACAAGAGATTTATTTTTGAGCCTAGGACACAGCATAAGGGCAAACCGAAGCGTATTTCCTGGTTGAAACCAGGTGGTTTTCGTGTTGTTTTTCACAATTTGGTTAAGGGTTAGTTTCTCCTGGATGTTGTCAGCTCGGGTGGTTAGGCCTGGGACAACGTGTGCCGCTTCTAAGCAGAATGGACTGGCTTTGGATGGGGAAGCAGGCGGGTGAGGGTGCAGCGGGCACCATTGAAGCTTTCCCTGGGCCAAAACGCGCCATCAGTGCTTGGGAAGAGCCAGCTGAGTCTGCCCTGTTCAGAACTTCTTCCCCGTCGGCTTCATTTTCTTGATGTAATACTCGTTGCAGCCGTTGGTCAACCCGGCAAAGAGGGACAGGTAGCCTTCGAAGCTGATTTTGCCGTCCCGGCATTCCTCCAGATTCTTCATGATCCGGTCGATAGCCATGGGGTCCTTCTGGTTCTAGATTTGGGTTTGAAAAAAAGGAGAAGGAGGAGAAGAGGAGATGGTCACGACGGAGAAGGAGGAAGACAAGAGGACGGGGAGATGATCGTGATGGAGAAGGGGGATGAGATGGTTATATAGTTATGGGGAAGGAAGAGGAGACGGTGAAGAGTTTGAAGAGATGATCATGATGAAGGAGAAGGAGATGAGATGTAAGATGAGATGATCAGGATGAAGGTGATGAGGTTGAAGAGATGGCCATGATTTAGAAGGAAATGAGGATGAGGTGTTGGTGAAGAAAGAAGATGGGATGATTATGATGGAGGAGGAGATGAGATTGAGGAGATGGTCGCGAGAAGGAGATGAGATGATCATGATAGAAAAGGAGGATTGAATGGTTATGAAGAAGATGAGGTTGAGATGAGCATGGTGGTGGAGAAGAGAAGATGACGATCACGATAGAGGAGATGATGAGGATATGTGAGGATCAAGATCGGAGGAGGAGATGTTGAGATGACCACGAAGGGGAAGAGATGACGATCATGGTGGAGATTGATGAGAAGGACAAGATAAGATGATCAGGATGGAGAACACAATGAGAAGGAAGATTAAAAGTTTATCACAATACAAGAAAGGATGAGAAAGAGAAGAGAAGGAGATGATTATGATGGAGAAGACGATGAGAAGGACGAAGATTATCACAACGATGGTGAAAACAACAAGGAGAGAGTTATAATGGAGGACAAGAAGGAGAGAAAGGAGAAGAAAGGGGTGTCCATTTCACAGGGGCGATTCTCTCCCAGAGACGATTCTTTGGAGGACCCCACCCCACCCCACCCCTTCTCTTCACTCACCTCCATGTACCCCGGGACCTCTTTTTCCATCAGCACCCGGAGGTCCTCCTTGGTTAGGTAGTTCTTGTCGCCAGCAAATTTGTGGAAGGTGAACATGACGGTCTCCATGGCGTGCTCCAGCTGGGAGGGCATCTTGGCAGGTATCTCAAGGAGGCAGACCGAGTCTAAGGAAGGAAAGAAAGAAAAAGAAAGAAAGGAGAGAGAAAAAAGAAAGAAGAGAGTTAAGAAAGAAAGAGGCAAGAAAAAAAAGAAAAGAGGCAAGAAAGAAAGGCAAGAAAAGAAAGAGAAAGGGAATGAAAAAGAAATGAGGCAAGAAAGAAAGAAAAAGGAGAGAGAAAGAAAGAAGAGAGGCAAAGAAAAAGAGGGAAAGGAAAGAAAGGAAAGAAAAAAAAGATAGGCAAGAAAGAAAAAAAAGAAGAAAAAAGGAAAGAGGGAAAGAAAAAAGGAAAGTGAGAGAAGAAAGGGAAAGAAAAGAAAAGAGGAAAAGAAAGAAGTGAGGGAAAAAAGGGAAAGAAAGAAAAGAAAGAGAGGCAAAGAAAGAAAAAGAGGAAAAAAAGGAAAGAAAAAGAAACAAAAAGAAAAGAAAAAGTGAGTTATTCCTCCCATTCATCAAATCCCAGAAGGGCTGGAGAAGCTTGCCCATCAATGACCCAAACCACGTTGGGAATTTTAGAACAATAGTGTTCAACTTAACAACCATTTGGGGTTTAGCCACCATTGGAAGTTGCAACGGCAATGGGAAAAAGTAACTTACAACCAGTACTCACAACCGGCAATTTGGCAAACGGCATGTATTTGCAACCGGTTGTAGCATTCCAGGGATTGCACGATCCCATTTGTGACCTTCCCAGCAGGCTTCCAATAATCAATAACGGGGGGAAAAGGGTTTCGTTTAACACCCATGTGATGCACTGAACTGCAGTGACCTGCTGTTAACTACTGTGATTAAAATAAAGGCCATAAAATCAGGCTCATTTCACGCTTTGCTCAGCCACGTAAATTCAGATCCCAAACATGGCCGTAAATCGAGGATTACCTTTACGGATCCTTGGCTCAGATCCTTATCTGGAGCAAAAATGATCGACCGGCATGACATCATTAAAAAAAAAAAAATTCATATATTTCAACTGCCAGAGAGTGGGGTTATCGCGCAAACTGTCTGAAGAAATGCGGGTCACAAATTTTGCCATTAAAACCCTCTTTTGTATCATCTAAATCTGTTCGAATCAATCACCGGAAGATTTCAAGGAGACACTGGACAGCCACCTGTCAGAAATGGTTCAGAACCTCCTGCTCGAGCAGGGGGTTGGGCTAGATGACCTCCGAGGTCCCTTCCAGACAGGAGAAAGTCCAACCTTTACGCTACACAAGTCTCATTCTGACCCTGCCCGGTGTGATAAAGGCCATCTGCTGTAGCTCACACAAACACACACCCCACAATCGGATGACTAATTGCAAACACACGTCTCTCGTCCCCTCGGGAGGCTGATCCACGCGGAAAGGAATGAGCAGAGTACAAGCCTTGGTTGAAGATTACCTCGGCGGATCTTTCTCGCGGTGACTCACCGCTTGCAAGTAATGCTCCTAAGAATTTAGGACTCGCCTTTCTGCTTTAAGGAAAGGCCCGGTGGAACCCCACGCCTTGCCTGCTATCACCATTGCAAAGCGGAATTCGGGGCCTTCGCGCCTAATACTGGGGGGAAATAGAATGGGAAAAGGAGGTTTTATTTAGAAAGGAAGAAAGAAAAAGAAAAGGAGGAAGGGAGGAAGAAAGGAAATAAAAAAGGAAGGAATGGAAAGAAATGGAAATGAAAGAAGGAAGGAAAAGGTAGGAAGAAAAAGGAAAGAAAGGAAAGAGGAGGAAGGAAGAAAAGAAGGAAGAAGGAAGGAAGAAAGAAAAAAGGAAAGGAAGGAAAGGAGGAAGGAAGGAAGAAAAAGGACAGAAAGAAGGAAAAGAGAAGGAAGGAAGAAAAAAGAAGGAAGAGAAAAAAAGGAAGGAAGGAAAGGAGGAAGGAAAAAGAAAAAGGAAGAAAAAAGGAAAGAACAGAAAGAAGGAAAAGAGAAGGAAGGAAAAGAAGGGGAAAAAAGGAAGGAAAGAAAAAAGAAAAATCCAGAGATTTCTGCCTTGGGGCCAATTAGAAATTGAATGTGGTCAATTTTGGGGAAAAAATACTTCGACCTCCCACAGCAAGGCGAAATTAAACTGGGCGCCTTGGTTAGAGGTGAATTTCATTGCCATATGGCTTTATTTTTATTTGCAAAGACCGGATGCTTTTCTCTGTCTCTCCATTGAATGTTTCTTAGAAAGGTTGATTATTTTGAACGTTGTGATACACTGTGACCCTGAATGCTTTGCACTGTATCCGCTTGATTTGGCCTTCGACACATTGTTGTTTTGCAGGTTGTTAAAACCGCCCCCTCCCCCTCCAGTGTTTGCAAAACCACAGCCAGGCGGGGGTTGCACCGGAGAGCTTTTAGGGGGTCAAATCCCATCACTTCGGCTTTAAACCGGGGTGGAAACTTTTTCGCTCAAGACTTTCGCTATCCCAGGGCAGCAAACGGGACCCAGTTTAGTCCCGCAGTCGGAAACAATCTCCTTGCAAAACCAGATCGTCTCCGAACAGAATTGCGGTGCCCAGTTTCTCCCCTTGCAAGAACTGCATTTTTCCTCCATCCACCCACTCCTGCAAAATTTCTCCAGCTTCTTGCTGCACAGAAAGCTGCAGAATCACCCTGAGATTAAAATTGTGTTGTTGTTTTTTTGTGTGTGTTTTGCAGCCTGGCACCCTCACACCGAGGGGACGCAACGGAGCTTCGCCGCAGTGACCCAACGGCTGATTTACTCCCGGTTGTTCCTTCCAGAGGGGCGTTCCTAGAAGCTGGCTTTGAAAGGGTGCAGAGGTAGAAGTCCCCTCCTCGTCGGTTGCAATGAGTAAGCAAAGCATTAGTGATTTGGGCATTATGCCCACCGTCCCCGCCTTTGCTGCAATCCCAGCAGTATTTTCCTGCCAGCCGTGCATGGGTGTGTCCCTGACTCCGTTAGTATTTTTCAGCCCTCGGAACTGCAGTTGAACTCAAGTCTTTTGAGCCGAAAGGAGGGAAAAAATAAGAATAGTATATACAGCTCACAAAGAAATCCATTTCACAACGGAGATATAAAAAAGCAGAAGAAATCCGTTGGCTTTTTTTTTCTTTCTTCTTTTTTTTAGTTCCCCTCCTGTACATTTCTCGCTGCGGAACGTGGTTGGCCCTAACCTTGCTCTCTTAGGGACTAGCAGTTTGGTTCTTTGAAATCTCTCCTCGTAAACGAACTTGGGGGATCATCCTTCCCTTGGTTTTGGAGATCCCTCTGGCTAAAGATCTTTTGATTAAACGAGGCCCACGTTAAAGCAGCTAAGCGGCAATCTTGACATCAGAAAAAAACAAATGTTTTCTGTGAAAAAAAATTAGCTACATATTGGTCGATATTTAAATAAGCTGGATATTGGTCGATATTTAAATAAGCTGGATATTGGTCAATATTTAAATAAGCAGGATATTGGTGAATATTTAAATAAGCTGGATATTGGTCGATATTTAAATTTGGAGGGAGCGTACATGCAATACATTCTTGTACGCTCCCTTCCTAAATTTAAATTCGTCTCTGGCCTAGTTCTATCTAAGAAACCTAACAGCCAGACTCTCCTGTTGGTTAAAACTGAGTTTTTTTTCCCTCCTCTTTTTATATCCCAGCAAATACTTCCATGCCCTTTTTCCAAAGCACAGCAGATCACTCTCTCCTGTCTCAGGTTGCTGCCTTAGGTGGTAGAGTGCTCTTAAAAACGTAGGCTCTCTCTCTCTCTCTAGCTCAGAGGTAGTAAACCTGTTGGTTTGGAAAGTCGCCTAAGTTAGCATTGCATCTTGCTGGGCCTAGGTAAGGTTTTACAGATTACAGATGAACCGAGTTGGAAGGGAACCTTGTAGGTCATCTAGTCCAACCCGCCATCCAAGCAATAGACCTTACACCCGTGATGGTGAATCTATGGCACGCGTGGCCACAGGTGGCACGCGGAGCCATATAGGTGGGCACACGAGCTCAGCTCCGGCACACATGTGCGTGCCAGCCAACTAATTTTCGAGCCTTTTGGGCCCACCGGAAGTCGGGAAACAGGCTGTTTCCGGCCTCCGGAGGGCCTCTGAGGGGATGGGGAAGACTGTTTTCGCCCTCCCCAGGTTCCTAGAAAAGCCTCTGGAGCCTGGGGAGGACGAAAAATGGACCTACCGGGCCCATCATGCCATCGTGTGCCAAAATCGGGGGGGGGCCTGCGGGATGCATAAATTATGGATGTAGGTGCGTGCGCGACCCCCCCCGCTCTCCCCGTTGGGAGTTGGGGGGTTTTCTGGAACGCTGACACACTGTCTTTGCTTGTTTTTTAAGCTCCTGAAAATTCACCGGGCCCCTTTTCTCCCGCCACTTTCTCCCCATCTCTTCTCACCCAGGGATTAAAATTACGCCTTGAAACTTTGCAAGAGGGAAAAAAAAAAAAGAGAGAAGGCAAAGAGGCTTAGCTCATTGTTTACATCTGTTGGGCGATGGTTTCTTTCTCCACCTCCTTCATAAACATCCACCCTATGGGATTGTAATGGAGTCTCTCTTTTGGCCACGAGTGATGGTTTTTCCGAGCTTTGGAGGCCTGGGTGTGGCTCTTTCCTACCCAGAAACTCCGAAGTCTGCCTTGCCAGACATGAATTCTAGCCAAGCCCTGGAGATGGAGACAGTGAGATTGCTAAACAGTCAGCAGGGAGGCCTTTGAGCTTTTCCAAGGACATCTTGCAAAGTCCCTCCATGGTGCACACAGAGAGAGAGAGAGACAGAAAGAGAGAGAGAGAGACAGAGACAGAGAGAGAGACAGAGATAGTGAGTGAGAAACAGTTTGTAAGAGAGAAACAGTGAGAGAACGAGAAACAGAGAAAGAAACAAAAAAACAGAGAGAGAAAGAAATGGAGGGAGGGAGGGAAGAAGAAAAACAATAGAGATAAAAAGGAAATATGGATAGATAGATAGATAGATTGATTTGCAAGCCAAGATTCCTATTTATTTACTTACTTACTTATTTACTTACTATTTGGATTTATATGCTGCCCTATCTCCAGAAGGACTCAGGGCAGCTCACAACAATAAAACACACAAAGTCCAATCCTTCCTTTAAAAATACCCAATAAAACTATAAAACCATAAAAATCCTCTCTAAAACCCCTTCAATCCAAGCCAATTTATGCTTATAAATTTATGCTTATAAACATACAAGCTATATGTATGCCCTATTTTTGCAAAAGTGACATGCCAGGGTTCAGGAGGCCGAGCCAGTTTTCCTCTGGGAAACTCACAAGCTGGATGGAGAGAAAGCAACCTTCCCTCTCTTGAGATTTCCCAGAAACTGGGAAGGTAGACTGCTCCCGAAGCTGGGGGCTCCCTTAACCGACGCAGCGTAATCACTTGGCTGGCCCGTGAGTTTCTTTCGGGATCGATTGGCTGAATAGAGGCAGTCAAGCAAACATCGAAGGAAATATTATAAATAAATAAATAGACGTGGAAAGGGATGGATGGGGCGGGCAAGTAAGATCAGTTTTTTTCCCCCCAAGTTTTGAATTATCTCAAGCCAGCGGCCTGCAAAACCGCTGCCGGGTTATTCTCTTTGGGTTGAATTGGGTGCTATTGATCCTAAAAGATTCCAAGATTACTTGTCAGTGATAAGACGCCCAGGTCCCTCCCTTGCTGAATAAACATTCTTAGCTTTTTGACATTTTCCTGCTGGAAGTCATGTATACTAACCAAGCATGCTAAATATTCTCCTTTATTGGCACCAACTGAGCTGTGGTAGTTTTTAGGGACTGTCCCATTTTCAAAGATCGGTTAGATTTGGTGCCCTTCTGACTTCTGCCCCAGGTTGATTGCCCCTCCCCTCCCCAAATCAGCCTTTGAAAGGACCTTAGAGGTCATTCAGTCTAACCCCCATACTAAGAAACTGTCAAAACTTAAAACCAGCATTTTTTTGGGGGGGGAATGGCTGTAGAAGGCGGGGTAAAATATAAGTTTATTTTTCTGTTTTCTACTTGTGTCTAGGGTGAGACAATATTAAGCCTACGGTGGGGTTTCCCCTAATGTGGTTAGGGAACTCATGGCCACTAGATGCTGCCATATAATCCATGAACTCGAATGGCTTCCCAAAGAGCAGGGGGTGGAAAGAAAATTCCTACATCGCCTCTGCCAAAGTTGGAGAATTCAGGGGTGCCTCCACGAATAGGTGCAGTCTACCTTACAGCCCCCAAACGGGGTGGGGGTGGGGAAGCCAGCTGCAATACCCCATTTGTGGCCTGTTCCCACACTTGGAACACGGGAGAAGGGCGGTATATAAATCTAACTACACCTAAACCTAAACATGGGGAAAGTAGCATCTTGATCTAGCTGGGCGTGGCATGCCAAAGTGGAACCTCCATACACAGAGGCAGTCTACCTCTAAGAATCCCCAAGGAAAAACCTGGAGATCGGATCGGGCAAGGCGTGGCCACCCCAGATGAAACCTCCATGCACAAAAGCAGTCTACCACTTAAGAACACCTCCCCCCCCCCCCCCCAAATGCATACTGCAGGCTGGCTCTGAGAAGCAACCCCAGCTTGCTTTAAGTCTGGATTTTGGGTGGAACCTTCGTACATAGAGGCAGTCTACCTTTTAAGAATCCCCCCCCAACACCCCCCCTGGAGACTGGATCTAGCAAGGCGTGGCAACCCCAAATAGAACCTCCATGCAGAGAGGCAGTCTACCTGCTAGCAACTCCCAAGGAAAGCTGGATCTAGCAAGGCGTGGCAAACCTCCACGCACAGATGCAGTCTACCTTTTGAGAACCCCCCCCCTTCAAAAAAAAACCCTGCAGGCTGGCTCTGACAGCTCGCTTTTAAGTCTGGAATTTGGGGCCTCTCAGCCCCCCCTCCCACCCCCACAGATGGAGGGGGGAGGAAACCACCCTTGCCAAAGAAAATGTGACTTTTCTTTCTGAAGTCTTCCAAGCCCCACCCAAACTGCGTTGTAAAATGGGGAGGGGGGAGGCAGGGCTGGGTGATCCCCAGATGGAGGGAGCCTCTCAGCTGACGATCTGGCCTTAAGCCATCTTATGTAGGTCAGGGCAAGTCAGAGGAGAGAAGGAAACTCCCTGCCCTTCACACGTTCAAACCTAGTTTCGCCCATGAATCTCGGGTTGTGCTGGCATCAATCTGCTGTTTCCTGCTTCTCTCTCCCTCCCCCCCCCCCCCCCCCCCCGAAAAAAGCTTTCCACTTGGCAGTTTTACCAGCCATCTCTGGGGTGAGCCCCCCCCCCTTCCTTCCATCAGATCACAGCAGAAACTTCAAAACCAGTCTCTTCCCCCCTCCCCACCGCCCCAGACATCTGGCATCCTTTCCCTTCCCACCCCCCCAAAAAAACCTCGCTAAGAATTTTGAAAAATTGGGGAAGCAGATTTTTTTTAAAAAAACCAGAACCTTAAAATCGTTGCAAGAAAGGAAGAAGTTTTGGAAGAAAAAGCAAAAGTTTTTTTTCAGCCCTCCCCCCCCCAAAACCCCTCCCCCCCCCCCCCCCCCCCCAACCCACTCCCCCCCCCCCCGCAAAAAAAAAAAGGGCAAGGGAATTTGAAGTCCTTTGCAACTTAAAAAAAATTGGAGCGACCCCAATTCCAGAGGAGAAAATTCACGCTTCTGCAATCCATAACGGGAGCCTCCGAAGCGCAGGGCGAAAACTTGGCGCTTTTGTGACCCCCTGAGGACTAGCACCTTGTCTACTGCACGCCACCTTTGCAGCTCAGGCAGAGCGCTCCCTCCCCAAATCTTTCCCCGGAGGGGGCGAAAAACTTAAAAAAAAAACTTTTTAAAGAGGCGAGGTGCCCAAGTTTCCGACCTTAACGCCTTTGCTAGTAAAAACAGCCGTCTCTGCAGGATTTCGCCTCGGGCTGTTGGCCCATGCATGGCGGGGTGGGGCGATGGAGGGGAGAGCATTCCGGCCTTGCCCAGTACAGGGTGGCACTCATCCCCCCCTCTCGCCTTTCCCTCCCCCCCAAAAAGAAAAGCGCCTCTCCAAAAAATGGAGAGACCACCCCAAATCCGTTGCCAGCGTTGGGCACAAAGCGGACCACCAACGGTGTTTCATCAGGACAACCGGGCACACGTACGCAGTGCCTACCGCCCCCCACCCTCCGGGGCCACACCCTGAGCCAGAAATGCGGCTTTTCCGAGCCCCAGCCCAGCTCCCCACTTCTCCCCCCAAAACCAGCCCAAAGTTCCTGCAAAAAGACGCAGAGATGATGGGGACCCCCTCTCTCCATTTCCCTTCCCTCTCCTCCCCACGGAGGGGGGAGGGGAAACACCCACCCCGCCCTGCCTTTTCAGGACCCAGAGGGGCGCAGTCAATTCTTTTTTGGGGGGGTAGGGGGCTCCCCGGGATAGCCCTGCGCCCCGCTTTTACGCGCGCCTCTGGCTTTTACGCGCGGCCCGTTACGCGCGGCGGAGAGAGAGAAAGACTCACCCGGGGAGAGAGAGAGAGAGCAGCCTGGAGCGACGGCTGGCAGAGGCAGAAGTGAGGCTGGCCGGCCACCGCCTCCGCAACTCTCGCTGGGCTGGGCTAGGGCTGGGCCGGGCCGGGGGCGGAGAAGCTGGACTCGCATCTGCAGACGCGCGGGAGAAACCCGATGTCTTGGAGATGCGCCAGAGAGAGCCGTGTCTAACTGGGCGTCGGTCGGACCCTTTCAAGAGACGCTCTTTCCTGGCCCAAGGGGCTTGGGTGGGCTGCCGAGTCTAAGTGACAAATGATTAAAACTAATTCCTAATTTTAATTTTTTAATTTAATTTTAATTTTTTTAAAAAAAATGAATGTAGATGTTGTAAAAATCTTCTCCAATGGGAATCCCTTCTGAGCGGGCCCTGGAACAGCTGAGCCTCTGCCCCAAACTTGGTGCTGAAGGATGGAGGGAGGGAGGGAGCCCAGGGTCATCTTGCCGCCAGCCCTGCGAGGTGGGCCCTGAAACAGGTGCTGGGCTGTATATATGAGGGGTTAATCGCCTCTTCTCCAAATGCCTTGAGAATGAGAGCCGTCTTTTATATACCTTGGATCTTGGTTTATCTTGCTTTGTTACAAGAACGTAAGTGTGACTCCAGATGCAAGTCCAGTTTAAATCAATCTCCCAACCTTGGCAGTTTTTAAGACGGGCGGACATTCCCCAGTCTGAAGGATTCTGGGAGTTGAAGTCCGCACAGCTTCAAGTTTGCTCAGGTTGCGAAACACCGATTGAAAACATGACTATGTTAGTCGGTTGTCATGATTGTTCATCAATATCCCAGATACGGCGAAGCAACACAAAACACCCAGTTTTGCTTCCTCAAATGATCTTTTGAGTTTTCTCTCCTTCCCCTTTTCTGTCCTCCGCTCCGCTCCCTCTTCGACCCCCTGGCAAACAACCAGGCCGCGAATGTTGGTAGAATCTGGGTTTCTTCTTAGGAAACAACAACCGGGTTTAAATCCTAAAACTTAAAAGGCTCCAAAGCAGACAGAGAGAGTGCTCTTAAACTGGGGTGCTTGAGAGAAAATTGAGGCCTCCTCAAGGCAAGACTTATTTATATAGGTAATCCTTGACCTACGACCACAATTGAGCCCAAAATCTCCGTTGCTACGCGAGACAGTCGTTAAGTGAATTTTGCCCCATTTTACGGCCTGCCTTGTCACTGTTGCTAAGTGAATCACTGCCATTGTTAAGTTGGTCACATGGTTAAGTCAGTCTGGCTTCCATTGACTTGGCTTGTTGGAAGGTCGCAAAAGGGGGGGTCACATGGGCACTGCGGTTGTCATAAATATGAGTCTGAATTTTGATCACGTGCTGCAGTGGTCATAAGTGTGAAAAACCGTCATCAGTCACATTTTCAGTGCCATTGTAACTTTGAATGGTCACTAAATGAACTCTTGTAAATTGAGGACCACCTGTATCTACATCTACATATCGGTATCTGGTTTTATGTTATGAGGATATATATATCAGATAGATAAATAGATAGATGATAGACAGATAAACAGATAGATGATAGATACATCTATCTGATGATAGATAGATAGATAGATAGATAGATAGATAGATAGATAGATAGATGATGGATAGATAGATAGATAGATAGATGATATAAATAGAGATAGCGATAACGATAGATAGAGATAGATGATACAGATAGATGATAGATATAGATGTAGATAGATGATAGATGATATAGATAGAGATAGATGATAGATGATGATAGATAGAAATAGAGATAGATAGAGCTAGATGAGATAGATAGAGATAGCGATAACGATAGATAGAGATAGAGATAGATGATAGAGCTAGATAGATGATAGATATAGATGTAGATAGATGATAGATGATGATATAGAAATAAAGATAGATAGAGCTAGATGAGATAGATAGAGATAGATGATAGATGGTAGAGATAGATAGATAGAGATAGAGATAGATGATAGAGATAGATGATCGATGATCCGATGATAGATATAGATAGATAGATATAGATGATACAGATACAGATAGATAGATAGATAGATATGATAGAGAGATGATAGATGATATAGATTGATACAGAGATAGAGAAATACAGATAGATAGATAGATAGATAGATAGATAGATAGATAGATAGATAGATATTTACAGACATTTCTAAAATTCTGTTTTCCCTTTGTCATTATGGGATACTGAGTGTAGATCAATGAGAAAAAAAAATTGCATTTCAACAACTGTAGAATCAGGCGGCAGCATAACAGAATTTACCAAAGCGCCTAAGGGGCTCTGAATAGTTTCTGAATGCCCTGTATATGTTTATTAATGTGTGTGTATAAATTGGAATTGACATAAAGGGAAAAGAGAGGAGTGGTGGTGGTGGGGATCAAACAAATCTCCTCAGCCCAACCAAGAGCTACAATTATCCTGCATTCTTTGGGTTTTTTTCCCCCCTAACTTTTCCTGCCCTGCCCACCTGTTTTTCCTCCTCCGCATTCCTGAATTCCATCCGCTAGATGCAAACTCACGTGTTATTCTGGGCGGCTTCATCCCTATTGTTGCTTGCAAACACACAACACACCCCCTGCTCAGACATTTAAGGGAGGGTGGCGGGGGGAGGCATTTTTACAGGGTGCAGGGTCAGGAAATTATGCAGTCTCGGTAGGAAAAAAAAATCAACAACAGCTTGCCTTCAGAACAAGAAGCGGCAGAACGGATGGAAACTATTCAAGGAGAGAAGCAATTTGGAATTGAAGAGAAATTTCCTAACAAGGAGGACAATTAACCAGTGGAACCGCTTGCCACCAGAAGTTGTGGATGCTCAATCACTGGAGGTTTTTTAGGAAGAGACTGGCCACAGATTGCTGACCGTTGGACCTCCAAGGTCCCTTCCAATTCAATTCTATTGAGCAAAACGCTCCTAGTAACTTTGGAGAAAAATCCATCATCCTATCTTTCTGTTTTCTGGCTCCTGATCTCTTGCCAAGGTGATCCCCACTTCTTAATATTACAATCAGCCCGAAAGCGTTTTTCCTTTTCCGTTTTATAGGACGTTGGTTGGTTTAATTTGCCGCCCCGAGTCAAATAAATCGGATAATAAAAGAAAACCACTTTGATTCGCTTAACAAACATTGGCAAGAAAGGTCACCCAACGGGGCAAAACTCATTGAAGAAGCGTCTCGTTTAGCAACGGATATGTCGGCCTCAAATTGTGGTTGTAAGTCGAGGAGTACCTGTTGAGACCACCTCAGGAGAACAAAGAGAGGAAGGGAAAAAAAAAAAAGAGGAAAAACTTGCTTGGGCTTGTTTGGCAGGCTTTTCAAGAGATCTTGTAGCTGCCTAGTTATCGCAGTTCACAAAACTTTTCAGGAACGGCACTTGAAAAATGGCCAATATTCAAATTTTTCACCTTGCAAACCCCCGATGCTCGCAATCAACTAAGATGGATAAAAAATTGATTTATTTACCTGGATCGTTGAGCGCTTGTATTTTTTACAGTACTTTATTTTGCATTGTCTATACAGGTCCGTTCTCGACTTTAAATGGCAGCAATTGAAGCCGACATTTCGGTTGCTAAGCAAGATGGTCGTTAAGTGAGTTTTTGCCCCATTTTACGACCTGGCTTGCCACAGTCGTCGAGTGAAATCGCTGCAGTCGTTAAGTGAGTCACACGGTCGTTTAAGTGAATCCGGCTTCCCTGTTGACTTGGCATGTCAGAAGGTCGCAAAAAGGGGATCACGTCACACAGTGGTGAAATCTGAACTGGTTTACTACTGGTTCACTCACAGTGCGCAGCACGCACCAAATGCGAGGTGTGCACGCACAGTGCATGCCAAAAGGAGGCATGTGGTAAGTAGAACAGCGCATGAGAGGGGGAGGGGTGATCAGCTGTAGCGTGCAATCATTTTTTTTTCTTTTAAAAGCATTGCTTTCAAAAGTTAAAAAAAAGCCTCTGACGATCACGCTGCTCAGCTGTGATCGTCAGAGGCTTTTTTAAAATCTTTTAAAAGCATTTTTTTCTACAACCCAAAAAAATGCTTTTAAAAGCCTCTGACGATCAGGCAACTCAGCTGGGATCGTCAGAGGCTTTTAAAAGCATTTTTTTACAACCTCTTCGGCCGATTTAGATTAGCTAGAAAGCAGGAAATCCGACCATTCTAGCTAATATAAATCGCGCCTGACAGCTGATCGTCGGAAATACCAGTTTGCCCGAACCAGAAGCATTTTTTACTAGCAGTTCGGGAGAACCGGTCTGAACCGGTAGCATTTCACCCCTGGATAGGACCACATGGTTTGAGGTCCTGGTGGGTGGGGGGAAGGAAGAGATGCTGAGAGTGCCCCGGTTTTATGCCCTCTCTTGGCTTTTGAATTTGAGCTTGTATTCTGATTGGCTGTCAGACTCCCACGGGGCCATGCAGGGGCAACTCTGTAGGCTGTCCTGAGTCCCAAGCTTGGTTGACTCTTGCTGGGTGATGATGTAATGAAAGGTAGATCTTTGTTATGTAGACTAGACTGGCCCAGGCCTTAATGGCCCATTGACAAAGGGTGTGTGTGAGTTTTTGGCTCCCTTTTAGGGAAAATATTCTGCGCTTTTAATATTTCCTAAAATATTTCATTTTCCTAGGAGAGGGGTGGGTGCTAACTTCCTACATACGGTTGCCAGAGCAGGTGATAATATTTGAGGCACAGCAGTAGAGGAAGACTACAAGAGGAGGGAAGAGGAAAGAAAAACAAAAAACAAAGGCAGACACCCATCTCAAGATTGGGTTTTTTATATGTGTCTGTGTGTGTGTAATCCCAGCGGGTTCTATGACTCAGGGAGAAGTGTGTGATGCAAACAGCTTGACTAATTTGTGCGATGTGCCAAGGTTGAGTTGTGCAATGGAGATTTCGCATCGGCAGCAGGGGCCTTAAACCATGTTGCCTTGGAAGGCAAATATTTGTGGATTTTTCCTCTGCTGGGTGGATCTAGAATCACCTCCCTGCACCTGTCACTCCATGAACCAAATTAGGTGCAGTCTCACCTGGTATAGCCCCCCCTTTTTTTTCTGGGAGGGCTGTACCACTGTGGGAACTCTGAGCCCAAGGGAAGCCCGTCCGAATGCCCTTTGCCCCCCAGAAGGATGAGAAAAATCCAGGAGACAGGAAGAAGCAGTGGGAAAAAGGTTGAATATTTCTTTCCAGCACGAATGGGCCATCGGAAAGGAAGCGAGACCAAAAAATAAATAAATGAAAAATTGCAATCAAAGCTCAGGAATGTGTAGTGGGTAAAAAATGGGACATCATGACATCCGGGAGGGTGGGCCGAGCCTCCTGCAGCCACCGCTACCGTTTCGCCCGAACCGGATAGAACCGGCTGAATACCACCACTGGGGTAGTTGTATAAACACGGGCAAGGGCTTCTCAACCTCGGTGACTCAAAGATGGGTAGACTTCAACTCCCAGGATTCCCCAGCTGGTGTGGAATTCTGGGAGTTGAAGTCCGCCCATCTTCAAGTGGCTGTGGTTGAGAAACAGCTTTAAATAGGTTTCATTTGATTTCAGCTTGTGGCAGGTTGGTGCCGATTAAGAGGAGGAGGGGGAGGAGGAAGAGGAGAGGGAGGAAGAGGAGGCAGGAAGAGGGGAAGGAAGAGGAGGAAGAGTGGGAGGAAGAGGAGGAGGGGAGGGGGAGGGGGAGGAAGAGGAAGAAGGGGAGGAAGGGGAGGGGAGGAGGAGGAAGAGGAAAAGGAGGAAGGAGGAGGAAGAAGAGGACAGGGAGGAAGAGGAGGAGGAGGAGGAGGAAGGAGGAGGGGGAGGGGGAGGAACTACAAAGCACCTGATTTTTGCAAATACCAACTCTTGGTGACACAGCCATTATTCACCGCTCGTGACCAATAGCTGAAACGGAATTCTTGGTACAAAGAATGTTGGAGATCCGGTTATGTATCTGGGTGTGTTTTGCCAGAGTTCAAAATGCATGTTGGAGGACATAAATTATAGATATTTTATATATGGGTACTGCCCTCTAGTGGTTCAACCTGGTACGGCCCATTTAGGAAAGGTGCACATTACATTTTTTAACACCGGTTTTGCAGAGTGTACAGATAAAAAAAAAAAAAAGACTCAGGGTGGCTCACAATACATTTAAAAAAATAATTATTAAAAAAAAACATTATAAGTCGAGGACTACTTGTACAGTATTTAGAAAAGATTTCCTGCTGGAAAATATGTCTGACTCTCCTTTAGCGTCAACCCAACCAGCGGAGGAGTTTACATCGTGTGAGGTGTCCCTTCAGACAGGGTCAAATAAATCTATACCGTTACCTTGAGGTAAGTTAGATAAAGGTAAGATTTACAAATAGGTAATAAATAAATCAAATAAAATCCAGTCCGGCTAGACGTCTTAAAGGCCTGATCGTCTGTTCGTACCCTGTCCTGCCAGATAGAATGCTACCTGCCGTGTTGCCTGCTCCTTCCCCAAACACAGAGGACTAGCAGCTTTATTTTTAAAACCCAAATTGTTTCGGAGTCGGGGTTCAGATGTCTCGATTCCTTTTCAACCAAGGCTAACTTTCCCAGTCCTGCAAATATGTGACTCCGTGTGATCAACGCAGCTCTCCGCTCCTATGTGCACGGACAAACCAGGAATCTGCTTTTAATTCTCGATTTTATTCAAATTTTAACAAGGGAAACAGAAAGAGTAAAGGATGTTGTACACACCCTTCCCTGATTTTGGAATGCTTTGGATGACAAGGTTTGAAATCGCTCGGATGCCTTCACAGTCTTTTGTGGGGCTCGGGGGCAGATGCCATGTGTTCATGGCAGGCCGTGGCCAAGCCTCCGATGAGGTTCAAGAACTCAGGAAAGTCCAGCTGCCCGTCATTATTCATGTCCAGCTTTTTCATCATACGGTCGACGACGCCCGGATCTTTCTGGCTCTGCAAAGGATCAAAAAAAAGATCATAGGAGACCAGTTTTTTGGAACCTCCCAGAATGAATTTCTTGAGGGATAATGGGTCAAAAATCTCGTCAGACCACGCCTGGAATCCTGCGTTCAGTTTTGGTCACAATTCCAAAAAAGAGG
This sequence comes from Pantherophis guttatus, assembly GCF_029531705.1. Next base: position 2,388,283 of record NW_026844058.1, read on the forward strand.
TTGAGACTTTGGAAAAAGTGTAGAGAAGAGCTAACTAGGAGGATGAAAGGCCTGGAGAAACATAGGAAGAACGGTTGCAGGAATTGGATATGGCCAGTCTAGTGAAAAGAAGGACTAGGTGGGACATGAGAGCAGTCTTCCAGTATTTGAGGGGTGCCCTAAAGAAGAGGGGGTCAATTTATTTTCCAAAGGACCTGAAGGCAAGACAGGAAACGATGGATGCTAATCAAGGCGAGAATCAACCTTGAACTAAGGAGAAACTTCCTAACAGTGAAAACAATTAACCTGTGGAACTGCTTGCCACTAGAAGTTGTGGGTGATCCAACACCGTTTTCATCCTCCCCAGGCTCCAAGAAAGCCTCTGATTGAACCTTCCTTCGCCTTGTTCCCATAACAGTGAAAAACATCGAACTAGGCCTCGGTGCCTATCCCGGGGTTGCAATTCTACATCCCCACCACCGGGGGGAGCCCATACCCCACAAAGTAGGATTCCTAAACTGAATCCTTGGGAAAGAAAAGGTTTCCCAAGTATATCGAAGAGAGACATAAACCGTAAAACATACCTTGGTGAAAGAGGCCAGCTCCGTGTCCATGAATGTTTTGAATTCTCTTTTGGAGAGAGTACTGCTCTTTCCGTCCTTCCCAGCATAGCGCTGAAAGACGGCCAGCAGCGACTCGATGCAACGCTCGGTTTCGGTGGGACCCACGGGGTACCTGGACGACTGCGGAAGTGAACAAGTTGCATTTTTTAAAATGTGCCCCTTTCACTTCGGGTTATCGCAACGACGCACGCTTCACTCAAAGAAGCATCTTATTTCCAACAGGAGCCCGAAGGGAGAGGAGAGGCAAGGGCTTGCCTCAAATGATATCAACTAATGTACCGGTGGAATAATTTGCCTCCAGAAGTTGTGGATGCTCCGACTAACTATCGAAGACACGAATTGCCGGCAAATTGTTAATTCTCAGTGGTGCGTTTTGCAAATTTAAAGAATAGGCGGGGAATAAGTGCTATGTTAAACCCATTAGCTGCATTTTGTGAGCCTAGAACAGTATTTTTCAACTTTGGCCTTTGGAAGAGGGGTGGATTTCAACTCCCAGAATTCCCAGAATTCCCCAGTATCTGAGAGATTCTGGGAATTGAAGTCCACCCCTCTCTCCCAATGCCCAAGGTTGAGAAATGCCGGCCTTAGAACATGGATTAATTTCAGAGCTAATGAAGTTTGCCTGCCTGCCCCCTGCCGGAGTTGCTTTTAAATTTTAAGAGGGTCTTTCAAATAAATTGACCCCCAAGTGTGGAAATTCAGGATAGGCCCAGGAGAGGAGAGGCACTCCCATTAATATCCCAACAGCCAATTCAATGAGGGCACTCTGCCCATACCCAGAGGCTGTTCTTTCATTTGCAGATCAAAACTTGCTCGTTTGCCCCCTAGCGGCCTCGGCTGGAACTTGGTTTTTGCTTGCAACGACAAAACTGTCCAACAGGAAAGACGTCAATTCTTGGCTCGAGAAAGAGAGAGGGCTCTGGTTTTTTTTTTTTTTTTTTAAAGATATAACGTATTTGGCAATGTGCGCACACAGACACACAACTTGGCAATTTCGGAGGAGAGCCACTCATCAATTTGGCCCTGCCCTTGCAACATAAACTCCTGGGAACCAAAAGCCGCAGAACAAACTTACATTCTTCTCCAATCTTTCTCCCGGCCCCAGTAACTGCTTAGTTGCATTCACACAACACTTCCTGGTTACTGAATGAACCATCTTTGTGGATTCACCCAAGATGTTTGGTGTTACACTTCGAGTGTACACAGATAGAGGTGCTCCATCACTGGAGATTTTAAAGAACAGATCGAACCATCATTCATCTGACATGAAACAGGGTCTCTTGCTCGAGCAGGGGGTTGGACTAGAAGACCTCCAAGGTCCCTTCCAACTCTGTTATTTTGTTAGCCCATCGGTACCCCACGCACACACAGACAAACTTACAACAAACTCAAATTAGATGAGTAAACGGTAGATAAGCCCCCATCCAGGTTTTAACCTGGTCGAATTCAGCATAGGGTGAATTTCCTTCTTTTTAAAATACTAACAAATAACATCCAGCGTAGTTCACCAATATATTTTGCATACAAGAATGTGTAACTCAAGATTTGGGGTGTGTCTTGGTATAACTCTTCTTGCCTAGTCCTTTGTTCTGTTCTCCTTCTGCACCAGTAAGCGTTTTCTCCTACTACTACTCCTTACAAGCTGACTTTGTGAAAAATCAGCCAAGAAGATTATTTTGAGATCTTTTTTTTTCTATGGCTGATAGTTACCAATCGAACCACTCCCCAAAGTGCAGGAATGGTGATTTTTTTTTTTTTTTTGCAATCCGCACTTAGCAACGATATAACAAGAGACCTGGAGTAGGGTCTCTAGAGGGTCTCTAGGTAGAAATCCTCCCCCCAGGATTGTAGGGGAAGGCAATTAAGCTGTAAGACCCCACCTCTCTCTAATTCCTGCCTGGCCCACAGCTCAAACTAAAGAGCTACTTTTCTCCTTGGCAGTGTTTGTAGGCCTCGAACCCTCGTGCGGCAGACCGAAGTCCAACCGGTTAACAATCTGACTTCTGCCTAAGTCTTCCCCTGTTGAACTTCGCTCCCTTGGAAATTTTTTGCAGAAGGAACCCTGAGCCATTCTGGAATTCGAGAAAGCTTGTCCCCCGGTGCAGCCACACCCTTTCCCGCTAAAACAAAACGGAAAACCACAACCCAAAATGACTTGACCGCCCGCTACACTCTGCTCCTCTGACCTTGCAGGAAAGGCAAAACCAAATTTTCTATCCTTGGGCGAGGGGGATATACATACATATATATTCTGGTGAAAAACTCACATCCTCGGTGGCATGGACACCGACCACGTTTTGAAACACAGAGATGTAGGGAGGGAGGGAGAGAGAGAGAGAGAGAAAAGAATAGATTGAGACAAAAGAAAGAGACAGGGAGAGAAAGAGAGAGAGTCAAAGAGAAAAGGATAGGCAGAGACAAAAGAGATAGAGAGACAGGGACAAATAGAGAGACAGAGAGAGAGAAAGAGAAAGAGAGAGTAAAAGAAAAGGATAGGCAGAGACGAAAGAGAGAGAGTCAAAGAGAAAAGGATAGGCAGAGACAAAAGAGATAGACAGGGACAAATAGAGAGACAGAGAGAGAGAAAGAGAAAGAGAGAGTAAAAGAAAAGGATAGGCAGAGACAAGAGAGAGAGAGTCAAAGAGAAAAGGATAGACAGAGACAAAAGAGAGAGAGAGACAAACAGAGAGTCAAAGAGAAAAGGATAGGCAGAGACGAGAGAGAGAGACAGAGACAGAAAGAGAGAGAGAGTCAAAGAGAAAAGGATAGGCTGAGACAAAAGAGAGACAGAGAAAAAGAGTCAAAGAGAAAAGGATAGACAGACAAAAGAAATAGGGAAACAGAGACAAATAGAGAGAGGGAGAGAGAGAGTCAAAGAGAAAAGGATAGGCAGAGACAAAAGAGAGAGACCGAGACAAATAGAGAGGAAGAGAGAGAGAGTCAAAGAAAAGGATAGGCAGAAGAGAGAGAGACAGAAAGAGAGAGACAGAGAGAGACAAAGAGAGAGAGAGAGACAGAAAGAGAGAGAGACAAAGAGAGAGAGAGAGACAGAAAGAGAGAGAGACAGAGAGACACAGAGAGACAAAGAGAGAGAGAGAGACAGAAAGAGAGAGAGAGAGAGAGAGAGAGAAGGGAGGTGGAGGTGGACGAGAGCCACGCCTTGGTGGCCTTCTCCGCTCTCCAGGCTGCTGGTGGAGGAATCCTAGCACTCCACTTCCCATCATCCCCACCCACTTAGGGGGTCTGTGGAGCAGGGGAACGGGAGTCCCCACCCAGGCTGAAAAGTCTGGAACTGTCCAGAGGGGACGCCAAGAGAAAGATGTCGGATTCGGTGAACTTTTGGGTCATTCCAGCTGTTGCCCATTTCTCCTCCTTCCCACGGTGTCATTTTTTCCCCTTCTCCTCCAGCCAATTTTCCCTAGCTCTGTGTTTTTTTGGGGAGGGCTTCCTTCCCTCTCCCCCCCCCATTGCAAACAGAGAAAGAAACACCCCTCCCTATTTCTGTCTTGGCATACTTCAGAGGAGGCATCCTCCTCCAAGCCAAGGCCTGGGCACGCTTACCATAGCTTTGGTCGGCAACTGGCTGGGCAGAGAGGAAACTTGGCTGTTGCTGGTGAGCTGGTTGGAGACCGGAGTGGTGAAGGGAGGGTTTGGCCCCTCCCCGGTTGAGCCACGCCTGTCTCTTCCCCGCCTGTTCAGGAATTTTGGCTAAACACACACTCAGGCTAACACACAAGCAAAAAAACCCCTACATGCCCCACCTTATTTCATTCACTCAGGAATGTGCTTAAAGGGAAGTTGGATTTCTTTTCCCCGTTAACCCACTCAGGCCCACTCTCTTTTTAAATTTTGCAGAAATCACCAACAAACAGGTGAGAAACCAACTGGTTGAGCTTTCCCAGCAGTTAGGAATCAGCTTCAGAGACTTCCCAGCTGGTTCGGCTGAGAAAAAATAAATCTCCCTTTGTGTATAGCAGGCCGATATTCAACTGGTAGTGATCTGACTTCAGCCTAAGCTTTCAATCTATTTCAATAATGAAAAGAAGGACTAGGGGAGACATGATAGCAGTCCTCCAATATCTCAGGGGCTGCCCCAAAGAAGAGGGAGTCAAGCTATTCTCCAAAGCACCTGAAGGCAGGACAAGAAGCAATCGGTGGAAACTAATCAAGGAGAGAAGCAACTTAGAACTAAGGAGAAATTTCCTGACAGTTAGAATAATTAACCAGTGGAACAACTTGCCACCAGAAGTTGTGAATGCTCCAACACTGGAAGTTTTTAAGAATATTTTTTTGAACCCCGAAATAAGGACTTGGCCTTATTTTTGGGGAGGTCTTATTATTTTGGGGCATGTGGAGCAAGATGGGGGCTCCTCTTGCCATCTTACCTGATTTCCAACTCTGTGTTTAAATATTTTCGGGGAGGGCTTATTTTCCGGGGGGGGGGGGTTTATTTTAGCACATGCGCTCAAAAGCCCGATTGGCCTTATTATCAAGGGATGTCTTATTTTCGGGGAAACAGGGTATTATCCAGGTGAAACGCAAAAGAAACTCAGCAGTCTGGATGCTTGGAAGTCCCGTTCCCCCCCTCCCCCGATTTTGAATTTCTCCCAAAATCTGGGAGCCAAATCTTAAGATACATGGAGGAAAAAAAATAATCACCTTGTTGTCTGGTTTTAATCCCCCCCACTTTTTAGAACCGCATCTGCCACTTTCCAAATGTGGGCAAAGGGTTTTGCGATGCTTCCGAGCAAGCAGAAAAACGTGAAGGAAAATAAAAATAACATTGCCCACAACAGAAACGGGAGTTCTGTTTGCAAAGGAAGGATGCAAAAAATGTGGATTTTTTTTTTACAGAGTTGGGCCGAAGCCGACGCAAGTATTTTCAGAATTCGGTTTTTGGATTGAACTGGAAATCAAACCCAACTGTCTTACGATCAAATTTCTTCCCCAATTCCTAATTTATACAGTGCTGAAAAAATAACAGGAAACCAGTTTTCTGCAGCGCTTTAATTTTCCTTTGTGCAAAGGGGCCGCAGAGGGGTGAGTCATCCCCCTACTCCTCTGAGTAAACGCAGAGAAGAAGAACAGAAAAAAAAAAAAGAGTTGGAGACAGACATTTTTTCCCCGTTGTCTTGTGCCAAGAGACAGGCGCTAACTTTGCCACATGCCAGCTATCACCGCTTCTCCTCTTCTAGAATACACCTGGAGGCTTTCTCCGTAACTATGAGGACTAGAGCCTTGGCGTTTCTAAAAAGAGACCCCTGTACCCAGGGATTAATTCTGTGTGTTTTCCACTCTGCTTTCATCAGGACTGGATATGAGTGTAACTAATGTGCAGTTGGGATTTTATGAATTAAAGTCAGTATTTTCTGCTGCCCCTATTTGCAGGAGAGAAAGAAAGAGAGAGAAAGAGAGAAAGAAAGAATGAAAGAAAGAAAGAGAACAAAAGAGAAAAATAAAGAAATAAAAATAAAAGCTATTGCTGAGCACATTGTAAGCCGCCCTGAGTCTTCGGAGAAGGGCGGCATATAAATCAAATTAAAAAAGAAAAAAGAGAAAGAGAAAGAAAGAAAGAAAAACAAAAGAAAGAGAAAGAGAGAGAAAAAGAGAAAGAAAGAAAAAGAAAGGACATAAATTATAGATATTTTATATTTGCGTACTGCCCTCTAGTGGTTCAACCTGGTATGGCCCATTTAGGAAAGGCGCATTACATTTTTTAACACCGGTTTTGCAGTGTACAGATAAAAAAAAAATGAAATGTGTGAATTTGCCCCATTTTATGACCTCGCTGGCCGCAGTTGTTCAATGAATCACTGCAGTTGCTAAGTCAGGAACACAGTGGTTGTGAACCTGGCTTCCCACTGGACTCGGCTTGTCAGAAGGTCACAAAAGGGGATCGCTGCGACCGTCGTAAATGTGAGTCCCTGGCCAGGCGTCTGAATTTTGATCACGTGATCCCGGGAATGCTGCAACAGTTGTGTGAAAAATGGTCCTAAGTCACTTTTTTGGGGGCTGTTGTAACTTTGAACCGTCATTAAATGAACTGTTGTAAGTCGAGGACTACCTACCTGTACAGTATTTTGAAAAGATTTCCTGCTGGAAAACATGTCTGACTCTCCTTTAGCGTCAACCCAACCAGCGGAGGAGTTTACATCGTGTGAGAGAGTGTCAAATAAATCTATACAGTTACCTTGAGGTAAGTTAGATAAAGGTAAGATTTACAAATAGGTAATAAATAAATCAAATAAAATCCAGTCCGGCTAGACGTCTTAAAGGCCTGATCGTCTGTTCATACCCTATCCTGCCAGGTAGAATGCTACCTGCTGTGTTGCCCTGCTCCTTCCCCAAACACAGAGGACTAGCAGCTTTATTTTTAAAACCCAAATTGTTTCGGAGTCGGGGTTCAGATGTCTCGATTCCTTTTCAACCAAGGCTAACTTTCCCAGTCCTGCAAATACGTGACTCCGTGTGACCAACACAGCTCTCTGCTCCTATGTGCGCGGACAAACCAGGAATCTGCTTTTAATTCTCGATTTTATTCTAATTTTAACAAGGAAAACAAAAAGAGTAAAGGATGTTGTACACATCCTTCCCCGATTTTGGAATGCTTTGGATGACAAGGTTTGAAATTGCCCAGGTGCCCTCATGGTCTTTGGTGGGGCCCGGTGGTGGGCGGGGATGCCACCTGCGCATGGCAGGTCAATGCCAGACTTCCAATGAGGTTCAAGAACTCGGAAAAGTCCAGCTTCTCATTGTTGTCCCTGTCCAGGGCTTTCATCATACGGTCGACAACGCCTGGATCTTTCTGGTTCTGCAAAGGATCAAAAAAAAAAAAAAAAAAAAAAGATCATAGGAGACCAGTTTTTTGGATGAAAAAACTGAATTCAAAATGAATTTCTTGAGGGATAATTGGTCAAAAACCTCGTAAGACCATGCCTGGAATCCTGTGTCCGATATTGGTCACCACGTTACAAAAAAGAGGTTGAGACTAAAACATAAGAAGAATGGTGGCAGGAATTGGATATGGCCAGTCTAGTGAAAAGAAGGACGAGGTGGGACATAAGAGCAGTCTTCCAGTATTTGAGGGGCTGCCCCAAAGAAGAGGGGGGTCAATTTATTCTCCAAAGTATCTGAAGGCAAGACAGGAAATAATGGACGGATGCTAACCAAGGCGAGAAGCAACCTAGAACTAAGGAGAAACTTCGTAACAGTGAAAACAATTAACCTGTGGAACTGCTTGCCAGCAGAAGTTGTGGGTGACCCAACATTGCAAGTTTTTAAGAAGAGATTGGACAACCATTTGTCAAACGGTATAAGGTTTCCAGCCTGGCACTTGGACTAGAAGACCTCTTTTATTCTGTTATCTCAGCATTTTTCACGGGACACATCCTGGTAAGAACTCTGACTGGAAACAGCACTCCAAATAGCTCTTTTTTGTTTGTTGGTTTGTTTGCTTTGAAATTGTTGATTGAACCCTCCTTTGCCTTGTTCCCATAACAATGAAAACATCGAACTAGGCCTCGGTGCCTATCCTGGGGTTGCAATTCTACAACCCCACCACCAGGGGGAGCCCATACCCCACGAAGCAGGATTCCTAAACTGAATCCTTGGGAAAGAAAAGGTTTCCCAAGTATATTGAAGAGAGACATAAACTGAAAATCATACCTTTGTGAAAGAGCCCAGCTCTATGTTCATGAATGTTTTGAATTCTTTCCTGGAGAGTGTGTTGCCGTCTCCATCTCTCCCAGCATAGCTCTGGAAGACGGCCAGCAGTGACTCGATGCAACGCTCGGTTTCGGTGGGACCCACAGGGTACTTAGACGACTGCAGAAGTGAAAAAGTTGCATTTTAAAAAATGTGCCTCTTTCGCTTCGGGATATCGCAACGATGCACGCGTCAATCAAAGAAGCATCTTGTTTCCAACGGGAGCCCGAAGGGAGAGGAGAGGCGAGGGCTTGGCCCGAATGAAATCGACTAATGAACCGGTGGAATAATTTGCCTCCAGAAGTTCTGGATGCTCCAACTAACTATCGAAGACATGAATTGCCAGCAAATCATTAATTTCGCTAATTGTCAGCGGTGCATTTTGCAAATTTAAATAATAGACGGGGAATAAGTGCTACGTTTAACGTACCTTTTTCTGCTTTTCAACAAAATAACATCTGCAAAATCTCCCACCACCCCTTCGGAAACAACTTTCTAATTTTTATGGAGATGCTATGAATTATTTGGGGAGTGGCTCACTCCTGTGAGTAAAACAGCTTGTTCGCTCGCTCTGGGGGGGGGGGGGACTCCAGTTACCATTGTCCCCCATCTGGCTGAGAATAAGGGATAACCAACTAACCTTTAAGAAGAAGAGAGGGAGTGAAACACTAGGGCAGTGATGGCTAACCTTATCCGGACCGAGTGCCCAAAACGCACATGCCCATGTGAAAATGCACGTGCACCCGAACCCACAAAATGCAGTGTGTGCCCCCCCGCAAATGCCCCACTTCCACATATACATGTATGCCCCCTCATGCCCTGTCCCTAGCCCCCAAGCATGCATGGCAGAGATCCGGAGACGAGTTGGCTGCTGGGAGCTGAACTGGGGCGACGGCTCACATGCCATTAGAGAGTGCGCTGTGTCTTCGGAGAAAAGCGGCATACAAATTGAACAAATAAATAAATAAGAGAGATTTATTATCGACAGAAACCAGGCATCCTGGCTCTGTGGTTTTTTTGGGTGGGGGTGGGGGGGTTTCCTGCCCTCCCCCCCCCTGGGTTGCAAACAGAAACCCCTCTGTCTTGGCATACTTCAAAGGCATCCTCCTCCAAGCCAAGGCCCAGGTGCACTTACCATAGCTGTGCTTGGCAACTTGCCGGGCAGAGAGGAAAGTTGGCTGTTGCTGGTGAGCTGGTTGGAGACCAGAGTGGTGAAGGGAGGGTTCAGCCCCTCCCCGGTTGAGCCAACACCTGTATCTTCCCCGACTGTTGAGCAATTTTGGCTAAATGCACACTCAGGCTAACACACACACACACAAAAAAAACCCCACACGCCCCACCTTATTCCACTCACTCAGGAATGTACTTAAAGGGAAGTTGGTTTTTCTCTCCGGTTAACTCACTCACTCACTCATTTCTCTTTCTAAATTTTGCAGAAATCACCAGCCAACAGGCAGGAAAACAACTGGTTGAGCTTTCCCAGCTGCTAGGAATCAGCTATATTTCGGTTTTGAAGACTTCCCAGCTGGTTCGGTTGAGAAAAAATAAATCTCCCTTTGTGTGTAGCAGGCCAATATTCAACTGGTAGCAATCTGACTTCAGCCTAAGCTTTCAATCTATTTCAATAATGAAAAGAAGGACTAGAGGAGACATGATAGCAGTCTTCCAATATCTCAGGGGCTGCCCCAAAGAAGAGGGAGTCAAGCTATTCTCCAAAGCACCTTAGGGCAGGACAAGAAGCAATGGGTGGAAACTAATCAAGGAGAGAAGCAACTTAGAACTAAGGAGAAATTTCCTGACAGTGAGAACAATTAATCAGTGGAACAACTTGCCTCCAGAGGTTGTGAATGCTCCAACACTGGAAGTTTTTAAGAAGAGATTGGGTAACCATTTGTCTGAAATGGTATAGGGCCGTGATGGCGAATTTACGGCATGTGTGCCACAGGTAGCACGCAGAGCCGTATCTGTGGGCACACAAGCGTTGCCCTAGCTCAGCTCCTGTGCACATGCGCGTGGCAACCAGCTGATTTTCAGGCCTTCCGTGCCCACCGGAAGTCGGGAAATGGGCCATTTTTGGCCTCCGGGGGGTGGGGTTAGGGGTGGGAAGGCTGTTTTCGCCTCTGGAGCCTGGGGAGGGCGAAAAATGGGCCTTCTGGGCCCACGGGAAGTCTGGAAACTGGCTGTTTCTGGCCTCTAGAGGGCCTCCTGGTGGGTGAGGGAGGCCGTTTTCACCCTCCCCAGGCTCCAAGAAAGCCTCTGGAGCCTGGGGAGGGCAAAAAACAGGCCCACCGGTAACCTTTTTGCCGTTGTGTGCCAAAAGTCGGGGTGGGGGAGTGTGGGGTGGTGGTTGTCACATGTGCATGTGCGGGAGTGCGGGGGGCATTGAATTTTGGGTGTGGGCATGCGTGCTCACGACCCCCCTACTCTCCCCTCCTACCTTTTTTTTTTTTAAAGGGGTTTCTTTTCAGAAGAATTTTCTGAAGATAAGCTGACTTCCTTCTCCACCCTCTTACAAACTGGAAAAAGTCCAGCGGAGATTTTTTTTTAAAAAAATAAAGAACTGCATGGTTGTGTGCTAATGAAAAGAATTGGGCAAAAATTCAGTAAGTGTTCCTTAGCAACCAAAAGGGAAGGTGTGTGTGTGTTAAACAGAGCCTGTGGCAACATCCAGGGGAACACAATTGCAGTGGTTGTGAAAGACGAAACCTCCCAGTTGCGTTTTTGCGGTTGTGTCTGTCCCAACCTTCCCCTTTGCAAGTTGTGACATGAACATGAACTTTAAAAAAAAAAAAAAAACTCTCATTGGCTCTTGAAACCAGCATTTCCACCGAATATTTAACCCTCTTGAATCCCGGCTGATTTTTCTGCGCTCTGCCCTCCACCTTGTGGCCAACAGAGGAATCGCCCCCACTTTAAAAAAAATAAAAATAAGTAAGGAAATACTGTGTGACGAAAGAAACGGAAGGAAGGGGGAAGAATGGATGCATTCAATCAGAAGGAATTTATTGATATTTAGAAGAAAGATTCCTAAGGACACCGAAGGGTGTGGGGGGGTCTACATCCATCTAGATTTGCTTCTTGATCACTCCAGGCAGAATTTGGGGTTTGCTTTCCTCATTGTGGGACGTGATGGCTCAGTGGCTAAGACGCTGAGCTTGTCGATCAGAAAGGTCGGCAGTTCAGCGGTTCGAATCCCTAGTGCTGAGTAACAGGGTGAGCTCCTGTTACCTGTCCCAGCCTCTGCCAACCTAGCAGTTCGAAAACACGCTAAAAATGCAAGTAGAAAAATAGGGACGACCTTTGTTGGGAAGGTAACAGCGTTCCGTGCGTCTTTGGTGTTGAGTCCTGCCGGCCACATGACCACGGAGACGTCCTTGGACAGCTCTGGCTCTTCGGCTTTGAAACGGAGATGAGCACCGCCCCCTAGAGTCAGGAACGACTAGCACAGATGTGCGAGGGGAACATTTACCTATTACCTTTCCTCATCTTGTAACCTGTGGAGTTTGGAAGGTATTTCAGAATCACTGAAGAGCAAAGGGGCTGATCGAGACCCTGATTAGAGGAAAACCCAGATGATTACAGAGACCCCTTGCCTTTTTCTCACCCTAAGTTTACATTTTCATGGATACATCCCAAAGGGAAGAGATCAGGACCCCATAATACGCTTTGCTGGGTATCGCCTTGGACCAGAAGGATTGATTTAGAGATGATTAGATTAACTGATTAGAAGAAAACTCAACAGGATCAAAGAACATCTGCAGAAAGAAAGGAAGACATGAAAGCAGAGTGGGCTCCAAGCTCGCATCTTCATCCCAACTTCTAGGGTTGCTCCTGCTTCTTCTGGGCCAACAGATATTCATACAGCGGGTTACAAATCATGCACGATTTGCTTTCTAACAGAGAACTGCTCGGCTTCTCCATGATGGTTTGTTGGTCATCGTCCTCCAAAGGTGGCTGAGATTCCTGGGCCCATGAGCCACTTCCGTCATCTTCCTCCACGTTGGGTTCCTCCATTTCAGGTTGAGGAGCTTCTCCTTCACGGTGGACTTGCTGCTGGTTGAGAGCAACAGGTTCTTGAGCTTTGTCTCCCTCTTCAGCCGGAGATAATTCAGACTCACCTTCAGTTTGGGGGGCTGGTGTGGGATGGTATCCCTGGATCAAGCTTTCCTGGCCCTCAGTGATCTGTCGTTTGCTTGGTTGGGAGATAGCTCTCTTGCTTACAGGTGAACCTACCTGTCGTTGGACTTGGTCCGCTCCAGCTTCTTGGGCTTCAATTTGATGGTATTGCAGCCACCTTCTTTGGGGACCTCTCCGTTCTGGTCCAGACAAACTTTGGCTCTCTCTTGTGGCCTGGTGCTGCTTGTGTGGACTCACCAGGCTTCGTTCTGCCTTAGACTCTCCAGGCTTCCTTGATGGTTGAGATTCACCAGACTCTGGTGGCCTTTGGTCTCTCAGCAGATCAAGTTCACGGTCAGCAGTTTGATTGGAAAGAGAGGTGGCTTCACGTGGCTGAGTGCTGTCCCCCATATTATCTTGTGTTACTTCAGTATCCCTGAAATTAGGATCAGAGGACTGCACTGTCCTCTGTTGCTCACCATCCCTTCGGTCAATTTCATATGGGTTGGAAGGCTTCTGACCATCTTCTACTAGGTCAGTTTGTGTGTGGCTCCTCCATCTCTGGTCAACAGACTCACGTGATGGCATTCTCCTTGGTCGTTGATCGTCTTTAGGGCCAACCTCATATGTTGGGGATCTCCTCTGGTTGATCTGTCTTGTACCAGAGTCATGGGATGAAGTTCTTCTTTGGTCTTCACCTTCTCTTGAGCTAGCCTCATAAGTTTGGGTCTGCCTCTGATCAATGTTTTCATCGTCAGAATCGTGTATCAAGGTTCTTTTCTGGTGCTCAGTCTCTCTGTGGTCAACATCACGGAATTGGTAAACATTTCTAATCTCAACATTGCTTCTCGTTTGCCCTTCATCTTCTCTTTGAGCAATATCAATTGCCCAGATTTGTCTCTGGCCATTGCTTAGTCTATCATAACTTTGTCTCCTCCCTTCTCTTTGTAGAGTATGTCTGGACTCATATATCTGTTGTCCACTCCGGTCATATTCTCCTGAACTATCAGATGGAGAAAAACTATCCGATTGTGTTGGTCTGGTGACTGCTTCTCTTGATTGGAGTTGTCCCTTTTCATCAACTCTTGAGTCAACCAGCTGAGGCCTTCTCATCTCCCTTTCTCTGGATTCTGAGTAACATAACTGAGGCCTTCTCCTGTCCCTCTCACTGTCCCAGGTTTCATGTTCATCATACCGTTGCCTCTCCTGGTTGTCTTCTCTCTTGGGTGATTCACGAGGCTGGAGCCTTCTCCTTCTTGCAACATCTCTTCCTAGGGAGTGAACTTCATAATTACGGGGACTTTTCTTATCATCTCTCCTTGGTTCTTCATATCTTTGTGATCGGACATATCTGATATCCCTTTCCATAGGCTCAAGGGACTGGGATCTCCTCCTTCTAACTTCTGTTACTCTGATATTCTCCCGGCTGAACTCCCGGCTTCTCCGCTCTACGTCCTCAGGACGTTGGGATCTTCTGACCTCTTCTCTGCCTTCAGACTCATGAGATCGGGAAGATCTGTCCATGTTCTCAAGCTCAGAAGAATAGGGCCTTCTCCTCCTCTCTTGTTCCCTGTGTTTCAGATCTTCCACTTCTGGTCTTCTGGAAGCTTCACGTGGTCGTGGTCTACTCCACTCATCTTCATCACGTCTCCTTTCAGATCTTCTGACTTCTTCCTCTTCTGCCCGGATTGCTCTACGGATGTCTTCTCTTGATTGAAAGACAGAGCGTCCTTGACTCCTCCTCTCACTCTCTCTGTGGTCAGCTTCTTGGAACTGTGATCTTCTTTCACCTTCTCTGGACAATGGGTGATGCTCCTCATATTCTTCTACTGGGCTACGGTGACGAATACGATCTTGGCGCTCATCAGCCACACGGGGTTCAAAGGCGCGAGACCTCCGCTCACTGTGCATTTCCAGCTCCCTCCTACCATCTGCCCTTTCTCGCCATTCACGAGACGGACGACTTCTTTCAACATCAAAATCTGCACGATCCACTCGGGCTTGAGAACCATATCTGAAGAGTCTTCCCTCAGTCTCTTGGCCCCGGCGTTGCCTCCCATCTTCCCTCCTGGATATGTCTATTGAAGAATAGAGGTCTTCTTCATCCCTGTCCAGGAGACCTCGAGCTTCACGTCTGTCATTGTCATTTCTTCTCACAAGTTCTCGGGATTGGCGTGGAGAGTCTTCTTCCAGTGCTGATTCCCGTTGTCTCCGTTGACGGGGTTCTGGTATCTCAATATCCTCCCACTCTTCGGGCTCAAGGCGTCGTTGTTCAGGCTCTCTTTCCTGATGTTCCTGAGATGGACGGTCTCTCCTATCACCATCTCTCAACGCACGATCATGTCCTTCAAAGTTGCTATCTTCTTCTTCTTCTACTTCTTCTACAGGTTCAATGGGAAGGTAGCGTCCCACCAGCTCCCCCCCGTCTTCCTTCATCCATGGAATGTAGGGAAGTCCTATCCGAACCTTGTCTCTCATGGACAAAGTCTCCTCTCCTTTCCTCATCCTGAAGCTGCTGACCTCCTCTTTTGGATTCTCCTGCTTCTCCTTCGCGCAGGGCTCTGCTACTCTCGTCCCGAAGAAGATACTCTCTGGGCTGCAGGTACCTGTAACAACCCTTGGCAATTTGGAAGACAAAAATCAGGTACTCATTGAAATCCACCAAGCTGTCTCCATTGACGTCCAGCAGCTTGAAAGTGAGCTCAATCGTCTGAGGGTCGCAAGGATTCTAGAAGTGACGAGAAATAAAAAAGAAAGAGGGGTGGTTTTTTAAAACATTTTTCACTCTTAAGATGATCATTTATTATGTTTTAAATGGAATGACATCCTAAGATAGGTTGTCCTGACCAATAGGATTGCTGAGTGGTTGGCTTACCCAACAGTGGGCATTGCCCAATGTTGTCCCTCATCCCCCACAGTTGGTGCTCACCTCCAAGACTTCAGCAAACTCTTTCTGGATAAGCATCTTCATTTCTCTCCGGTTGAGAGCGAGGTTGCCATCCTGGCATCGGGCATACTTGTGAAAGATTCCGACGATGGTACAGACACTGTCCAGAAAGTAGCTCATCTTGAAGTCCCTTTCTGCAAAGACAGGAAAAAGAGACAATGAAGAAGGACCTCTATCTTTCTAGGGTGTCATCCCTTTCAAGAACCTCTAAGGGACTGCTTAACTGTCCCCATCTTCTCCTGTCTTGATGCCCCCCCCTCCAAGTTTTCAACTCACCCAGCTCAGCAAAATCAGGTGAGCAGCCTCAAGAAACAAAAGTGTGGAAGTGCCAGGAAACCGAACCTCTTTTATAGGTTGGCTAATTGTACAATGCAAGGCGACACCCTCTTCAGTGGATGATCTGATTCATCTTCAGCCCCGGCTCGTTCCACCTCTGTGTCTTCTGAACAAATTGCTCGGCGACTTGTATTTCCACCTCGTCGTTGTCATGTTCCCCAAAATGGAAGCCTAAAATAGCATTTGCTGTCTTCCTGCAATTTTAAAGAAGGAAAGAACCGTGCCTTCCATACCTTGTAGGGTGATCATCAACGTCTCCCAGCTTCTGAGGTGTCCATGTCTGGTTTTATCTGGACATCATACAATGTGAGGGTTGGAAGAGATGAGTTCCATAGCACATGCAGGTTTCTTAATTCGTCTTAAGTTCAAAAACTAAGGTTGGTTTCCAGAAGGAAGGGAGTTTAAGCTTGGGCAGAAGAACACAAGGTCTTGTGACAACATCAGGATTTATGGTTTGATCTGGTGCAGAATTCCACGGATTATGGTCCAGAAGAGACCTATCAATCAACGGCTTTTAGCTCTATTCATTAGCTTTCCTCCAGGTTGGGAAGCAATATATCCCAGAATGATAGATCTTGTAGGCCAAGAATGGGTGAGGTCCAATTCTCTGTCATCACCAAGCAGGAGAACCTCAAGAAACTTCTGTCACTAATGGAGGGAGTCAAACAAATGGCCTTGGTGAAGGACAGATTTATCTTCCCAGGCTTCAACTTCTTATTTTTCTTGCAAAAAACCTACAAGGAGAAACAGAACCAAGTTTGAGGGGTACGAATGTTCTCCAGGAGCCCAAGCTTATGTGATTGTCCCCTCCCTTTC
Source organism: Pantherophis guttatus (assembly GCF_029531705.1). Next base: position 2,404,804 of record NW_026844058.1, read on the forward strand.
CAATTTTTAAAATTAACCTTAACCTTAGCAACCTTAAGGTAAGTGGATTTCAACTCCCAGAATTCCTCAACCAGTAGGTTTGGAGACAGTTTGGGGCAAGAAAATGTTTGGGACCAGGTCGAGTTTTGAATCCAAGCTTGGCACAACCCTAACAGTTATGGTGAAGTAATAGTGATAAGAGAAGATATGGGAAAATGTGCAATAAAAATTATAGTTATGAGGTACGTTGTACAGTGCGTTCCCCCACCTTAATCAGTTGGATGTGCTCAGTGGTGGAATACGTCCTCCACAGATGGATCCCCAAAAGAAGGGGGCATTTTTTTTTAGAGGGCTGAAAAGTTCTCAAGAACTTTGAGGGCAACCTTGTTTGCCCAACTACAAATGTTTTGAGCAAGGCGGGTCAACACTGTGACTATTTTCAGAAATATTCCTTTTGTTTTATTCCTTCAAAGTTCTCTGGTCCTTACCCTACACCATTTATCACTTTATTTTAAGGGTCCCTGCCTTGTTTGTTCAACCTGTCGAGGTCACCTCCTTGTTATTTTTCGTTCCCTGCAGAAAAGGATGTGAGTAATTTTTGTCCTGTAGCCGCTTGTTTTAGCGGCTGGGGTAATTACACCTCGGATAATGATACCTTAACTCATCTAGTGGTTAAATTTAAATGGGTGTCTTCTCCAAATGGAGAATGCAGCAACTCTGGTGGGCTGCAAGCTCCAGCTTTTGAATCAAACTCTTGGGCCCAAAAGAGACCTGGTTTGATGATTCCCATGAGAAGATCAAGACCATCAGATCATTTTTCTTGCTGAATTGAATTGGGGCAACTTCTCTGTCCTTGTAAGAAGTCAAAATGAACCTCTCTTCCTTTAGTTGTTTCTCCAACCTGTAGCACACCCAAGCTTGTATTCACCAACATCACCTTTATGAGCACAATCGGCTCTAGGTTGTGATTTCAGGAAGATATTTCAATGAAACAGCAGGCTGTGACTCGGTGCCAGTATAACATGGTCATCTGATGCTTTCTCAAGGTTTCAAGACCTTCCCCCCCCAAAAGCTTCAAGGTATGGCTAAGCATGGATGATGGATCTTGTCTGGAGAACCTCCCTTCAAGAGGCCAACAGTTGGTTGAACTTTTGACTTGGAAGATTTGGGGGGGTTGCGTTTGCAAGGATAACTGTTGACCCCCAAAGCCCATGATGATGGTTAAAAGCCTTCTGGATGTTTCTTCACCCCAACTCCCAGCATGCTTATCCAGTGGTGGCTTCTGGGAACTGGAATTTGGTGGAACCTGAAAAATGTGGAGTCCCACTGCTTTGAATGTCAACATGCCAACTTTGATGTTTTGGATCTGGTAGGGTTTGAGGAGCTAAGAAACATAGGACAGTTGTACAAATGAAGCTTGGCCCCAGCTATTAGAAGGTGGAAAGATTACTCAAGCTGAATGTCAGGGTTCCAAGTAACCCACTTTTTCCCCACCACTTATTTTTATAGCAAAGCCCTTTCCAACAAAAGCGTCCCTCACAGTTGCTCTTCATGATCTGCCATTCTGAGAGAAGCTAGGAAGTTAACCGTCCTTACTCATTTCTCCCAAATCCCCAGATCTTTTTAGAAAACGGAATTTCAATGCAGGACGAATGCAATGTTTCTCTGAACCTCTGAGCTTCCATGCTTTAGTTTAGACCAGGGCTCTGCAGCCTTAAACACTCAAAGACCCATTTGGACCCGTTTCCCACAGAAAAGAAAACACCGGGAGCCACAAAACCCTTCCCGTGCCTGACTATTTCCTGAGTGGTCACAGAACTAGCATATGTAGTTGAATTAAATGTTCTGTTTTCTTCTGAAACTTTTCTTTTCTTGGATTTATCCATGGTTGGCCTACCGGGGGTCGAAAAACTCAATAAATTGTGTGCCGGTGGGTGTCACACATTGGCAGTTGTGACGCATATTTTGAGTGATAGGGAGCCGCAGCAGAGGGGTGAAAGAGCTACATGTGGCTCCAGAGCTGCGGATTGCTGACCCCTGGATCGCATCCTTGATTTATTCAGAACGATAAATACGTGAGGTGCTCCCTTCCTCTCCTTCTGAAGAACTTCATCCCAGAAGGAAACGACGGCCCTAAAATTAGTATTATTACCCCAAGGGTGCGGGCTGTCATTCGCTCACGGTGTTATTTATCTTAAAAAAGATTTGCTCTAAAAAAAAGTCCCCCACCTTTTGAAAAGCAGGAATGATTAGTCAAAGACTTGTTCTACCATGGAGTTTCGAGTAGCCATCAAGTCTGAGTTGCTACGGGGATCTCGAATAAGTATTACTCCAAGCAACACCTGGGGAAGGAAAATATGTTGTATCCTAAAGAAGGAAAGAATGGGGAATTGAACAGATTTCACATAATTTTACCACCGGTTCACCGCACACAGAAAATGTGAGCGTGCGCACATGCTTCGCTCATGTGCGCGCCTTCCACACATGCACACCTTCCACGCATGTGTGCCGGGGTGGATTTTACTTACCTTTACTAGCGGTTTGCAGCGGGGCCGCGCACGATCTTCTCCGCAAGCGCAGAAGCGTTTTCATGACGTCGGGGTCGGTGGGCGGAGCCTCCCGTCGGTTTTACTACTGGTTCTATAGAACCGGTGCGAACCGGGGGCAATCCACTACTGATGTGTGCCTTCTGCAAAAGCACTTTGCTCGTCTGCACGGCTTGCATGCATGCGCACAGCTTAGAAAACACGGCTAATAGGACAGCATAGCGCCGGGGTGAGTTGCCACTACCGATTCACCCGAACTGGTCTGAACCAGCTGAATACTACCACTGGAATTGAAGCCTGGTTTGCATACAAGATACAAAATTTGACACTTGCTCCAGATCTATGAAAAAAAAACCCTTCATGCTTCCAGCTTGGTTGCTATTCCGTGCTCCTTCTCTTAATCATTATTTGAACAAAAGTGGACCTAATTTATATTCCCCAAAGTTTCTGAAAGTTAGAGTTGACTTATGACAATGATTGGAGCCAGAATTCCGGTCACTGAGCAGAACGGTGAAGTGACGCGTGCCCCATTGTACGACTTTTATCATAGCTCAGCAAATCATAGTGAAATGAATTCGGTTTCCACACTGATTTTGCTTTGCAACTCACAAACCTGAGATCACACAACCTGGGGATACCGCAACCTTACACATACATACTGGTTGCCAAGTTTCTGAATTTTTGTCACGTGACTGGGGAAATGCTGCAAAATTCATGAGGACCAGTTGCTTTCTTCAGTGCTGTTATAACTTCGAAAGGTCACTAAACGAGTGGTTATAAATCAGCTGTTACAAAATAGATTTTGGAGGGACTTTGGAGGCCTTCTAGTCCAGCCCTCTGCTCAAGCAGGAGACCCTATCCCATTCCAGACAAGGGGCTGTCCAGTCTCTTGTTAAAAAACTCTTCTCATTAACCAGTACGGGTTTCTTCCCACCCACGTAATATTTAATCGGAGATCTAACCCAGAAAAGATAGAATTCCGGTTATTCCCTGGAAACTGATGTTATTTTGGTATGTTTATTTAAAAAAAGACAGCTATAAGGGGGTAAGTTGAAATACAAGGATTAACAACCTGCTTGAAAGAGGCGAGGTGTTGCAAACCGGGCTGGGCTGGACATAAATTTATCTATCATCCAAGCAGGGTGTCAGCATCTTAAGAAATATATAAAAAGGAATCACATACCTACTATTCTCCAACAGTTCCCTGAAGACTTCCAACCGTTGAATGTACTGAGCTGGGTGAGTTGAAAACTACGTTGCTACGTCGGGAAAGAAAATTAAACTTGGGAGATTGCTGAGAAATTTAGAAAGCGCAGGACCAAGCTGGAAAGAGGAGAAGTTGGGTTGATTAAAAAGATTGAGGAGTCATATTTTGGGGCAATGTAGCTTAGCAAAGGGGGAGAAGGAAAAAGGCAGGGAGGATGGAGACTTTGCGTTGGTGAGTGAAAGGAGGTTAGCCTATCCTGGGACTCAAATATGGGTGTTGTTGTGGTCCGCCAGAGGCCAGCGGAGCTGGTAGAAGATTCGGACAGTGAGGAGGTTGGGGAGGAACCTGGGCCCAGTCCTTGAGCCTGGGGAAGGCTCTGATGAGGACTCTGCGTTGGAGGCAGAGAGGCGGCCAGGGTAGCATGACAGTTATCAGCTGCCTTTGGAGGCAGACATCAGTGAGGCAGACGAAGAGCTGAAGCCTGTTCCCAGTGTGCGCATGCACAGAGTTGCTAGACGAAGGGAACAGCTAAGGAACAAGGGTCAACATGGGAGTAAGGCCACAGGTGGACGATGAATGGCTCCTCCCAGAGGGAATAAAAGAGGAGCAAAAGGGGAGTGGAGTTTGCAGGAGGCAGTTAGTTTGCTTAATTGGTTCGTGACTCTCGGACACTCCTTGCCAAGTTTTGAAGATATCGGCCTGGTAGCTCTCCAAGCCAGATAAGGTCTGTGTAAATTCACCCTTGAAAGACTTTGCTGAATGTGAATGAGAGGAATTCACAGTAACTTAATAAAAAGGGATTTTTGTCGGGATAAGAAGTCTGCTTCATGGTTTGGGAACGCCTAGGTCAAAACAGGTGCAAATTTTCTTTCCCTTGTTTCTGCAGACAAAGTTTCTGACATGGCTGGTCTCGTGGACAGTATCTGCACCATCATCGCCGTCTTTCAGAAGTATGCCGACAGGAAGAGTGAGCGTTCTTCCATGAAGCGAAGGCAAATGAAAAGACTCATCCAAAAAGAGTTTGGTGACATTCTAGAGGTAAGGAGGTTCTACCGAAACGTTTGAAGGCTAGTTTGAAACTTTAGAGGTTGGGTGGGAAAGAGTTGTCCAGTCTTGAAAGTAAAATCTTTCTGGGTTTTTTTCCCCCCCAGAACCCTCGTGATCCTCAAATTGTCAAGCTGACCTTCCAACTGCTGGACGTGAATGGAGATAATCGCGTTGACTTCAATGAGTTCCTCTTCCTCATCTTCGAAATGGCCACCGCTTGCTATAGTGTCTGGCATCTCCAGGAGTGTCTTTCATACAGTGAGGAAAGCAGGAGAGCTGTGCGTGACGAGGAACCACGTGGGAATGAAAGCAACTTCCGGGAATTCCTGGAGAAGGAGAGGAGAAGAGACGATGTCCGTGAGAGACGAGGTGCCGATCGGATCCCCCTTCAATCCATGGAAGAAGGCAGACGAGGAGAACTTTCCAGTGAACTTCGAGAAGAAGTAGACCGCCACTTTGAAGGACATGATCGTAAGTTGAGAGATGGTGATAGGAGAGACCGTCCATCTCAGGAACATCAGGAAAGAGAACCTGAACAACGACGCCTTGAGCCCGAAGAGTGGGAGGATATTGAGATACCAGAACCCCGTCAACGGAGACAACGGGAATCAGCACTGGAAGAAGACTCTCCACGCCAATCCCGAGAACTTGTGAGAAGAAATGACAATGACAGACGTGAAGCTCGAGGTCTCCTGGACAGGGATGAAGAAGACCTCTATTCTCCAATAGTCATATCCAGGAGGGAAGATGGGAGGAAACGCCGGGGCCAAGAGACTGAAGGAAGACACTTCAGACATGGTTCTCAAGCCCGAGTGGATCGTGCAGATTACGATGTTGAAAGAAGTCGTCCGTCTCGTGAACGGCGAGAAGGGGAAGATGGTAGGAGGGAGCTGGAAATGCACAGTGAGCGGAGGTCTCGTGCCTTTGAACCCCGTGTGGCTGATGAGCGCCAAGATCGTATTCGTCACCGTAGCCCAGTAGAAGAATATGAGGAGCTTCGCCCATTGTCCAGAGAAGGTGAGAGAAGATCACAGTTCCAAGAAGCTGACCACAGAGAGAGTGAGAGGAGGAGTCAAGGACGCTCTGTCTTTCAATCGAGAGAAGATGTCCGTAGAGCAATCCGGGCAGAAGAGGAAGAAGTCAGAAGATCTGAAAGGAGACGTGATGAAGATGAGTGGAGCAGACCACAACCACGTGAAGCTTCCAGAAGACCAGAAGTGGAAGATCTGGAACGCAGGGAACAAGAGAGGAGGAGGAGGCCCTATTCTTCTGAGCTTGAGAACATGGACAGACCTTCCCGATCTCATGAGTCTGAAGGCAGAGAAGAAGTCAGAAGATCCCAACGTCCTGAGGACGTAGAGCGGAGAAGGCGGGAGTTCAGCCGGGAGGAAACCCGTGCAACAGAAAGCATGAGACCCCAATCCCAAGAACCTGAACCCAGGGACCCCAAGTATGATAGATCTCAAAGTTATGAAGAACCAAGGAGAGATGATCTGAGGAGACCCCGTAACTATGAAGTTCGGTCCCAAGAAAGAGATGCTGAACGGAGGAGAAGGCTCCAACCTCGTGAATTAGTTGAGAGAGAAGACAACCAGGAAGGACAACATTATGAACATGAATCCCGGGACAGGGAGAGAGATGGAAGACATGCCATGTCCCTTGAAGGTGAAACCAGAGGTGAAGATCGGAGAAGGCCTCAAGGAAGTGCCTCCAGATATGGTGAAAGGGAGAGACTTCCAGAAGGAGATGCCCGAATGAGACGTACAGGACGAGACATGGCAAGTCCTTCTGAGGCTGGTCGGAGAGAGCTTGATCCCAGCAGCCCACAGCAGATTTCCAGACGCAGAGCTCCTGAACTCAGAAGATCTGAGCCCCGTAGCCTTATGCCAAACACGAAGGGCTAGGAAACAAAGGTTGAAGCCAAAGTAAGCAGCAGTTGGGTAACTAATAGTTCTCCAGACCTTGAGAAATTACATCTCCCAGTAGTTCTGGTCCATCTTCTCTAAGACGAGAGTTGCTGGGAACTGTCATTTGATCAATATCTGGAGTGGCTCTGGGTTCCTGGGCCTTCTTTTGGAATCTTTGACCAAGAAACCAACCGGTTTCTTCATAGTTGTAGCCTTACTATAGTCAATAACGTAACTATATTTTCCCCAACTATCCTAGCCATTCAACTAACGTTGAAGGAACCATAATGAAGAATAAATTGAAGACATCCATCAAGAGCATTCCTCAAGGTGGACTAACGGAAACCAGCCTGGTTCTTCCTTGATGCTGAACGTACAAAACGAAGGTGTTCACCGTTGATCAGACGACTGTCAACTCCATCGGATTGTTGAACACCAACAGTTCTCTGTTTTCCCCTTCCCCTTTCTTCTCTGATTTTTCTCTAACTTTGGATTTAGGGTAAACTTGGTGGATTCGTGGGTTTTTGGGTGGGCTACGTGGTGATGGAAATGAAACAAGATAAATAAAGAGCAGTTTCTTCTAAACAAAGTCCATGTTGTTTGTGTTTTGGGTTGACTTTTAGTTCTCGGGTGGACACTTTGGGGTTAGAAATAGGTGAAGACACAATCCATCTTGTAGAAAATGATGGAAATTCTACACTAGAGGCAGAAGAAAATAACAGTTGGAAACTTATGAAGGAGAGAACCAACCTAGAACCAAGGAAAAATTTCCCGATAGTGAGAACAATTAATTAGTGGAACAGCTTCCCTCCAGAAGTTGTGAATGCTCCAACACTGGAAGTTTTTAAGAGTTTGGACAATCATTTGTCTGAATTGGGATAGAGTCTCCTCCTTGAGCAGGGGGTTGGATTAGAAGACCTCCAAGGCAGGGGTGGGTTCCAAATTTTTTTACTACTGGTTCTGTGGGTGTGGCTTGGTGGGCGTGGCATGGCTTGGTGGGTGTGGCTTGGTGGGCATGGCATGGCTTGGTGGGTGTGGCTTGGTGGCTGTGACAGGGGAAGGATACTGTAAAAACTCCATTCCCACCCCACTCCAGGAGAAGGTTATTGCAAAATCCCCATTTCTTCCCGATCAATTGCGATTCGGGAGGCAGAGAATAGATGGGGGCGGGGCCAGTCAGAGGTGGTATTTACCGGTTCTCTGAACTACTCAAAATTTCTGCTACCGGTTCTCTAGAACTGGTCAGAACCTGTTGAAACCCACCTCTGCTCCAAGATCCCTTCCAACTCTGTGATTCTGTATCCTCCAAGCATGGAGAACAACATTCTCTAAAGCAAGGATTGACAACTTGAAGATGCATGGACATCAACTCCCAGAATTCCCCAGCTAGCACGGGCTGGGAAATTCCGGGAGTTGAAGTCCACATGCCTTCAAGTTGCCATGGCTGAGAAACACAGCTCTAAAAACATCCCATGCCTAATATATTTTGTTAAAATAATCTGCTACCTATTCATTGACCACAAGATGGTGCACGAAGATCATCAGATGTTGTTTCTCTAACTAAAGCCATGTAACTGTTCTGAGTTTATAGGTAAAGGTAAAGGTTCGCCTCGCACATATGTACTAGTTATTCCCGACTCTAGGGGGCGGTGTTCATCTCTGTTTCAAAGCCATAGAGCCAGCGCTGTCCGAAAACGTCTCCGTGGTCATGTAGCCGCCATGATTCAACGTCAAAGGCACACGGAATGCTGTTCCCTTCCCACCAAAGGTGGTCCCTATTTTTCTTCTTGCATTTTTTACCTGCTTTCGAACTGTTAGGTTGGCAGAAGCTGGGACAAGGAATGGGAGCTCTCTCCGTTACGCGGCACTAGGGATTCGAACCACTGAACTGCCGACCTTTTGAACGTCAAGCTCAGCATCTTAGCCACTGAGCCACTGATGATTAAAGGCCTAGAGACTAAAACATATGAAGAACGGCTGCAGGATCTGGGTTTGGCCAGTCTAGAGAAAAGAAGGGGAACATGATAGTAGTGTTCCAGTATTTCGGGGGCTACCACAAAGAAGACGGGGGTCAATCTATTCTCCAAAGCATCTGAAGGAAGACAAGAAGCAACGGATGGAAACTAATCAATGAGAGAAGCAATCTGGAATTAAGGAGAAACTTCCTGATTGTGAGAACAATTAACCAGTAGGACAGAAGTTGTCTTCAGAAGTTATGGGTGCTCCATCACTGGAGGATTTTAAGAAGAGACCGGACAGTCACTTGTCTGAAATGGTCTAGGGCCGTGATGGTGAACATATAGCACGTATGCCACAGGTGACACGCAGCGCCCTCTCTGTGGGCACACAAGCCGTCACCCCAATTCAGCTCCACTGTGCATGCACATGCACCTCCCGCCAGCCAGCTGGTCGTTGGGTCTCTGCCGCACATGCCCGGGGAGTGGGGCATGTGTGGGAGGCTGCGTGCGCATCCGTGGGGTGTGTGCTGGGGGTTGCATGCAGAGGAGTGGGGTGCATATGCAGTGGCTGTGCGTGCATTGCATTTTGGGGTTTGGGGAGCATTTTGGGCACTCGGTCTGGAAAAGGTTTGCCATCTTGGGTCTAGGGTCTCCTGCTTGAGCAGACTAGAAGACCTCCAAGGCCCCTTCCAGCTCTATTCTGATTCAAACCAAAGCGGATTCTACTTCAGCATTGCCGAGAGTAAACCAACTCTGATCTATTTGATTTCATTTTAATTGTACAAAACCAACAGGGTTAGGCCAAAATGTAGACTGGATTAAACTGAATCCAAATGAAGGACAGTGGATGGAGTGATATCTAATATCTCCTGGAGTGGGATTTGGGGGTTCACCAAACTGCATGGAATCTTAGCTAGAGGTTCTCCCAAACACTGCCGAACCCCCAGCAGCCCAGCCCTGGTATTAGCCTCCAGCCCCCTAATCATCTTGGTTGCTCTTCTCTGCATTTTTTCTAGAGTTTTTTTTATAGTGTGGTGACCAAAACTGGATGCAGTACTCTTACATGTAGTCTTACTAAAGTTTGGATGGACAACCAAAGAAGTCCATGAGTAGATACATTCCCCCCGCAAATCCAGAACTCCCAGCTGAAGTATTTTCAGTCTCAAGGGTCCAAGACTTCAGCCTGAAGTCCTCTAAGCCCAAGTATAGACCTTAACAATTTATTCTCATGAGTAGGACATGACTCTTGAGTCAACCAACTCAGGAAGAGTCCTACTTCATAGGTGGAGACCATCAGACAACGGTTAGATGGTTTTTCTCGATCTTGACCTTGTAGTCTATGATTGAAAGGCCAACCCAATCTTGAAAAGGGTCAGTTTGGGTGATTGCTACTTCTTTTCAAGCACAAAATCATTGTGTCGTAAAAAGGAAGCGTGCCACATGTGCTTGCAAATATTCTTTTATTGTATTACAGAAAGAAGCAGAAGTTTAGAAAGAACAATTTAGATTGGTTAAAATACACAAGGAATCCATTTGATGCTTAGCGATGCATTTTTGACCCTTTACAGTTGATTGTCTACATCACACTTTTAGGTTGGGACACGGTTGAGCTGGACCGTTCATTCTACAGTACAATATGGTGGACATCTTAAGGCAGTGTGGCTCAACTTGGACCACTTGAAGATGAGTGGACTTCAACTCCCAGAACTTTTCAGCCATTCATGTGGCTGGGGATTTGTGGAAGTTGAAGTCCACCCATCTTAAAGTAGCCAAAATGGAGAAACACAGACCTAAGAAGATCTGGAACATCTATAGTATGAACAGAAACTCAACCATTTCATGAACAATTTTGTTATACAATTCTGATATTCATTGGATCATGGACCTAAGAAGATCTGGAACATCTATAGTATGAACAGAAACTCAACCATTTCATGAACAATTTTGTTATACAATTCTGATATTCATTGGATCATGGGGACATTCACTCAATGCAAAGCTGGATCCTTTATTGCGTTATGGAACGATTGGTGATAAGTATTATTGATTTGGTATAAAAGATAGCTGGAGATGGAGGCTATATCCAATAAACCACCCATCCTGAACTTCACATGGTCCTTCTTGTGATACCAAGGCTAGGTGGGCCTATCGGGAGACAGAGACGAGAGAGAGAACATGGCTACGAAGTTCTCAGGATTCTTCTCAAAGATTCCTTGCATGTAGACATGTTTGAAGCAAGGATCCTGGTTGTTCATAAAGAAGCAAAGCAAGATCTAAACTACTTGAGATCCACCAATCTTAATGCAGCTCACACATGGCATTTACTGCAACTGGCTGTAGGCTGTGCTTCTCCACTCACATTTTGTAAGATGTAGTTGGTGAGCAAACCCAGGAAAGTTTTCTCCAAAGCTGCCACAAGTCCTGGGTGACTTGGATTGATCTTGGTGGATCATCTGTGTTTCCATGGTTTTGTGGAGAATTTCTTGGCTTTCTAGGAAGTGTTTACTGCTTTGTAGACCAGGGAGGAGGGAACTGTAATGGCCTCTGTTTCAGCTGGAACTGGGCAGGTTGGAATGGGCGTCTGGGAGAAGAACCTTGGGAAAATTGGACAATTGTGATCTCTCCAGGCTCACCACGTGGGTATCTCTCAGCTACTTGAGGCCTGGTCAATTCTTGAGACACAGCTCTCTGCTCTGATGGACCATGTTGGCATTGTCCTAATGTTGTGGGATTCCTTTCCTTTTCTTGATGAGGTCGGTAGACTGGCATTTGAGGTTCTTGACGTCTACTTATGACCTGCCCTGGAGCTTCAACTTCTTGGTCCTGTTGGACAACTGAATGCTGCTCAACTCCTTGAGATTGACGTCTGTGTTGGTCATTCTGATGCTGTCCGAGTGTGACAGAACGGGATTCTTGGTCAGAAATCTGGACCACCTGGGGATTCCTGAGGTGGCCAGATGCTGATCTTCTTTCTTCAACCTCCACTTGCTGGTTCCTTCCTCCAGAAGGCCTTTGATGAGTTTCTCGCAATGGTTCACGGGGGACTTCCCCAGCTGAGATTTGTTCCATCTCTACAGCTGATTGTTGACTTCTTTCCTGCACTGATATTTGGGAGGTCACATCCTTCTGACGTGTGCTGCTCTGCTCTTCCATCAGACGTTGTTGGGATGATTGCTGGGGAACACTCTGAAGAACATCTTGACTTGCTTCTTCATCTGGGCTGAGGGGTTCCTGAAGACAGCGACGCCTGGGGGGGAAGAGCACTTGGATGCCCCTGGGCATCCCCCTGCTCGGTTCTCATTTCTGCTGAAGAAGTTTGGCAGGTAAGATTTCCCCTTATCATGTCCTCAATTGTTCTCTGAACTGATTGCACCCTGGGTGTTTGTGTTCTTGGGCGAGTAGAAGCCGCTTCCTGTTGGGACTGCTCCTTATTGTCATAACTGGTCTCTACTCTGGTCCTCTCCCTCTTCTGTTCCTGAGTCAGTTCCTCTGCGTCTAACATTTTCTTAGGGGGCACAAGTTTTTGGCAAGGACGAGGAGACACTTGTGAGGTTTGGGTCTCTTGCTGCTGTGTGCTGATGTTATCTCTCTGGGATGGTCCATCTCTGGACACTTGTCGAGATGGGATGTCTCGCTGTTGTGTACTGGAGATATCTCTCTGGGATGGTCCATCTCTGGACACTTGTCGAGATGGGATGTCTCGCTGTTGTGTACTGGAGATATCTCTCTGGAATGGTCCATCTCTGGACACTTGTTGAGGTGGGATGTCCTGCTGTTGAGTGCTGGTGACATCTCGCTTGGATGGTCCATCTCTGGACACTTGTTGAGGTGGGATGTCCTGCTGCTGTGTACTGGAGGTATCTCTCTGGAATGGTCCATCTCTGGACACTTGTTGAGGTGGGATGTCCTGCTGCTGAGTGCTGGTGACATCTTGCTTGGATGGTCCATCTCTGGACACTTGTTGAGGTGGGATGTCCCGCTGCTGAGTGCTGGTGACATCTCGCTTGGATGGTCCATCTCTGGACACTTGTTGAGGTGGGATGTCCCACTGCTGTGTACTGGAGGTATCTCTCTGGAATAGTCCATCTCTGGACACTTGTTGAGGTGGGATGTCCTGCTGCTGAGTGCTGGTGACATCTCGCTTGGATGGTCCATCTCTGGACACTTGTTGAGGTGGGATGTCCCGCTGCTGTGTACTGGAGGTATCTCTCTGGAATGGTCCATCTCTGGACACTTGTTGAGGTGGGATGTCCTGCTGCTGAGTGCTGGTGACATCTCGCTTGGATGGTCCATCTCTGGACACTTGTTGAGGTGGGATGTCCCGCTGCTGTGTACTGGAGGTACCTCTTTGGGATGGTCCATCTCTGGATACTTGTTGAGGTTGGAAGTCCTGCTGTTGTGTGCTGGAGGTATCTCTTTGGGATGGTCCATCTCTGGACACTTGTTGAGGTGGGATGTCCCGCTGTTGTATACTGGAGATATCTCTCTGGGATGGTCCATCTCTGGACATTTGTTGAAGTGGGATGTCCCGCTGCTGTGTACTGGAGGTATCTCTTTGGGATGGTCCATCTCTGGACGCTTGTTGAGGTGGGATCTCCCATTGCTGAGTGCTGGTGATATCTCGCTTGGATGGTCCACCTTTGGACACTTGTTGTGGTGGGATGTCCCGCTGCTGAGCGCTGGGGTTACCTCGCTGGGATGGCCCACCTGTTGGACCCTGGCATTCTTGGACTTTTTTATAACAGGCTTTTACCACCTTGAAGACCAGGACTGTAAATTCTTCAAAGCCCACTTTGCCGTCACAGTCAGTGTCTAACAGATGTAGCACTGTCTCAATTGTCTTGGAATCGTATGGATCCTGCAAAGAAGAAATCCCAAAAAGATTATAAGAAGATCCATTTGTTTCATCTCAGCTCCTCTCAATTATGCCCTGATACCCAGGAATGGCTTCGCTCGTGTGCTCTATTCTGATGGACATCTAATGGGGTTATCTTTGCAGGGTTTTTTTGAGCCCCTCTCATAATCCCATAAATAAATGAGGAAACAAGTTGAAGAATAAAACCAATTTATAAAAAAGATCCAAAAATATTTCTAGGGAATAAACTGCGGATCTGTTGCTCTTCCTGCATTCAACTACTAAGTTCTTAGGAGGACATAACTAGTAACTGGTGCAAACCCTTAGAAAGTTTCTTAAAAAATAATTGTGTAGGTTTAAGATAATAGGTAGAGAGACCGATTCATAGATTCTGTGCATCTGGCTGGGAGCACTAAAAGTTGAAGGATCATTTAGGATGCAAATTTCCTCTTTGATTGGGTTGACTTGCCGCCCCAGAACATAACATGGTGGTTTGGTTTAGAACTCAGTTGTGGTTCTCCAACATATTTGGAGGCACTGAATGCCAACAAACCACAATCACGTCTAATCATAATCCGCAGCCCAGATTTTGTCCCTTCCTACTTTACGCTTCCAATTCTCTACCATTTCTTCTACTAGACAATCCATCTTGGTCTCCTCCTTCCTTTTGGCCCAAGTTCTCAGCACTCACCACAATGACGTCAGCAAACTCTGTTTGGATCAGCTGTTTCAGCTCTCCTTTGCTCAAGGTACTACAGTCCCCATCATCCTTGGCATACTTCTCAAAAATGCAGATGATGCTGCGAATGTTGCGCAGAAGGTGAGACATCTCTTCACACATTTTAAGGGTCCTGCAATGAAAGAGCAGAGAAAGGACAATGTTGACTTGTGATGGCCATTTTCCATCTTGGTAGTCAAGACTGATTGACGGTCTACCAGGCAGGATTTATTACCACTCCCTAGGCTCCAGCTGCATCTAAGCATTCAAAGCTGGTGCTTTTTCAAGAAGTTTTCCTCCCTAGAACAAAGATCCTAGTCCTCATGGACCTCAAGAAACCCCAAGATTGAACTTGGAACAGAGGAAGCTGCAGTCAGTGTCTGCCTACCTTCTTCTGAAGCAATGTGAAGTTTGTCTCAGCCCTGGTCCTTCCACTACATTCCTTCCTTGCTCAGATTTGTGAACAACTTCTATGAGTCCCTCATCCCACCCCATTTCCCCAGGTTCTATATCCAAGGAGCATCAATACATTTTCTCAGCCTCTTCCTCCAGATCTCCTCCTCTTTCATTCCCTCCTCCTTCTCTTCCTTCTCCATTCCCTTCTCCATCTCTTTCTTCATCCCCTTCTCTTTTTCCTCCATCATCATCTTCTTCATCATCTCCTTCAACTCCTTTTCTTCATCCCCCTTTCCTTCTTCATCTCCTTTCCTCCTTTATCCCTTTCTCCATTTCTTTCTCCTTCAACCTCTTCTCCGCCATCCTCCCTTCTCTTTTACCTCTTATCCTCTTCTTCATCTCCTTCAACTTCCTTTTCTTCATCCCCCTTTCCTTCTTCTCCATCTCCTTTCCTTTCCTTTCCTCCTTCATCCCCTTCTCCTTCCTTTCCTCCACCATCCTCTTCTTCATCATCTCCTTCAACCTCCTTTTCTTCATCCCCCTTTCCTCCTTCATCTCCTCCTCCTCCTCCTCCCTACAATACTCAGGGCTTCCATTGCTCCAAAAGGCCCACGATTTCACCTCTTCTCCTTCCATCCATCCCTTGACCCATCTCGACCTCCCGCTCCACTCACCTGTTCGCCGAGTTCCAGCCTTGCAGAAAAATCACACGGTTCGGTTGGAGAGCCAGCTGGCAACCTATAGCTTTTTATACCAAGCCCTCTTAATCATGGCTCGGTGACGGGAACCTCCCCCCTTCCCCATTGCCCCTCTGATTCAGCCCCCAGCTATGCCCAACGTGGCTCCTTCACTCACCAAGCCCGGCTTGTCCAAACCCCCAACCTCAACCTCTCACTCGGCCTTCCACACCCCACCCCACCCGCCCAGGGTGAAAAAAAGATTTCCGACACTTCTGTCATTTTTAACGGGGCATCACACCTCACCCAGCCTGTTGCGCAAGGGCGAGACGGATATAACCAGCATTTTTTTTAAACAAAAAAAGTTTACGTTTCAAAGTTGTCATATTTGATGTTTTTCTTTCCCCGTGGCTGCTAAAAAAACCCATTAAGGAAGGGGAAAAAAAAACACACACACAACATTTTACACACCCTTCCACACCTTCTTTTGTTTTCACTGGACCCGCACGTGATTTTTCTAAGATCGTTCGTCACCCTGTAATGCCTGCATGTGGCCAAATTGTCCAACACCTTCTCTTTCTTTGCAGAAATAGTGCTCTAAGGTAGACTGCGTCCGGACCAGGAGGTTCTATTCTTCTTTCTCCGACCTCAGAAAACGAGAAGCCAGACTGGCCCAGGTGCCAAATACATTCCAAAGATATCTAGGGCTAATATCACTTTGTGATATTTTATTTTTTTTTGTTTTTTAATATAGATATTTCTAGTCCAAACATTAAGAATCAGAGATGGAATACAGATGGTCCTCGACTTAGAACAGTTTGTTTAGTAACCGTTCAAAGGTACAATGGCTCTGATTTAGGACCGTTTTTCATACTTTTCACACACGCCCACTGCAGCCTTCCCACGGTCACATGACCAAAATTTCAGATGCTTGGCCATTGGCTCATATTTATGATGATCGTAGTTCCCGGGCTCGCCTGATCTCCTTTTGCCTGATCTTCTGGCAATGGGGAAACCACATTCACTTAACAACCAGGTTGCTAACTTAACAACTGCAGTGGCCGACTTAACAACTGTGGCAAGAAAGGTCGTAAAATTCGGAAAAATTCACTTAACAACTTGTCTCGTTAAGCAACAGAAATTTTGGGGCTCAATTGTGATCATAAGTTGAGGACTACCTATAGAGTGGAGAAGCAAGCCACCTGTATCTCTAAGACAACATAACAGAAGAACAAGAGTTGGAAGGGACCTCGGAGGTCTAGTCCAACCCCTTGCTCAAGCAGAAGACCCTATACCATTTCAGACAAGTGGCTCTTCTTAAAATCCTCCAATGATAGAGCAACCACAGCCTCTGGTGGCAAGGTGCTCCACTGATTTTAATCCACTGATTTTTTTTTAAAAAAAGCATCTTTTTCCCCCCTCTTGTTTCTCACTTCATATTTTTAGGATTGCGCGATGTTAAAAAGAGCCAGTTTCCTCGAAAGCGGGTGAGAGTCACATTGCTTCTGTTGTTGTTTACATTGGCTTTTGCTAGGGGAACACAAGGACACCGGAGTTGGGAATTTGACCTTGGGCGACGCAATGAATCGGAGGAGAAAAATGCATTGCCTTCCTGGCAGAGCAGAGATAGGAAGAAGATTTCCTGTGTCAAAATGAATGATGCAGCCAAGTTCTGCCCCACCCCTCCCCCAAGGAAAGATCTCCAAACTCCACTTAACAAGGAAACAAGTGACGTGATAATCTCAGGTGTCAACTGGGCAGGTCAAAACGTTGCCGGGTTAATCCACCTGTCAAGTTTCGAGGTCGTCTCAAATAAATTGCATTTCAAACAAAGTCTTTGAAGGAAAACTCCTATTTATTAAGCACGACATTTTAGACCTGACTCCATCGAAGCCAACACTGACTTCCAGACCCAAAACCCTCCCTTTCCGTTCCCCACTCCCCTTCACTCATTGGCCATCTTCCAAGTCATTCTACCCCTAATCTACTGCTCCAGCTCAAAGGAATTTCCCCCCTCCCATCCCATCTCCTAGGGGATATTATCTCCAGGGAAAATAAGTAGGTGAAAAGTCAAACGTCCCTTTCCAGACGCCTCCGCTTCTCCTTCTTATGTCAGCACTAGAGTAAATGCAGCTTGAAGTGCTGACACCACAAGCATAACTACTCTGAGTAATCATAGCTCTTGGGTTTTTTTTAATTTATCTAAACCTTCCTAATTTCAACCAAGTTGAGAAACATGAGGACTAGAGCCTTTGCTTTGCTTTATCAGAGGGAAGTAGATCTTTATACCTCCTTCCTAATTGCAACCAAGTCTTCTCTCTTGAGAATCATGAGGGCTAGCGTCTTGGTTTTGCTTCATCCATTTTGTTCCCTCGATCAGAAGAAAGGGGTGTACTCTAAATACCTTCTTCTCAATTTCAACAGGTTTTCCTCTCCTGAGAAGCACAAGGACTAGAAACTTGCTTCGTTTCACCAATTTTGTTTAATCAAACAGGGGAAAGCGGGCGTTTCTGGGCATTGTTCCTGGCACAGATGAAAAAGAAGCTTCTATGCTTGGAAAATATTATAAAATATTTCTGGCATAAGCCTTCGCACCTCTCCAGAAGGCCCACATCAATTCTATCAGCAGCTGGTCACTCAAATGGGGACCAACCAGTTGGGTGAGTTTGTTGTTCTCCTGAAGGATTTTCCCACAATGCATCGGGCCGTCCATCCCTCGGAGCTAAACACCTGGAGAAGCAGCTGGACAGATTTTGCCAGATGGGCCTGAGAAATCACTAAGAAAAGAGGACACATTTTTAAAAAACATCTGCTCCATGATCCATTTCACCCCCTCCTTTAATTCCCAAGCCTCCTGTCTCATGTTATTATTATATATTTTTTGGGGGGGGGGGGGTTCTGCCAATCCAAATCCACGGCCTGCCTCATCCTTGGAAAACCTGTAATTCTGAAAGATAATTCTCCTTTGGGGATTCATTTGAATGGCCTCAGATGACAAGAGCAGAGAAGAGTAGAAGAATGTAGCGTATTGGGATTAGACAATCCCAAACATGGAAACGATCTTGGCAGTAAATAATGTATTTGGTATCCTCGGCAAGGAACAGATATTTCTCCACTGTGGACTGTGATTTCATTTCCATAAAAACAATATGTTAGGAAAGAAGGAAGGAAGGAAGGAAGGAAGGAAGGAAGGAAGGAAGGAAGGAAGGAAGGAAACTGGAAGGGAAGGAGGGAAGTAAGGAAGGGAGGAAGGAAGAAAGGAAAGATCAAGGAGGAAACTTCACATTTGCAGGTTTTCAAATCACACAATGAGAAAAGTGTGATTTTCATAATGGAGAAAGTCCAACAGAGGGAGCTCATTACACAAAGTCCTAGCATATAAAGGAGAACATTTGCTTTAATTCATATTAATTTGTTCTGGGATGGGAGATACCAAAGCACAACCTATAATCTTCTCTCTCAAACAGGCCACAATGCCGCATTTTGGAATTATTATTATTTTTTTTTGCAAGGAAGGCCTTCCAAACTCCAAATAACTACCCCATCCGAGCACTTAAGTTTCTCCGAAGTTCAAAAACTCCAGGAAATTCTTTTGGATCTAGAAACCAGGTTTTTAATTAGATTTGGGACAAGCCCAGTCACGCTTGTAGAAATCAGCTCACTCTTTTGATGGCTTGGAAGATGTTGAAGTTTTTTTAAAAAGATAATTTACATAGATTTTACGATCACTTGCCAATGCCAAAAAAATAAATAAATAAAAGACAATAAAAGACAAAAAATAAAACGCGAAACAGTCGAAACATTAAAAAAGAAAAAAGCGCATTAAAAAAAGACACACAGAAACACATATTAATCCCCTAGTATAATCTTGATCAATACATTACCATGATATTAGTGATATTCATTTTTTTAAAAAACAAACAAACAAATTACAATTAATATTTTAAAAAGGGGAAGGAACGGAAAACCCATTTTCACAAAACATCATTTTATCCAACTCATCTCCAGATTTCCTAAATGTAGACAATAAATCTGGTTGTGGAGAAGTGTTTGGATTGCACCGGGTGGAAAATATTTGAATTACGCCACTGATATTTTAAGATAGACTGTACCACGCCAGGGAAGTTTTGTTTGCTGGCTACAAGCCACATGTCGCAAATCATTCGCAGAAATATTCCATTCCTGGCCATCCGGGCGAAGGGCCAAATTTAAGTAGTTATAAAGTCATTGGACAAGCATCTCCTAATGGATGGAGAATCGGGGAGGGGCTGATTAAAAGTTCAATTAGTCAATTAACACCCGCACCCAACGGATTTAATCTGGCGGTCACAGGAAGTGACACTATTCAGGAACACGAATAAAAAGGCGGATGGCAGCTTTGGGCCCCTCAATCCGTCCCTTGGTGACTTTTCTCGACATCTCTGTCTCTTCTCGCAAACTTTAGGTGAGTCCTTTTGTCGTATTATCCGCAGCACGGTAAAACTTGGATCTTTCCTGTCCTCTCTCTTCCCTTCCTTCTGCAAGGGTGGTGACATCTTACCCTTGCAAATCTTTTTTTGCAGCTTCTGAGTTTGGCTTGGTCAGCAACAAACATGGTTGCAGGAACTGGGCCCAGCTAGTCTAGTGAAGAGAAGGACCAGGGGAGACAGGATAGCAGTCTTCCAATATTTAAGGGGCTGCCCCAGAGGAGGGGGTCAAACTATTTTCCAAAGCAGAAGAAAGAAAGAAAGAAAGAAAGAAAGAAAGAAAGAAAGAAAGAAAGAAAGAAAGAAAGAAAGAAAGAAAGATGTCTGAGTGAACCATGGATGGACAGAAGACATGGCTAGTCTACTGAAGAGAAGGATCAGGGAAGGACCATGATAGCATCTTCCAATATTTGAAGATATTGCCACAGAGAGGAGGGGGTTAAGCTATTGTCCAAGGCACCTGAAGGCCAGACAAGGAAACTGAACAAGGAGAGATTCAACCTAGAAATAAGGAGAAATTTTCTGACAATGAGAACAATCAACCCATAGAACAGAAGTTGCCTTCAGAAGTTGTGGGAGCTTCATCACTGGAAGCTTTCAAGAGGAGACTAGACTGCCATCTGTCAGAAATGGTGTAGGGACTCCTGCTTGGGCGGGGAGTTGGACTAGATGACCTACAAGGTTCCTTCCAACTCTGTTAATCTGCATCTGTAACTTGAGTTTGGAAGAAGGTAGGGAGGATGGTCCTCTTAAGACGAAGACTACCTATAGACTGGAGAAGCAAGCTTGCTGTATCTCTAAGACAGCATCACAGAATAACAGAGTTGGAAGGGATCTTGGAGGCCTTCTAGTCCAACCTTCTGCTCAAGCAGGAGTCTCTATACCATTCTGGACAAATGGTTGTCCAGTCTCTTCTTAAAAAAAAAACTCCAGTGATGGAGCACCCACAACTTCTGAAAGCAACATGGTCCTCTGATTGATTGATTGATTGATCTCACTGTCAAGAAATCTCTCCTTAGTTCTAGGTGGCTTCTCTTCCTTGATTAGTTGCCATCCATTATTTCTTCTTCTGCCTTCTGATGTTTTAGAGAATAGGTTGATTCTCTCTCTCTTTCTGCGAGAGGGATCTTGGAGTCCTAGTGGACAACCATTTAAATAGGAGCCAGCCGTGTGCAGCAGCTGCCAAAAAAGCCAACACAGTTCTAGGCTGCATCAACAGTGGGAGAGAATCAAGATCACATGAAGTGTTAATACCACTTTATAATGCCTTGGTAAGGCCACACTTGGAATCCTGTCTCCAATTTTGGTTGCCATGATGTAAAAAAGATGTGGAGACTCTAGAAAGAATGTAGAGAAGAGCAATACAGATGATTAAGGGACTGGAGGCTAAAACATATGAAAAACAGTTCAGGAACTGGGTATGTCTAATTTAATGAAAAGAAGGACTAGAGGAGACATGATAGCAGTCTTCCAATATCTCAGGGGCTGCCCCAAAGAAGAGGGAGTCAACTTATTCTCCAAAGCCCCTGAAGGCAGGACAAGAAGGATGGAAACTAATCAAGGAGAGAAGCAACTTAGAACTAAGGAGAAATTTCCAGACAGTTAGAACAATTAATCAGTGGAACAACTTGCCTCCAGAAGTTGTGAAGGCTCCAACACTGGAAGTTTTTAAGAAGATGTTGGATAACCATTTGTCTGCAGTGGTGTAGGGCTTCCTAACTAAGCAAGGGGCTGGACTAGAAGACCTCCAAGGTCCCTTCCAACTCTGTTATTTTGTTCTATTTTATTTTCCTGAATATGCCCCTGGATTTCTGCAAAAAAAGTCCAAAGTAGATTTAGGGATTTTTTTTTTGCTCTTGTGAAACAAGGAAACAGCTGAGGCACGGGGAGTCGTAACAGTGAGGACTCAACACAAGACACTCGTGTTCAATATGTTTCTTAATTTCCCCCTTCTCTTTGCAGGCTTCTTCACCCTTTGGAGAACCATGAATCAGCAAAAACAAGGTTGTAAGGTCCCTCCCTGCCCAGGACCTTGCGGTCCCCCCAAATGTCCCCCCAAGTCTTGTTGCTCACATTCCTACAAGGGGTTGCCCCAAAAGGGGCCCTGCTGCCCTCCGTCCAAAAATGTGCAGTGTCCTCCACAGAAGGCCCAACACCCTCCTAAACAGTGTTGATGGTTGCCATGCCCCACGGATAAAGGGGAAGGGGCTGAGAAAGAACTTCAACCCACCCTCCTCCGGTGCTGCTTCCAAGCCTTCCCACCCAGCGTTCTCCATCGTGTCCTCAGGAGGTCTCAACTGACGTCTTCTGGAAATGGTCCTGGCGATTGTTAGATCTTCTCAAGAACATCCAAATTTTGTTTGATTTCCCACGGAGCAACTCTGTCACTCTCGAAGACATAACAGCAAAGTTTTAATAAAAATACTCGCTCCTCCACCGAACAAGTTGAGTGTTGGGTTTTGGTTTTTCTGTTGGACGAGACACCTCTGGAGAATATCTGGGGATCAGGGTGGGATCTGAGTTCAAATGCAGTCAAGGATGCCACAAATCTGGGCAGGCTGATATTGTCAAAGATGGGCAGGCTGGGGACCCCCTAATACTTTGATAGACCTCTCAAGTCTTTGGCTGACACTTATTAAGGGAAGATCTTTTTGATGATTCTTCTACAGCACGAGATGTTGAAATGATCAAATGTTGGGGCCCTTCAGAAAATTAGTTTTCCCACTGGGATTCATTTTGTCTGTCTGTCTGTTTGTCTGTCTTGATCTCTCTCTTTTATCCATCCATCCATCCATTATTTCTCACTCTTTTGCTGTCTCTCTGTCTCTCTCTCTCCATCTATCTATCTATCCATCCATCCATTTATCCATTTCTCTCTCTCTTGCTCTTTTGCTCTCTCTCTCTCTCTCCATCCATTCATCCATCAATCCAGAGACAAACAGACAGACAAGCTAAGACCAGATTGGGAAGGCAGCCCTGGAACTGAGCAAGAATAGGGAAGGATAAAAAAGGATAGGGAAGAAGGGAAGGGAGGGAGGAAGGAAGGAAAGAAGGAAAGGGAGGAAGAATAGGGAAGGAAGGATAGGAAAGGATAGGGAAAGAAAAAGAAGGAAAGAAGGAGAGGGAGGGAGGAAGGGAGGGAGGGAGGGAGAAGAAGGAAGGAAAAAAATTACAAGATAAAACTGGGTGAATATACAAGGATTCAAAGCCAGCATTGGGAATTAAAACTTCCAAACTTTTGGCCCAGTTGGATAAACCAGTAAAGTCCGTTTTCTCCTGCATCTCAATTTCTCAACTCCTCAATTCCTCCCCAGCCTGTTGTGAAATATCCGGAGATATTTCCGAAGCATTGCTTAAAAAAACCCAGACAAAAACGCCCCCCCCCTCCCCAAGGGACATTCTAAGCTGAACGGAATAGCGATCTTTACAAGTCTTGGCGAATCCAAAACTTTCTTGCGATTTGATCCGCGGATCAATTCATTGCGTCTTCTGCTTGAGCACAGTCTGTTGTGGTCTGCCAGCAGCTTTGGAGCTAGCAGTGGAGTCGGACAGCGATGAGGCTGAGGAAGAACATGGGCCAGTCCTGGAGGCTGGGGAAGGCCCAGACGAGGGCTCTGCGTTAGAGGCAGAGATGGGGCCAGGGCCATCGGGGAGTGATGCGCGGACTTCGGAGCCTCCAGAGGCTGACAATAGAGAGGCAGAGGAACAGGAGGAGCCTGTTCCTAGTGCACGTATGAGAAGAGGTGCCAGAAGGCAACAGCAGTTAAAGCAAAAGGGACGACTCGGAAGAAAGGCCAGGAGATGGTTGCCCCCCTCCCCCAATAAGGCTTAAAAGAGCAGCAACGGCTCTTGGGCTCTTTGCCAGAAAACAACCGTTGAGAGATTTGCTTCGTGTTTGGATGTTTTTCTTTCTTGTCAGCGTCTTCTGTTCCTGACCTGTTGCCAAGAAAAGCCTTTGGCAGTTTGCCTAATTATCCCAAGGTCAGAGATAAACTGAATAATGGTGTTTTGAGGACTTTGCTTTCATTTAATCAGAAATACTGACAATGAGTTAATTCTCAGCAGTTTTAATAAAATCTGTTCGTTTTTTGGAACTGTTTTGCATTTAATATTAACCACATGGGCCTGGGCCACAACACAGCCGAACAAGAAATCACTTCCAAAGATATATGCAGGAATAACCCAGCATTTTATTGCAACGTCATAGAGACAGAGAAAAATATCCAGCAAAGAGAATTTTCTGCTTGAACGAGAAGGACAAACACAACCAAATGATATCTGCATGGGGAGACCAAACCAGAGATGGTGTTTCTGGGCTTTGATGCTTTTTTTTTTTTTAATAATTTACCTGGCTGCAACAGGTGATAGAGATAATGTCCAGTTGCTGGTAAGAAGATGCTTGAAGGAAAACAGGTGTTGGAAATGGTTTACCCTGAAATTTCTCGCTTAAATGAAGGCGAAAACAGAAATGAGAAGGACGAGATGAAAGCTCCAGGTTGCTCCAGGGTATCCTGGTCTTTAGGACGGGAGGACCTCCCTAAACAAACCCTGAATGCAGGCAGAGAGAATTTTGTTTTTTTCATAAACTTGTTTATGAAAATTCAGGTGAGCAGCCACACCATCCAGGTATTTGCGGATTGTTTCGAAAGCAGGGATTGGGGATGGGTCTTCTCCAAATCACTTGGAATATTTGGCATGCCCCCACCCCCATCCCAAAACTAGACACTGATACAACTAAAACTTTGAAACCCCTTCCCCCCAGTGGGAAAGGACACCCAGAAACAAGGATGGATATTGCAAGATTTTTCTTCTTTTGGGCAAACCAATTTCCTTTTTGGCACTATACCAGAAGTCCTAAACCGGAGTGACTTCAAATCAGCCTGGGCCCAAACAAAGTTAAGTATAGGTAGTCCTCGACGTGTGACCACAACGGAGCCCCAAATTTCTGTTGTTAAGTGAGACATTTGTTGAGTGAATTTTGTCTCCGTTTTTCGCCCCAAATTTTTAAGTGAATCGCTGTATTGTTAAATTAGTGGCACAGTCGTTAAGCGAATCCGGCCTCCCCCGTGGACTTTGCTCATCAGAAGGTCGCAAAAGGGGATCATGTGACCTCGGGATGCTGTGACTGTCATAAATACGAGTCAGTTGTTGAGCGTCTGAATTTTAATCACGTGGCCACGGAGGTGCCGCAATAGTCATAAAGTGTGAAAAACGGTCACTTTTTTCCCCAGTGCCGTTTGACTGTTCACTAAGTGAATGGTTGTAAATCGAGGATTACCTGTAATTCGGCATGACCAGAAAGGGGAAAAAAAATGTGATGCATGGGTGCAATTTTGCATTCCAGTTCCACAAAGTTAATAAGAACTGAGACGGTCTTTCATCTAATCCTTTTCAGTACAATAGTCCTCGACTTACAACAGTTCATTTAGTGACCATTCAAAGTTACAACGGCACTGAAAAAAGTGACTTAGGACTGATTTACACACTTATGACCATTGGAGCATCCTCATGGTCACAACTCAGATGCTTGGCACCTGATTCGTATTTATGACGGTCGCAGCATCTCCGGGGGTCACATGATTTTCCCCTTTGCGACCTTTCCGACGAGCAAAGTCCAGGGGGAAAGCAGATTCGCTTAACGACTGTACCACGAACTAAACAACTGAAGCGACTCCCTTAACCACGGCGGCCAGAAAAGTCACAAAACGGACGGCAAAACCCACTTAACAAATGTTTTCCTTAGCGACATAAATTGTGGTCTAACTCGAGAACTACCCGAACAGGTTTTGCGCAAAGATACACATTTAAATCCAGCTTTAAATACCCCTGGGAACCCCCCCCCCCGTGAACGAGCCTGTCAATTTCAGAGGGCCGCAAAGGAGGAATTGACTCCTGTGGTCAGGAAGCAGGGTGAGGTTTCCTGTCAAATAAATAACAGGGACAAAGTCCCAGGGACAAAAGAACCAGACAGGAGTTTTCAAAAGTGTCCACGCCCCGTTGGTCCGTCCCTGCCTTTCATTAACACCAATTAAAGAGAATATTTATTTTTTTCCCCCACAATCAAAGGCCTTTGTTAGACGAGAATTACTCATCCCAGAATCTGGCAAAACACCCCGTCTTCTTTTACATGAAGTGAGGTTTGTAAGATGCCAGAAAAAGCGTACCGCCCTCCAGTTCCGGAGAACCAACACCGGGCTTCACCGAAACGGACCCGGATGGTTCTAAGCACACGGTGGAGCCTGGAAACACATAAAACAGCCCCCCATCGCCTTGTGGGCCTGAACAGTTGTCTGAACAGCTGGATCCACCTGTGGGAGGAGATGGTGGGGCGCAGGCCTCTGCCGTCCCCGAGGAGCAAGGTTGGGGTTTCTCTGCGCAGGGGGAACAAGGATGCAACGTCGTGGACCCACACGGGACGGAAGGAGTTTCTGCACATGTTTCGGTGTGCAGGGATAGGCAAGGCACCGCACAGGGGACAAAGGTGGCCGTGGGGCACGGCACAACCCCAAAGGAAGGGGCCGTGCACGGCTGCTTGGCTTGGTACGAGAGGCTGTCGGGTGCGCTGCAGGCTTGCAAAGGGGGACAATCACAAGTTTGGATACACTGCGCCATGTCGGTGAAGTTGCACGAATCCTGGGCGTCCACCGAACACTGGGCGATGTCGGTGGGTGGAGGAAGGCAAGGCTCTTTGCATTGGTAAGCCATGCTGTAGGTCTAGAAAGGAAAAAAAGAAAACAACCACATAATGCAATTGTTTGCATCGGTAAAGTGGGAGCAATTTTGTGAAACAAGGCTTCTCTTCCAGGGCAGACGGAAGGAGCCCAGCTGCATCAATGGGGCAGAATAACAGAATCACAGAGTTGGAAGGGGCCTCAGAGGTCTTCTAGTCCAACCCCCTGCGCAGAATACAGAATATCAGAGTTCGAAGGGACCTCGGAGGTCTTCCAGTCCAACCCTCTGCTCAGGCAGGAAACCTTATCCCATTTCAGACAAATGGCTGTCCAGTTTCTTCCTAAAAACCTCCAGTGATGGAGAAGGAAGGAAGGAAAGGAAGGAAGGAAAGAAGGAAAGAAGGAAAGGGAAGGAAGGAAGGAAGGAAGGAAGGAAGGAAGGAAACTATGAAGAAAGAGAAGAAAGCCAAGGAAGGATGAAGGAAAGCAAGAAAGGCAGAGGAAGGAAGGAAGGAAGAAAAAGAAAGAAGGGAGAAAGAAAAGACAAGCAGAAGAAAGGAAGAAGGAGGGAAGAAAGAAAAGGAAGAAAGGAGGAAAGAAAAAGCAGAGAAAGGAAGGCAGGGAGGCAGAAAAAAGAAAAGCAATGAAGGAAGAAAGAAGGAAAAAAAGCAGAGAAAGGAAGGAAAGAGAAAAGAAAGAAAGGCAGAAAAAAAGAAAAGCAATGAAGGAAGAAAGAAAGAAGGAAAGAAGGAGAGAAGAAAAAAAGAAAGAAGGAAAAAAAAAGCAGAGAAGGGAAGAAAGACAGGACAAAAGGAAGAAAAGAAGAGCAAAGAAAAGCAAGCAAGGGGACGAAGGGACCGAGGAAGAGGACGAGAAAAAAGGCAGGCAGGCAGGCAGGTACCCCACCCCACTCCTCTAAACCACCTCACTGTCTCTGTCTGATCTGTCTCTGTAAAGACTAACCCAGGCATGGAGGGCATCCAACTCTACCCAGAAATCCACAAGAGTGTTATCTTCCCACAACCCAGCAGCGAAAGGGACCAAAAATGACCCAGAATCGTGCTTAAAATGCAAAAAGAGCAAAGAAAGAAAAATACAATATATAACCCCCCCCCCCCGCCCCACCAAGAGGTGAGTCCAACTTCCCAAGTCGAGACGAGACTTACTCAACTCTTGCAACTGCCTGGAGAGACGCAGGAGCCACAAAAGGCTTTGTCGAGAGGTGTGGTGAGAGCCAAAAGCTCTCTTTTATACACAGATAGCAATTTTTTCCGCCGATCCATCCTCTTTGCCCCACCCACGCCTTTCATTCATGAATTAGACCAGCTATTAAAACCATGCATAATAATACAGGACTTGGAAGGACTTAGCATCGGATGTTATTCCCCGTGCAAATCCTTTCAATCAATCCCCAGCTGTCACTCAAAAGTAGTAGAGGCGGTCCTTTCAGAAAAAGCTTATTTTTGACACTCGTATGGGACACGTCCCGGAGGCCAGGAGGATGGGTGGCAACGCCCATCGGATCTTCCCCGGATTGATGGACCCGAATGGCTTAAGCTGACGCTTTGTCCCAACCTCAACTCTTGATTTTTGGAATCCATCCAAAAGACACAGCATCAGAGGAAAGATGGACAAGGAGGGCAGAGGAAAAAATAACTTCAACCCACATTCCCAGTTTAATCCCATTCTCTAAATCGGCTTTCTAGTGCGAGCAAAGAAAGATGTACGAGAATCTCTTTTGAATTTCTCTCGGTGGGGTTTTCAACACGCATCGTTTCCTTCCAACATGGGGGAAAGATTTTCCAGCTGCTGTTGAGAAAAAAAGATATCTTGATCCTGGGTTGGAAAAGAAAACCCACGGAATGTAGATTTCCACCCATATTTTATCCTTGATTCAGGATTATAAAGCTACGAGCTGATTTCTTACTTCCTAAGGGCGCCAGTAGGAAAAACCTGCTTGGTTTTCTCATACCTCCTAAAATCTCTGCAGGAGATGCTCGCTGTCTTTTAAAGCATATCCCCCTACCCATAATTCCCCCCCCTTCCAGATGGAATTTCACCTCTTGGTTGAGAAACGGACTCTGCAGAAGTCCTTTGGTAGCATTCGCTGCTACCGAAAATTACTTTCCAACATCACACAAAGAGCAACTTTAAACTCTTTTCGAAGAGTTGAAAAGTTTTCTCAAAAACCGTCGGCTTCATATAGATAAGTACGGTGTTTCCCCGAAAATACGACTTACCCTGAAAGCTTGATTTCTACCAGGGGTGGGTTCAACTTACCTTTACTACCGCTTTGCTCACACATGAGCATGCACTTCTGCACATGTGCAGTACACCCATGATGATGTCATGGCGGGTGGGCGGAGCCTCCCACTGGTTTTACTACTGGTTCTATAGAACCGGACTGAACTGGGAGCAACCCACTGCCGATTTCTACACGTACGCCCAATATAAGCAATACCCCCAATATAAGCCCTAATTAAAAGTGTACTCCAGGGTGCACTGCATGGGTAAAAATTAAGCTAGGGTGAGGATGAGGGTGGATGGAGCTGCCCTACTACTGGAGCTGCCCTACTACTTACCTTCAGTTGCAGCCAGGCCTCGCACACTCCGACACCTGCCTTACTGGCCCATTTCTTCTGCAGCTGGCAAGGCTTTCCTGAAGGGCTCTGTAGCCGATAACAGAGCTCTGGATCGATTCAGTTATCGATCTGCAGAGGCCTTCAGGAAAGCCAGGCCGGCCACAAAAAAAGTTACTGAAGGCTTCTGATAGCGAAAAGGAGGCCAGGGTTGATGCGCGCAAGTGAGATGAGTCAGTGGACGACATCCTCCCCCCAAAATAAGACCTGGTGCCTTTTTTGGTGGCAAATATATATATAAGACAGGGTCTTATTTTCGGGAAAACATGGGTATTATGAAGCCAAATGTCTACAGCAGCGTTTCTCAACCTTGGTAGCTTGAAGATGGTTGGACTTCAACTCCCAGAATCCCCCAGCCAGCACTGCTGGCTGGGGGATTCTGGGAGTTGAAGTCCAACCATCTTCAAGCTTCCAAGGTTGAGAAACACTGGTCCAGAGACAGAGGAATTCGCTTCAAAAATGATCTACGACCGTGCGAAAATTGGATCTGGCTAGGATGTCGATACAAATCTTCCCTGTTCCGAAACAGTCTACCAGACTGTTGCTAGAGGAAAGAAACTGGCAAGAAGGGAATTTCCCCCAAGGAGCTACATCTGTGAAATCTTTCTTCCTTCTTAACGATCCACCCAGGAAGAAGTTTTAAATATTCATCGGTTGTCTTTCTCGCAAGGAAACGTGGTTGACCTGATGACTGAACTCAGTCATTTTCTGAATTTACATAATGCACGGATTTCAAATGAACTTAGTTTGCATAATAGGCATGTTAAGCAGGCTGGTCTTTCACAAACTTGATTTATTTATATATCAAATTTAGCAACCTCCTGTCTCAACCACAGACCGATTAAATTAAACATGTTGTATAAAAGCCTTCCTTCCTTCCTTCCTTCCTTCCTTCCTTCCTTCCTTCCTTCCTTCCTTCCTTCCTTCCTTCATTTCTTTCCTTTCCTCCCTCCTATATTCCTTCCTTCGTCCCTCCCTCCTTCCCTCCTTCCCTCCTATCCTATCCTATCCTATCCTATCCTATCCTATCCTATCCTATCCTATCCTATCTTATCCCTCCTCCCTCCCTCCTCCCCTTTCCCTCTAATCCTTCCTTCCTATCCTTCATCCCTCCCTCCCTTCTCCCCTTCCCCCTAATCCTTCCTCCCTCCATCCCTCCCATCTTCCCTTCTAATCCTTCCTTCCTTTCTCCCTCCCTCCCTCCCCTCTTCCCTCCCCTCAAAATAAATCTATCATCTATATCTTCCATCTATCTATCTATCTATCTATCTATCTATCTATCTATCTATCTATCT
>NW_026844058.1:2435359-2600359 GCF_029531705.1 Pantherophis guttatus
TCCATCCATCCATCCATCCATCCATCCATCCATCCATCCATCCATCCACCCATCCCTTCATTTCCTTTTGGACACAGAGATACGTGCCAGTCCCTTGAAGAATTTCAGAACACACCAGAGAGATTCTTTCATTTGCTTTTATTTGCTCTGGATGAGCAGGGAAGTGATAGGAAGAGGAGAGAAGTCTGTCCGTCCACTAGCAATTAAAAAAAGGACCCCTCCCCCACAATGAAAGGGGATCCTTCAGAAGACCCGGATGCAGAAATCGCAATCCCAGGATACGGCAGAAGTGGCGAGCAGAGAAACTGTAAATGTGTACGGAAAAAAAATTTCTCTTGTATGGGGCTCAAAAGAAGAAACTCGGACAAAAATTCACCGAAGAAGGAATTCAACGTGTGTCAACGTGGTTGGCTTTGAAGTTGGGGTGCGTCTGTGCATGTTCAGCATTTCTTCACGTTGCACTGGTTCACGCTTACCGACTGGCACCCCTTCATGCAGGCCGTGTCGTCGCAATTTTTCACACACTTCACGCCCTCGCAGGGATCCACGCAAACCACGGTTCCGGGAGCGGCGCATTTTGTGGCGCACTTGGTGGGCCCCCTGGGGGCAACGCAGACATTGCCGCAGGGGTCCTGGCAGACCACCGCGGCAGGGGCCAGCGGCACCGCGACAGGGGACATGCACACAGGGGAAGCGCAGATGGGGGCACAGGGACCTTGGCTCTGGATGGTGGCCACGGATCCACGGCAGGTCACGCACTGGCAACCCTGGGGTTCTGGGATGCAAACATTGCTGTTTTGGCCCTGGTTCTGGCTCACGGTGATGGTGGCACAGGGAGGGTAGCTTTGGGCCTGCACCGGACTCACTACCACGGATCCGCAACAATCATGGCAGATTTTGGCACACTGGCCCGAACTTTGGCCTTGGGTCACGCAGATGGCACCGGTGGGAGAGGCGCAGACTTCGATGCTCTGTCCCTGCGTTGGGGAGACGCAGACGGTGGTGCCAGGGCCCACGCAAACCGTGGCGCCTTTCAGGCAGGGGGGAGGGAGGCAAGGTTGTTTGCACTGGTAAGACATCGGGGAAGGAAGTCGGCTTGTTCTGCAAAAAGGAAAACCAGACATTTCAGAATAGTTTGTTTGGGAAAGAGGTTAGTTTATTCAACAATCCAGCAATCTCTCTGGTGCAACCTTGTGAGATAACAACAAAAGCACAGGACTTGAACCACAGTTCTTCAAGAGACTCTCCAGATGTTTCTTTGTCTACCCTAAGTTTCTATTGTTGGAGAATCAGTGAGGGAGGATGGAGCCCAGTCAAAAGTTATTCAGAACAGAATAACAGCTTTGGAAGGGACCTTGGAGGCCTTCTAGTCCAACCCCGCTGCTCAACCCTATACTATTTCGGACAAATGGCCAATCTCTTCTTAAAAACCTCTGGTGGCAAGCTGTTCCACCGACTAATTATTCTCACTATCAGGAAGTTTCTCCTTAATTCCAGGTTGCTTCTCTCCTTGGTTAGTTTCCACCCATTGTTTCTTCTCCTGCCTTCTGGTGCTTTGGAAAATAAGCTGATCCCTTCTTTTTTGGGGCCGCCCCCCAAATATTAGAACCCTGCTATCATGTCACTCCCAGTCTTTCTTTTCCATTAAACTAGACACACCTAATTCAATTAACAGCCTCATCCTAGACAGATTTTTTTTCCCTCCAGAAATAAGCTGCACTGAATTCCATTAAACTTGCTCCTGGAAAAATAGAGATATTATACCACTACAGCTTATAGCACGATCATAAATTGATTGTAACAGTCTGTGAGAATGGCCTTGGGAGACCGGAAGGAGACTGGACAACCGGTGTGTAAAAGGTATCTCAGCCCATAGAAGAGGGAGAGCATGGAATATGTCTTGGAAGGGACCCTCCCAGGTGTGGGCTTCAGCAGCCCACCCTCTGGACCCTCCCTAATTTACCTGAGAGTAAAAGGAAAGGATCGGAGCAACCCTTTCCCTCTTGCAAAATTCTATTCATGGAACTCTACAATATAAAAAATAAATTTAGTTCTTCTGGTTGCTGCTTCTTCTCTGAAGCAACTTACAAGACCAAATTTGATTGACTCAGGGATAATCCTATTGGATCAAAGAGGCCTCCCATCGCCAGAGAAGAGCTGAATTCGCAAAACGCATTTTATCCCCGGATTAATGAATTATTTCCAGCCGCTGGGAGAGGCTTTTTGCAATCCGCTAACATTCCCGGAAGAAAACCGAAACGAAGATTAAAACGAGGGAAGCAAAACCGGTTCACTGGGCCTGATTAAATCTCTGCTATGAATATTGTATGATAAATATATTTTGGGGAAACTCCTTATGGGAGCACGGCTGATGTTCCTACCATCCGTTCTGAAAATGCGTTCCATTTTAGTGAGTTTTTGGCTGAAGGGTTTTGGTGGGAAGTTTCAACGATACTTTTCTTAATTGCCTTCTTTGTATTTATACACAAAGATTGGCTAGGAAACAGCCAGGAAAAGCTTCCAGAACTATCTAATCCAATGATAGGAACACACATCATCTAAAAAAAAGCAACAAAATTATCATCATTTTTGACACCTTTCTACAAGGGAGACCAAATTCATCCTTCCTTTTCTAGTCTTCAAGGAGAACCATGTTGGAGGTATCTCCGCCATCAGATGTTTTCCTTGTTGCTTGTTTTATGCCAACTCTTTACTTCAAATCATGCACAAAAGGTGGCCACCTCACATTCAAAGGAGCCACTTAGGTTTCCATCGAGGTGAGTGTGAAGATTTCTTCACAATCAGATTGCCTCACTCTACTTTTCTACCCATCTTTGATGGGACACAGTGGCTCAGTGGCTAAGATGCTGAGCTTGTCAATCGAAAGGTCGGCAGTTCAGTGGTTTGAATCCCCAGTGCCGCGTAACGGGGTGAGCTCCTGTGACTTGTCCCAGCTTCTGCCAACCTAGCAGTTCGAAAGCACGTAAAAAAAAAATGCAAGTAGAAAAACAGGGAACCCCTTTGGTGGGAAGGGAACAGCGTTCTGTGCGCCTTTGGCATTGAGTCATGCCGGCCACATGACCACAGAGACATCTTCGGACAGCGCTGGCTCTTCGGCTTTGAAACAGAGATGAGTACTGCCCCTCTAGAGTCAGGAACAACTAGCACATATGTGTGAGGGGAAGCTTTATCTTTACTTTTCTACACCCTGGTTATCCTCTCTCCATCTTTCTTCAATCTTTACTTCCCTCCCCTCTGGGAATGTCTGCTCCAACTAAATTCACCTCCCTTGCGTGTCTTCACTCTGTTTCAGTCCTTTCTTTGCTCCCTGTAATTCTCCATCACCATTCATTTAAGAGATTGCTTTCTCCGGCATCTTGAAAGGTTGGGTTGATCCTTCATTCTTTTGTTTCTAAGCACCATAAACTGCCCTGAAGACATTGGTGGAGATTGCTACCTTGACTCTTCCCAACCATGTTCTGCCCCCCACTTGATGGCCAAATCCAAGGAATGTTGCCACAGAAAGGTTCTTGGTTGCTAAAGATGTCTCCAGATCCTTCTGAGATGGACATCTTCTTCAGAGATGGAGAACAAGAAGGAGACACTTACCACAGTGGTTGGCGAGCGGCAGGAGTTTCCAGGAATCTGATGTTCTCTTGAAGGACACCTTCTGATCTGGTCTCTTATATATGGCTTGGAGCAGACTGGCCTCCAGAAAGTTGCCCCAGGCAAGAGAGAAACCTATGGTTAGGAGAACCCCAATGAATTCCACCTAGTGCTCTTCAAATTGCTGACTGACCAGCCTCATTAATTTTGGGTGAGCGGAAGTCCTAATGAGACGGTTCATACATGTGGAGTGGGACACATGGAGGCCTGATCTTCTAAGATGAGGTGGAAGTGGTTCAGGCACGTGGAAGCAACGAAGGGCCTAGGCTAGCTAAGAAACACCCAGAACAAGTTACGTTTTTGAAGAGCCTCATCTATGGGCTCCTGTTGCTCTTATCCTCAACCAGAAAGACCAAGATCTTCTGTTGGAAATGTTGGTGACTCCCATTGCTGGGAAGTTTTGAAACTTTTGGGGGCTTGATTGGGAATGGTGGTCAGTTAGAAGATAACTGTGGGGCCCAATCCATCTTACAACTTGATTCTGGAAGGAAACCCAGCCTACCAGCACCATAAATCAGTTCCTTGCTGATATCTTATGTATACAGAGTCAAATAAGTTGACTGCGGACATTAGGAAATGCACATATATGCATGAGACTGCCAGCATCTCATTGCTCAAATTGAGCCAACGCGGATGTGTGTTATAAATGATTAAAATTTAGCACACCACCTGCAAAGGGACTCACATTTCCACAAGGGCCATTGGTCACTTAGGAATGTTACCACGGGGGAAAACTTGCCGGTGGAGCTTTGATCCTCTCATCCTGGTTTTGTTACTTGTAGTTTTATTCTTTGTAAAAGAAGGCAGGAAAGGGAGCAGATCAGATGGGAAAACATAATCACAGGATCTAACTGCACGTTAATTGGAAAGCTATCTTTCCAATAAAGTAGAATTTCCACTAGAAAAAATTGAAAGGATCACGTACCTCGGTTCGAATTTACACGAAAGCTGGGACATGACCAGGGAAATAAAGACAAGGATAGAGAAAGTTTGAACAGCATTCTTCAAATGAAAAAGGTCTTCTGGAGTCACGACATAAGATTGAAAATCAGGCTTGTCAGATCTTTTCTATCCTGCTCTACGGAGTGGAGAGTTGGTCTCTGACAGAAAGCCATTTGAAGAGACTGGAAGCGATTGAAATGTGGATTTACAGACAACTGTTACATATAAGTTGGGTTGACAAAATCAGAAATGAGGAGGGGATAAGCCACCTGGGAAAGCCAAGGGAAATCATCAAAGCCATTAAAAAGTGAAAGTCGGACATGTGATGCGACACCCGGAAAAATACGGCATCCTTCACTTCATCCTCCAGGAAAAGATTGAAGGCAAATGAGGTCCAGACAGAAGAAGAACATCAGGGCTTCAAAATCTAAGGGATCGGTTTGGACAGAACTCAGTAGCACTTTTTCGTGCGGCTGTTGATAAAAATAGGATCGCCAATGTCCGATGATGGAAGAAGGAAGAAGGAAGAAGACGAGGAAGAGGAAGAGGAAGAAGAAGAAGAAGAAGAAGAAGAAGAAGAAGAAGAAGAAGAAGAGAAGAAGAAGAAGAAGAAAGAAGAAGAAGAAGAAGAAGAAGAAGAAGAAGAAGAAGAAGAAGAAAGGCAGGTCTGAAAGTACAAATCTCCCATTGCCTCTTTTATAGTCTGAGAAGTTACAGGAGATCCTTTCTTTCTTCCCTGTCCTTTATATAGCTGTGGGCTATGTTGTCTCTTATCTGATTGTTCCCCAGGCAGCATCTCTTACATCCATCTCTCAAGGTTTTCTCCACATACCATTATCGAAGAGAAGGTTACCAAACCTTTCACTCAGAGACTGACAGGACTTGCTGGATCCAGTTTCAGACCCGGCTGTAGAGCCAGTCCCAATTTTCTTTTGCTGCAGTGGTGAAGTTTTGTGCAAAACAACAGGATTCGATTGTGTTGAAAATTGTATAACACATTTGGCAGAGGGAGCATTTACTCGATTCCCTAAAAGGAATTCTGTGCAATTAAAAATTGGGGTTTATTTCAATGACAAGAAGGCTGGGATCAATTAGTATTTCACAGAATAACAGAGTTGGAAGGGACCTTGTAGATCATTTAGTCCAACCCTCCCAATTATATTTAACTGACTATAATCATCTTCTGGGCCTTAAGATAACCACCTTCCCACAAAGTTGCTTTAAAATCATCATCATCATCATCATCATCATCATCATCATCATCACAACAACAACAACAACAACAACAATAATAATAATTTATAATTAAATAATTATTATATATAAAAGTACAATTTATTGATATCATGGTACCAGGAGATTCCAGAGTTGAAGAAAAAGAACTGGAAAAAAAAATCACAAAATATCGCAACCTGGCCATCGAAACTACATGGCTATGGATGAAATATGTGAGAGTGATACCCACTGTCGTCGGGGCATTTGGTACCATGTCCAAGAATTTTATAAGATGCATCAACAAATTGCAGCTTCCTGCAATAACACCAGCGGAACTGCAAAAAACTGTGCTACTTGGAACATTGTACATCTTAAGAAGGTACTTGGTTGATACTTAGGACGCTGGCACCAACCCCTATCAACCATTAGCACCAGTCAATGGTATTTGTGATGCATTTTTGAATGTTCAGTTGACTGAGTTTCATGTTTAATGAATAATAATAATAATACCCAAAGGGCTACCCCGCTATTTAGAAATTCTAAATTTGCCGGACTTCAACATTTTGACTCTACAAAAAAACCACCTTACTCGGAACAGCTTACATCCTCCGACGATACCTTAACAGTTCCTACGTCCTTGGTTAGGACTCGAGCTGCTGAGCTATTAACCAGCCCCAAAGGCTGTGAATCTCACTAAAGATTAACCAATAATAATAATAATAATAGTTCAAAGGACTTATGGATGGATAGAATACGCTCAATTCATGCATCTTTCTCTTTGACTAAACCTAATTGAAAGAACATCTAATTGAAAGAATAGCCTGTCAAGTGTGTTCTTAGATCTAGAAAAATAACAATTATAATAATTTTACAAAGTTGAGTGTTGGTTTTGTATTGGGTAACAATGTCATCTGTTTCATGTTCTCTTTTGATCAGATTCCGACTTTTGCCTATAGCAGAAGTCAAACACAACGAAAAAACAACAACAACAAAAAACCAGGAGAGGAAGAAAAAAAAACCAGTCTGTAATTAAATAGCATTTTTTTTTTTTACAGTTCAATGCTTTACCTCAGAAAACCATTAAAACGCTGTTCCCGAGGGCATGCATTTACTTATTCACCCCGGAACAATAAACCAGATATTTAACACAGATATACGTGTCATGGCAATTTAAATGCTGGGTAAATTTTCTGAGTCTGCAAACAGCGTTTTGGATTTTGATTGCTTGGCATAAAAACCTAGGCGAGACCTGCTTGAAAAGAAAAGAAGAGAAGAGAAGAGAGAAGAGAAAAGAAACAGGTTTGGCTGAAGTTTAAATCGCATCGAATTAAATCTGCATGCAGATCTCTTTAAAAGCAAAGTCAAGGAAATGCATGACTGTCTCAGTGCTAAATCACTCCCTTAGCTGTCACCTTAAAAATTGCAAATTTGACAGCAATGTTTGACAGCAGAGTTTGGCGCCACTCCCAAATTTTGGAAGAGCTGCATTTTGTGGCCACAGATCTGAAATAGCAGGTCACATTTTAATAGTTTTGGGTAGCGGAGGGAGCTTGAAACATAAGTGCGCAGGAGAGGAACTACTTAGAGTTTAAGCTTAGGCCCTTTCAAATACAGAGGAGGGATTTGCCATTAAGTATTGAGTTTGATGTTAGAGCCACATACAGTTGGTCCTTGTCTTACAACGGTTTGTTTAGTGACTGTTCAAAGTTTCAACGGCGCTGAAAAAGATGACTTATGGCCATTTTTCACGCTTACGGAAGGTTGCAGCGTCTCTGTGATTCCATGATCAAAATTCATCTGCTTGGCAAGTGACTCATATTTATGACGGTTTCATGGCCCTGGGGTCGCGTGATCTCCTTTTGTGACTTTCTGACAAGCAAAGTCAAGGGGAAAGCCAGGTCCACTTAGTGGTGGACTGTAGTGATTCACTCAACAATGGCGACAAGACAAATATCTCACTTAGCAAACAGAAATTTTGGGCTCCATTGTGGCTGTAATTCGAGGACTACTTGTATAAACCTTTCTGAGAGTTGTTGAGGCCGCTTGGAGGTTTATCTGTGGCCTCCGAGCGGCCTCAATGACTCTCAGAAAGAACGCTAATGAACAGATGACTGCTAAGCAATATAAGCCCATCCATCTGCCACCATTCAGTCAGAACGGAAGAAGCTTCTTGGATGAGAAGTGAAACATCTTCAAGGAAAAACTATGTTGTCTTTTGAAAAAAAAAAGCACATTTGGGACAAAATTAATCCAATAAATTGCACAATCAACTAAGAATCCTCATCCAGATGAAACATTGAAATAATTAATTGATTTGGAGATTAACGTTTTGATTTTGATGTTCTAACTTGGACATTAAGAGCTTCCTTCTATATTTGTGATCTAAGGTAGCCATTATTAGGACTAGTCAAACCATCAATCAAATTGTTTCTTACAGCCATAAAACCAGATACGGTAAACTATTTAATAATAGAACTGTCACAGTCATCTGCATATATAAAACAGTCATCTATGTATATGCAATAGTCATCTAGGTATGTAAAACAGAAAAACAATTAATGTAAGATTTAAAGATAATGAGCTGTATAATAAAATAATATTGTATGAAAATATTATAAAAGTGATGAATAAATAGATGGAGAGCTTAATAAAACAGAAGAAATTTGCTTGGAGTTGGTTAAACAATCACCCTCACAACTTCGTTTTCTGGCTTTAGCTATGAATTTTAGGGTTTGCTAATTTCCCCCCCCCTTTTAATAAATGACCAAGGCCTGCTTCTAACTTGAGAGCATGTGATGAAGTACATCAGAAAAATAAAGGAGGTGTCCGATGATCAAACGGAATAAAGCAAATTCACTGAGTCATTCTTTTCGGGAAATAAAAATTAAGAGAATTAAGTGGCGTGACCCATCAATTCACGAGTCTCCTACAATGGAATTCGCTCTGTCATCCAATGGGTGGATCAACAGCAAAGTTCTCAAGAACGTATGTCATTCTTCTGTCCTTCAAAACACTTAATGGATTCAGAAAACCTATTAGGTTTCCCCATTGGAATTGCAAATGGCAGCAAGCATCGTTGCCCCAAGAAATCAACTTTGAAGAGCCTTTGATGACTTTGCCCCAAGTGAGAAAGCTAGGATGGTTGTTGCATGATTGTGTCAGGTGCCACAACATTAGGGTGATGTTGCATTCTTCGCACAATGACGCCTAATGTAGATATATCAGAAGCAACGCCTTCATATCTTTCTTGGCTGAGGACAAATTTCCAAGATTTCATGTTCGAGGCAGAGAGGGGGGCCAGGATCATATGCCAGTTATGAGCTGCCTTCGGAGTCAGACATCAGTGGGGCAGAAGAACAGCTGGAGCCTGTTCCCAATGTGCGCGTGCATAGAGTTTTTAGATGAAGGGAACAGCTAAGGAACAAGGGTTGACTCAGGAGTAAAGCCACAGGTGGACAATGAACGGCCCCTCCCAGAGGGAATAAAAGAGGAGCGAAAGGGGAGTGGAGTTTGCAGGAGACCATTTAGTTCATTCCTGCATTCTTGCCAAGTCTTGCGGCATCTGAAAGATATCGGCCTGGCCCCTCTCCAAGCCTGATAAAGGTTGGTAATTGTGAACTATCTTGAAAGACTGTGGGAGAGGAAAGACTTTCCTGGAGAGGAAGTCACTGTAAATTAAATAAAAGGGGTTTATTGGGAGAGGACTTGGCTTCGTGCTGCTGGGGGGAAGCCTAGGTCAGAACAGATATTTCCTACAACATTCCATCAGGTCTTCTCCTCATTGGCCTAAACATTCCCTGCTCCTTCCAACGTCCCACATTAGATTTCCCTTTCCACAACTTCCTGATCATCTCCAATGTTTTCCTGTGAAATCATTTCTCTAAGATCCAGCCTTCCTTCCTTCCTTCCTTTGAGTTCAAGTTGACCAAACACAACACACAGTAAGTTTTTTTGTTTTTTTTTACAGCCTTTTATTTGCTTCAGGAAATATTTTAGGCAAAGCTCAGATAAGAAGGAGACAATTATGTTTCAAGAAGAATAATATGATCCCATGTGGCACAGTGCAGTGGAGAACGAGGACTCACTTCTGATAATGTCCTGGGGCTCAGGACACAACTTATGCACTCGCAGCTGACATTGTTCCAAAAATGAGCAGAGGGGGCACGACAATGTCAT
This sequence comes from Pantherophis guttatus, assembly GCF_029531705.1. The sequence goes on from NW_026844058.1 coordinate 2,445,359, forward strand.
CACATCCATGTCATCATTCTGACAAAGTCACTCACACAACGGGCTGCGATTCGGACGTCGTTATGGCTTCTTAGGGACACTGTGGCCAAAGTGAATGAAAGCGAACAGAGCTTAACCCTTCCCTCCTTCCTTAAAATGGACCCCGATCGGTTGTCAGGACAATATGGGGGGGGGGTTAAGATAATTGGTGGGCATGTGACCAAGGAAAGGGGTCCTTGAAATGAGAAGCGAAAAGAGAAGAAAAAACGCAGAGCAAAGAGAAAGAATATTCTGTGTTGAGTCGGGATGGTTCGTTCCTGAGCTCGTCTTACGAACAGTTACAGGCCCTGCAACACACGCACGACGAGGTGGGAGCGCTTGCGGCTTGCACAAGATGTAGAGTTACAGGCACGCACGAGGTGGGCGCAGGGGCCGGGGCAGGGACAGCACAGATAGTCAACGTTTGGGCAGGGGCAGTCTTAGTGGCCTGCACGGGGATCCCGCAGCAAGAGACAGACTGGCATTGCGATTGAGCTGCAGCCTGCGCCGGGACGCAGATGGTAAAAGTTTGCGGAGGTGGCGAGGCAGATTTGCTCTGCAAGGGGAACCCGCAGCAAGTAATCGATTGACTTTGAGCTGGGGCTGAGGCCGGGACAGCACAGATCGACACCGTTTGAGGAGGGGGAGAGCTGGTGGACTGTACAGGGATCCCACAGCAAGTAACAGACTGAGATGGGGCCTGGGCCGGGACAGCGCAGATCGACACTGTTTGAGGAGGGGGAGAGCTGGTGGACTGTACGGGGATCCCACAGCAAGTAACAGACTGAGTCAGAGCAGGGGCCGGGGCTGGGATGGCACAAACGGTCACCGTTTGAGGAGGAGGAGAGGGAGGTGCGGTCGACACAGGTATCCCGCAACAACAGGCACAGGTGGACTGGGGTGCTGAGCTGCTCGCCGATTTGGTCTGCGAGCTTGATTTTGTGCCAATCTTCAGGCATGCTGGGAGCTCAGGAGGGAGTTTGCACTGGTGAGTCATCCTCAAATTTCAGGGAGACGACGGCTGCCTGAAAAAAAGACAGAGGTGGGAGTTTATTCAGCTTTTTTCTTTTGTTAGTGACACTCTTTTTTTTTTTCAGTTGTCCCAAATCATCAGCACTGTTTTGTCCTAATTCTATCAGGTCTGGAGGAGGAATCAAACCAGGGGACACCATGAAGCCATAAAGTCAGCCGATTGTACCCCAACCATCTGGGTCCTCATTTCACCAAGCTTGGAAGGATGGAAGGCTGAGTCAAACTTGAGCTGGTCAAAATTGAACTGCTGGTAGTAGGAATACAGAGTTAATCTGCAATGAGGGAGGGATGGTGGTACTCATATACCAGTACTTTCCAGCCCTCTCTAAGCAATTTACAGAGTCAGCCTATTGTCCCCCAACCATCTGGGTCCTCATTTTACCGACCTTGGAAGGATGGAAGGCTGAGTCAACCTTGAGTCGATCAAAATCAAACTTTTGGCAATAGGAATGCAGAGTTAGCCTGCAATACTGCATTCTAACCACTGCGCCACCATGGCTCTTAGTGAGAACTCATTGCCCGCTGCCCACCTTCTCACCATAACCAAATCCATGAGTCTGGACCATTAAGAAGAAGACTTGGAAGAGAGCCCAGAGTCCAACAAATCAACCCTGCAACAGCCCAGAGGGCTCATCCTTACAGCTGACCAACATGTAGGCAACTGACCAAGGAGAATTAGTTTGTTCCTCCATCCATTGTCCCACCCTCTCTTCTTCTTTCCTTTTATCACAGAGGGAATCAATGGTAGTAGAGCAATCTTGAGGCACAGGAGAAAGATAAGGGAAGCTGGAGTCCAGACCAGAACTGTAACCAATTGTTGCTGTAAGTTGAAGACTACCTTGGTTGTAGAGCAGGAAGTCAGGTGCCCAAACCAGAACACCTTCAGATAACTTGTCCTAGAGTAACTTCCAAATTAACAGGAACGAGGGCCAAAGCAATTTATCCCGACTTTCATCTCGCAAGCTATAGTTAAGGACCTCGAATGAACTGCTCCAGGGGAATCATAATTCCAAGAAAAGCTAATATAGATCTCCAGATTCATTTAGAGGAAACATCTACCATTCTTCTGTGCCTCTCTGGAAACTCTCGTTCCTCCCCTGCTCATCTCCTCCATCCACCAGGTTAAAAATTTCCACCAAAAATGTTCACATCTGTCTCTCCCAAAACATCCCAAACCAAGCTTCTGTTGGTCAGATTGGAAGAGGAAGGTCCCAGAAGGGTTGAAACCCAACTGCAGGAAGGTGATATCCCCAAATCTTCTTCATTATCAAGGCAACACTGTAGGTCCATCCCCAAAACGATTATCCATTGACATCCTTCCATGGTCTTGTGATGATGGTAGAGGTAGAAGATGCAGGAAAGTACAGATTTCCCCAGTAGATCCCAACACACTTACCTGGATCGGTATTGATAGAAGCGAGTTGTCAATGAACCAAGCTTAGAATGGCCATCTAGGAGGATCTAATCCTTTTTATATGGTTCTTAAGAACATGGGGATCCGGAAATTAGGAGCCCAGGGCAACAAAGAAGGAATTCAATTTTGGGTGACCCTTCAATTACTCCAAATGTGGAATGTGTCTAATTGGAAAGCAGAAGACCACAGGGCACTATACCAATGCTGATTACTCATGGTATCTTCCAGAGAACATCCGTATCTTCAAAAGCTGGTGGCCATCAACTCAGTTCTTCATCCGGCGCCTCCATTTTGGTCTTTTCATTCTTCTCGGAGTGCAGGAAAGAGATCTGCCTGGATAACGTATCTTCCCCAGGGGTGGGCTTCAAAATTTTTAGCAAGGGGTTCCCTGCCGAGTTGCTGGGTGGGCGTGGCCATGGTGGGCGTGGCCTAGTTGGCCTCCTGCACCATGGTAGGGGGTGTTTTTGCCCTCCTCAAACTCCAGAGGCTTTGATATGGGCCTTTGCAAAACCTTTTAATGAAGGAAGCAACAAAACAAAATTTTGTTTTCCCTCAGGGAAGCTTAACTAATCAACTTGACTTTGATTAAAACTCAACCCGATGCCTTCTTCCCGCTGGCCCCTCGCAGGAGAGGTGTCAAACTCTTTAGCAATTTTCCCTTCTCCAGCGTGACACCTGTCATTAACCAAAATGAACACATGGCTGAGAAAAAAAATCCCTAAATGGCAGCTTGGCCCCCTAGCGTTGCCCTCTGTAGCTGGTGATTTGGAGCTGATACAGAGATTTACGGCGTGCCAAACATTCCCTAAATATCATTCCTCGCAACAAACCAGGAATGGTGACCTTAGATATCCACCAGCAGATGGAACCAGATTGGATGAGTCAAGCGGAGAAGAAAATTGAACTTCGTCGTTCACCCCATATCACACCAGCTGATCGCTAAATCATAAGATTAGCGTCATAGTTACTTCGCTATGTGTGCTTAAATACCTCTTTCTGGGCAATGTTTTTCTCTCCAAACACACATTTTTTTAATGTGCCAACGATGACCTTGGCTCTCCTGCGAACTGTCGTCTAAATTCTTTTCTGTTGGCGTTTGCAGATAATTCGTTTGTCGGTTCTGGAAGATTCTTTCAAGTGAATTGAAACATTAATGGGCAAAATCCAAGAGTTTGGAGATTAGCAGGTTTTAAGATGAGCAAGCAGAAGACAAAGATGCTAAAAAAAATTAGTAATATGGACATAGAAGATCCAACAGAACTGATGAATAAAAGAGGTTTTATGGTTGAGAAAAATAGTAAACCATCTGGACGTCACTATGATCAAAATAAGAGTGATGTCAGGACTTCAACCTGCATTTACTCTAGTGCTGACATAAGAAGGAGAAGAAGGGGCAACTGGCAAGAGGACGCTTGACATTTCACCTACTTATTTTCCTTGAAGATAATATCCCCTAGGAGATGAGAGAGAGGGGGACATTCCTGGGAACTTAAGTAGTAGATATGGGGAGAGTGATTTGGAAGAAGGCCAATGAGATGCAGAGATTTGGGGAACGGAAAGGGAGGGTGTGGGGGCAGGAAGTCAGAGTTGGCTATGCCATGATCAGGGCCAGATTGTCATGCTTAATAAACAAAATTAAAAAATATAGGTTAAGATGAGATAAAATATAACTATTGTTGCTGGGGAGAATGTCTGAGATAAAATTTATGTTTTATTTATTTCTTTCTGAGATAAAATTAAAGACTTGCCTAATAAGGTGTTTTTGTTTCAGAGAATATCTGTTTCAACAACCAAGGCACCATTTCAGCAATGGCAGGAGGATATATCTAAATTCGTGTGACATGGGGAAAAAAAACCCACAAGTTAAATTATAAGGTGTAACAGGTTGCAAACAAAAGAAAGGATGGGGTCGACCTGATTTGAAATGGTATTTTGCACCTTGTGGTTTTGTTTGGATGAAAGAGTGAGTGTTGCTGAGAAATAAAAGACCTCTAGAGTTGGAAGGACATGCTTTGAGGTTTGGGTGGCATGGACTTTTGTGGTACATTAAAGTCCATATTGCTGTGGATTTTAAAAATCATGATGGTACAGGCACCATATGGAGAATATGGCATGGCTACCAACCCCAGTTGTGTCTCCAAACCCCAGTTGTGGCTGTAAGCACAAGAAGCATTTTATAGACGAGAAATAATATGGCTAATTTATTGCAAGATACTAGAATTTTGTCAAGGAGAACGTAAGATGAAATCAAGAGAAGATTTTGGTGGCCTGGGAATATAACTGTCAATGGTTCTCTTATTTATAATTATTTATAAATACTAGAAAGATGTAAAGGAGACAGAAGAACTTATGAAAATTATAAGAAGGGGTATGAAAAAGAATGGTGTTCACACGATGAATATATCATTCCTATAATGTATAAACTTTTATGAATTTATACACAACAGGTCATCAGAAGAAGAAAATGACTGCATGTTGTAAAAATAGAGATAAATTTTCAGTTATAACTGCTCCTTTTTGTATCTTTTTTCTTTCTTTTCTTTTTTTGTTTTTACTTTCCCCCCTTTCTTGCAATTTTTGGTTTTTCTAGGATTTCTTTCTTTTTCTTTAATCTTCTCTTTTAAAAAATACACCAATTTTTTTTAAAAAAAAGACTTTTGGCAAATGTATTGATGTTATTTTAAGCTGTTTTTTTTTTAATGCTGCTGCATCTATTTGGCATTGTTTCCATATCAGTTAGGCACCGATATACGTACATACATACATACATAAATACATACATGTAATCCAATAATATATATATATATATTGGTGCACCTGTTACCTAATTATGTGTACATTAATTTTGGCTAATCTGCCTGTTTGGCAAATGATTTCTTTTGTTCTGCAGCTTTTCTGTATATGTTCTATGTGCCTAAGATACCCTTTTCATTCGTGTGTCTTTAAAATACACTTTTATTCTGGGTGTTTTTTTTTTTTTTTTTTTTTTTTTTTGTGGTTGGGAGCAGCAATTCGTCTCATAAAATTCTTTCTTTAAAAATGTGGATTTGGAGGCATTTAGTCTCCTGGTCCTTTTCTACAAGAGATGCTGGGGAATTATTATTTTATTTATGCAAAGAATGCTCAGCTCGGCCCTCCATACCTCCAGCACCCATCGCTCAAAGGGCTGAGAAAGCCGACCACATTTTTTTTCACCGCAACCTCTGGAAGATTGTTGTCACCTTGATAACTGTAGAATTGCAGAGAGCTTGTGTGATTGCAGTGTGTTTCTTCCAGAGCTGCCACCTCCTTTGTGGTTTGCTAATGATTGCCCCATAGGCTGTTAATTTCCTCTGTTGCTTGTGGTTGCAATTTTCACACCCGACTTGCAAATAATGCGAATCAGGAAAGGTGATGAAACAGCACATTGTCACCCTCCTGTTGTCTTGAAAAATAAGTTCTGGGGTGTGGAAGAGGGGAGGAGAGAGAAAAGGAAGGTCAACATGGACAGGGCTGAAGTGGAAAGTTGGTGGACAGGTGGCTTTGAGCTGATGGGACGAAGAAGCCCATGAACTGTAGATGTTCCTCTGGTTCTGGAGATATAAAACCCCATTGTTGGAGTCCTGTTGGAGAAGGGCAGTATACAAATTAAATAAATAAATAATAATAATAATTGTAGTCCAGCATGCCCTGAAAGTATCAATCAGGCTTTGCGGCAGCCCTTTACGTGATGAAAAGAAGTAATATTTTGAGGAAATATAAAGGAATCAGAAATATCTGCTCATTTCTCCCCATAGCAGGACCCAAGTTCTAGAATGGTAGGCTTGGGCCCATCCCACATACAAACACACAAAGTATTCACTTAGTCATGGACAGCTTTTATTAAACACAGAAGTGCTTTCAAAAGGAAGATCGAGAAGAAAGGAGAACATGACACCAAAGCCACCAGACCCAGGACATACAAGACTTCCCACAAAAGACTCAGAATTCTCTGCTATAGACATCTAGCCTACCTCATAAAGCTACACTTCTCAGGATTCTTCACTACTGATGTATCCTGGGAGTTGAAGTCCCTTTTCCACCAAGAGACTGGAGATACCATGAGGTGGAGTGAAGAATTGGGAAAAGGGCCTTATCGGTTCTAAACGGGATTTGTGTCTTCAGAATTCGGCTGACGAACTACATTGGGAGGACTCTTACTTCTTAGCGAAAGTTTTATTTAGTGGAGGGGCAAGTTTGCGATTCGGGAAGGGTGCCTATATTTGGACAGGAAACTCCACATCTCCCTGCCCACTTCAGTATAACTTGGGGCACAGTAAAAGCAGGAGCTTTACAACAGGAGTTTGGGGTGCATGTGGTAAGGTTGGGCCAGGAAGGGGTGAGTGGGGCTGAAATCGCACTCTTAGTGCCACAAGGAACTGGGCAAGAACATTGGGGCAGCGAAGAAATTGCATTCACACATTTTGTGGCACAGGCGCATGGGGTGGTGGCACCCTTTGTGGCATATGGGATTGTAGTCACGCCCTTAGTGGCGCATGAGACTGGGCTGATGCAGTTTGGGGCCGGTAAAATTTCCACGCCACATGGGTGGAAGTTGGCACACTTGGTGCCACATGGGGATGTGAGGGTGGCACCTTTTGCAGCATATGGAATTACGGTGGCACCCTTAGCAGCACAAGAGGTTGGGCTGACATAGTTTGGAGCTGGTAAAATTTCCACATCACATGGGTGGATGCTGGCACCCTTGGTGCCACATAGGGATGTGAGGGTGGTGCCTTTTGCATCATATTGAATTTCAGCGGCACCCTTAGTGGCACATGAGATTGGGCTGGCACAATTTGAGGCCGGTAAAAGTTCCAGGACACATGGGGTGCCGTTGGCATATTTGGCAGCATACGGGGATGTCATGGTGCATGGGAGAGGGCTGGCACATTTTGAGGCCAGGGGAGATTCTGTCTTGCAACAGCTCGCACACTTCGTGGCACATGGACACCGGCTCACACCCTTCACAGCACATGGGATCATCCTGGCACAGTTTGGGGCCAGCGGAAGTTGCATGCCACAAGGAAGCAAATTGATAGGCTGGGTACTGCAGGGGACTATGAACAGAGACCCACAAGGGTTATTACACAGGGGAAAGCTTGTCAGGCATGGGGGTGCGATGCAGTCAGGCTGGCACTGGACAGCCCACGGTGAGGGTTCCCCAGGGCCGGGGAGCGGAGACGAAAAACCAGAAAGGCTGGGGAGCTCTTTTGCGAAAATATTCCTTTCTTTCCAGGTTGCAGATTCCTTTCGATTCCAGGGATTGAAGTCTGTGCCCCCAGGTGTGCAGGACATCAATGCGATGGGAGTCCCCAAGGCCTTGGGGAGAGGAGAAGAGAGACCCTCGCATGCCAGAGGGCCACCGGGGACAGACCAGGATGCCGGAGGTTTCAAACCAGCCATCCTGAAGACTTTGTAAACGGGAGGAGTTCTCGAACCGAGACAGGGAGAGCCCCCCGAGCAGGACGGCATGGAGGGTGAAAGGCAAGAATCAGTGGGGCTGGTGACGATGTCTGGGGTTAACCAGCCCAGCTTTTTATGGAAGAACATCCTCTTCCCGATTGCAGTTCAGCCTGTGGGGAGGAAAATAGCAGCACTTTCAGAAAAGGTTCAGGTAAGGTGTCTTCAAGGCTACACCTGTGTACAGGTAGTCCTTGATTTATAACAGTTCACTTAGTGACCATTTCAAACACACAACATTGAAAAAAGTGACACGTACGACCGTCGCCTGTGGTCACCCGATCCAAATTCAGACCCTTGGCAACGGATTCATATTTGTGACAGTTGCAGTATTCCGGGATCGTGTGTTTATTTTATTCTGAAACCTCCTGACAAGCCAAGTCCACGGGGAAGCCAGGTTCACTTAACAACTGTGTGACTAGCTTAACGATTGCAGCAATTCGCCGAACGACGATGGCAAGGAAGGTAGTAAAACGGGGCAAAATTCACTTAACATCTGTCAAGAATACTCATAAATCAAGGAACGCCTGCATCTCGGGGGTGAAATGCTACCAGTTTGGACCGGTTCACCCGAACCGGTGGTAAAAAATGCTACCAGTTCAGGCGAACTGGTATTTCTGACAATCAGCTGTTCCGCACAATTTATATTTGCTAGCGAATCTAAATCGTGCTGCACAGCTGTTCCCCCCTCGCTTTCCTACTTACCTTTGCAGACTCAGAAAAGGAGTCTCCTTTTTCAGCGCTGCATGGCAGTGCCTGCAGTGCACATACGTGTGAGGTGCGCGTTTGACGTGCACCCCGCACGCACATGCGAAGCAAACCAGTAACAGACTTCAGAGCATTTCATCCCTGCTGCATCTCTGCAGCTAAATCAAAGATGGCATGCTTCAAGAATACGGTGAGAAAAATCAGAATTCACCTTGTTCCCCCTTAGGAAGGAAGAAAAGTCGGAAGTTTGGCTCAGACAGATAATACAGGAACTAAATTTCATTAGTCTGATCATTTCACCCCTGTCACCTGCTTTGTCCCTCAGGCTTCTTATGTTTCTCATTTCCACTCCAACCCCCAAAGCCTATTTAAATCTCCACCCATGGCGCTAATCCATTTAATTGTGGGGTTTTTTGTTTTTAAATGCGGATAAGAAAAGTAGGACAGGAGGTGATCTTTGTCACAGAAAAGGGGCTGGTTTAAGAGAGCTGAGCATGGCTTTAAAAGTAAAGTCGCTTTCCAAGATCTTAGACGTTTCCGTCTGCGTTTTCACTGTCCCCCACGCCCCACAAGCTGCTGCAAGGAGAAATGGCAAGCAATGGGGACCTATCCTTGCAATCTTTTCTCTTTGGTATGTCCCCTCTTTTTTTTTTGGAGGGGGTTTTCTTTAAACCCATAGGGGCATCTTCCTTCTATCAAAATATCCTAATATGTTCAGAAGAGCCCTCCAACCCAACACCCCACTCATGTTGGAAACAGCTAGGGAAAAAACAGAATACGAGAGAGAGAGAGAGAGAGAGAGAGAGAGAGAGAAGAGAGAGAGAGAGAAAGAGAGAGAGAGAGAGAAAGAGAGAGAGAGAGAGAGAAAGAGAGACAGAAACAGAGACAGAGAGAAAGAGAGACAGAAACAGAGACAGAGAGAAAGAGAGACAGACAGAAAGAGAGAAAGAAAGAGAGAGAGAGAGAGAGAGAGACCCCTGCCACAATTTGCCACTTTGCAATAATGAAGTCAGCTCAAAAGTGCCTCCTTCCAATGCCCCCTTCCCAAACAACCTTTTTAAAAGTTGGAAAAGGAAACTTGAGGGTGATTTTGACGCCAAAGCCCAACAGAGGATTGCAGATAGAGAAGAACCGAGAAAAAGCTGTCGACCACTGAGAAAACCACCTCCTGATCTTGTGGCTTGTGTTCTCCCTGCTCCAGCCAGAGATTAGAATAACATTTTCCTCTTCCCTCCATATCCATCTTTCCTTTCGTGCTATGTCTTTTAGACACCCAAGCTCCTAGATGGAGCCTGTCCCTGCTCGAGCGGTAAATTTCCAGCAGCTCTTAGTCTCTTTTCACCTGGGAAGAAGCAGTGAAATAAATCAAGCCCGTGCCAGCTAGGAAGGACCCCAAACTCTGCTCCTGAGCTCTCCCAAAGCAGGTGGATGAAAGAATTTGAAGAACGCCCAGCCGAAGTCACCAGAAAAATTCCGGTGGATGGAATTCCACCACCAACGACATTATGTTGAAACCCTGGATGAAGTTTAGAAACCCCCTTCTGAAACCTTGATAGAAGCCAACGAGAAAGTGGAAGAAGAAGTCCAGAATTGTGATACTTACTACGTTGAATGTTCCTTCTGGAGACCAAAGGCAGAAGCTGAAGGCTTTTTCAAGTAAGCTTCTTTTATGGGTTCTTCTTAGCTTCTAGGAAGACAGCACCGTAGGGTGAAAAAGTCAATATACATGGTTACCTGGTCGACTCCTCTAATTTCCACCTTCACCTTGATATTTCAGATGGAAAGCTTCTAATTTGATAGGGTGTGGGCTGTCTCTGGGTTAGTGAGGGTTGCCTTGTGATGAGAAGTCATGTATCTTATGTTCTCTGCTTCCACCTGACCAATTGTGGAAATGACACTTGGAAGGCATCACACTGATTTTAATGAAATGCCAATTTAGCTGGCCTATTGCCTGATGCAAAGGTATTTAACTTTTGGAGGAGTCCATCAAATTCAACTAAAATACCACCCTGTTGGGGGAAAAAAAATCAATCTTGTTAGAAGTCCTAGAAATGAAATTAATTTCTGGCAGGAAAACCACACAATTGTACAAAATTACAGCCGTTAGTTTTTTCCCAAGAACATTTGGCATCATATAAACCCATTTTTTTTAATTTCCAGTTTTTTATTAGGGTCATAAATTTGTAAGCCAACAGAAAAAGTTCAGGGTGGGGCTTGGAGAACTTGCTAAGAATTGGGGATGAGTTCCTGAGACGTGTGATGAATAATAAGGAAGGAAGCAGAGGGATTTTGCTACTTTGCAACAGCAGATGGAGCTCAAATGCTCCGTATGAAACAAAGTTAAAAAAACAGGACAATAAATCCAGAGAAAAATGGACAGCAATGTGATTTTAATAGCATTAAAAATCGCAGTATCAGGCTTCTTTGCAGTGATGAGGACCTATAAAATGCAGACCCACAGAAAACCAACAGTCTCATTTGTGTGTGTGTGTCAATTGTTGCATATATATATATATGGAATCACAAGGGAAATTCTGATTAATTCTGATGCGTGCTTTTCAGACCCTTAGAAGAGTCTGTTAAAAGGAAGGAATACAAAGTGGGTTTATTTGACCAAAGTTAAAATAGATATCTTATTATTAAAATAGATATCTTATTATTACGCTTAAAGGACTTTTGCTGATCAATGAGCTTTAAGAATTGGTTTATAAATAAGAGATGGACTATCGGTAGAAGAGATCCTTTGTTATATTTTAAGAGAAGGTGATAAATTACTAAAATCCATTAAAATGTAATGAAAGAGGAAGTCATTTCTTTATGTATTTCTTTCTTTTACTATATTCTTCTTTCTTTCTTCTTTTTATGCATTTCCCCTTTTTCCCCACACTTTCTATTTTTTTTAATAGTTTGTATTAATCTATTCAGTTTTAACGTTTAATAAAATTATTTTTTTTTAAAAAAAAGGCGATTTACACCTGTCCTTGATGCTCACAGGTCTAGCCAACATCCTGTTAGCGCTGGCATCTCATAATAATAAAGGAAAGGCTCAAATGTTTCCACCTTATTTTTATTGTTTTTTTTTAAAGATGGTTTCAAGGGACTGGAAAGCTGAAGAGATAATCACCAGTTCGTGATACATACCAGACGAGGTGAGATCTTTTTCTTATTGTTTAAACATTGTTTAAAGCTTAAGTCAACTTGCCCCTCTGGCTTAATCATTCCTGGATATTTTTTGACCTCGAATGAGATCACCTTTTATTTCTACCATATTTAGGGTGGGAAAATGCCTCCTTCTCAGAGTCACCGGCACTTCCTATCTTGATACAGTAGTGTATTTCCATTAAAGATAATGAAGCCAGAGTAATTTTAAAGATTATTGCTTAGAATCGTGTCGAATATTTAATGTTAGGTTTTGGGTATCCTTGGGCTGTTTCATTTCCGGAACCCAGCTTATGAGAACGGTATAAAAAGTGTTTCTATCTCTCCAGGTCGCTCAGAAACTTGACTCTTTGTCTGTTGAATCCTTCTTGTGATCCTAGGTGAGTATTCTCCAATTCGTTGATGGTGAGAGGTTGGGCGTGGTTGAGTTTTGAGTGGCCTTCTGGAGTTTGGGAGGGATTCGGTTTGGATGAAGACCCGTTCCTTGGTCTTCCTTGGTTCTGAGGATGTCCAACCTTAGGTGGGTGGTGGGATATGAGAGATGGTCCTCCACTGTTTGGATGAAGACCCGTTCCTTGGTCTTCCTTGGTTCTGAGGATGTCCAACCTTAGGTGGGTGGTGGGATATGAGAGATGGTCTTCCACTGTTTGGATGAAGACCCGTTCCTTGGTCTTCCTTGGTTCTGAGGATGTCCAACCTTAGGTGGATGGTGGGATATGAGAGATGGTCTTCCACTGTTTGGATGAAGACCCGTTCCTTGGTCTTCCTTGGTTCTGAGGATGTCCAACCTTAGGTGGATGGTGGGATATGAGAGATGGTCTTCCACTGTTTGGATGAAGACCCGTTCCTTGGTCTTCCTTGGTTCTGAGGATGTCCAACATTAGGTGGGTGGTGGGACATGGGAGATGGTCCTCCACTGTTGAATCCTTCTCATGATCCTGGGTGGGTATCTCCAAACCATTGATGGTGAGAGATGGGTCATGGTTGAGTTTGGAGTGGCTTTCTGGAGTTTGGGAGGGATTATGTTTGGATGAAGACCCATTGAAATGGTCTTCCTTGGTTCTGAGGACCATCTAGAGAACATCCAACATTAGGTGGATGGGGGGGGATGACAAGGTCAATGGTCCTCCTTAGGATCCTTGCTAATTTCAGAGAAACGTTTTGGAGGTGGTGATATCCTGAGCTTTTGTTTGTCTGATTGTGAAGCTTTTTAACAAAAAAGGAAATCAAGATTTGCATTCAATCCTTTAAATCTTTAGAAGTTGAATTGACTCCTAAGGAGCTGCAAATATTATTCCCTGGGGAAGAGAAAGTGGATAGTTGGATGCTTTCTCCCAAAGGACAGTCACAAAGTCCATGGAGAAGTTAACTATTTATTATTGATTTATCATTTCTAAGGTGTCAAATTCAAATTGTACTCCCCCAGGATAGAGTGATGATCAAACCCACTTCCCCTGGAGCACCAGTTTATTTTATTCCCTTTTCTGTCCCCTAAAATTCCTGAACAATTTCAGTCTCCCTCCAAACCTTGTTATTTTAAAGTTAAGAAGAGCTGTGAGACTATTATGCACCCCACATTTTGCTAAACATGAACCCCGTCCTTCTACATTTAGTCCTCCATGAGATCTAGAATAGTGAAGATGGAAGATCTTACAGAAATGGCCAAAGAGTCTTGTCAGATTCGGGCAGCAGCAATATATATATATATATATATTAATAAAAGATGGAAATGAGAGGAAAAGATGCTGCAGAGAGTAAAGAAAAAAACTTTACTACTCAGACACAAATTGTTCAAAGCTTTTCAAGCTTTCCTGGAATGAATTTGAAAACCAGGGGGAAAATGATATTTAATAGCAATAGCACTTAGACATATACATCACTTTACAGTGCTTTCCAGCCTTCTCTAAGCGGTTTACAGAGTCAGCCTCTTGCCCCCAACAATCTGGGCCCTCATTTTACCGACCTCGGAAGGATGGAAGGCTGAGTCAACTTTGAGCCTGGTGAGATTCGAACGGCCAAATTGCAGGCAGCCGGCAGTCAGCAGAAGCAGCCTGCAGTACTGCATTCTAACCACCGCGCCACCACAGCTCTTAAGGGAGTTAGGTAAAGGTTTCTAAAGGAAATGAGATATGACAAAGTCCGACCACATGCTTTACGTTGCTCCTTCTTAAAGCAGTGAACATTAATCATCCTCACATTTCTTTTTCCTGCCCTCCATCTTGCAGGTCAACTAATGTCGTACCAGTGCAAACAGCCGTGTTCGTGCCCTGCCGTTTGTGTAAAATCCGCTCCTGCTCAGACGCCATGCAGCCCACCCAGCTCCTGCATTTGTGTATCTGAGCCCGTGAAAGTGGTCAAGAGCTCCTCCTCCTGCCAAAAATCATGCACCGATACCAAGGCCCCGGCGGCTAAGTGCACCTCGCCGTGTAGCAGTTGCTGCCCGGTTGTCTGCGTCAGCTCGTGCGAGTCAAAACCCACCTGTTCTTGCCAAACGTCTGCCTGCGTCGTGCCCACCCAGAGCTGCGATTGTACAAAGCCGTGTCAAGCCACAAAGAGCGACGATCCTTGCCAGTCCTCTGCAACGCCGTGTCAAGCCAGCATCTGTGTGGTGCCGTGCCAGACCTGTGCTCCTGCCCCCGAACCGTGCCAGACCCAAACTTACACCTGTATCCCTATCCAACTTAGCCAGTGCTGCTGTGGTCGGATTGTGCTGATGCCGGTGTCCACCTGCGCTGCTCCCTGTGCCCCATCTGCATCCCCCGCTCCGTGCTGCACTTGTACATGCTGTTGCAAACCATGCTGCAACTGAAGTGCTGTGCGTGGCGTCCGTTGTGCAATCTGGCTTTGAACTCCTAAAGCCAATTGCTTTCTTTCTCCTGGTCATGCGTGGTGTCTTTTCTTTCAGCTACGTTCTTGCACTTAATTTTTTCCTCCTACCTACATTAACACATCGTATTCTATATATTTTCTCTTTGGGGGATGAAACTCAGGTTGTTGGACTCTCCAGAATAACCGCATAAATCTGCTCTTGTGGAGTCAAGGGCAAAAAAGAAACACGATCTGTTAACACGTTCCATTTCTGCGCAACGCAGAACAACGTACAGAATGCAGAACAACCTGCTGAACACAGAACAACATGCAGAATGCAGAACAACCCGCCGAACACAGAACAACATGCAGAATGCAGATGGTAGAATACAGAACAACATGCAGAATGCAGAATAACCTACTGAACACAGAACAACATGCAGAATCCAGAACAATATGCAGAATGCAGATGGCAGAATACAGAACAACATGCAGAATGCAGAACAACCTACTGAACACAGAACATGCAGAACGCAGAACAACTTGCAGAGTGTAGAACAACATGCAGAACGCAGAACAACATGCAGAATGCAGAACAACATGCAGAATGCAGATGGCAGAATACAGAACAACATGCAGAATGTAGAACAACATGCAGAACGCAGAACAACATGCAGAACGCAGAAGAAACAAACAACACAGGAAAAGTACGTAATGAAGATTCAATGCTGGGAATTGAGATTCAAAACGTGACACTTCTGCTTCAGATTTTTCAAGTTTTTGAAACGTATGAGGGATTAACTTTGGCAAACTGCCATTTCGTTCCGTCTTCTAGTACAGGTAGTCCTTGAGTTACGACCGTAATGGAGTCTGCCCATCACGGTTGTAACTCACAACAGTCCTAGTTTTTATAATTTTATGACCTTTCCCCCCCCCAGTGGTCATTAAGTGAACACTGAGGAACCTTCTCTCCCCTTCTCTCCTCTGCTGGCTTTGTGTGTGAAGTTGTATCGAATAAACTTTGCTTTGTTTTCCTTCCCTCTTCGATGTATGTTTAAATCATTCACAATGACTTTCCTCTCCTACCTTTCCACCTGTGGCCTCCGTGGCCCTACATCGTTCCTCAAAACAACCCTGCGAGGGAGGCTTGGAGGGGGGGGAGAAACAGTGTCCATATTCCACAATCAAGTAAGAATCTGAGCTGAATTATTTCAAGTCCCACCCTATCACGTACTCTTACATGATCAACTTTTGGGGTTCAGATTCATCCAGCCCAACCTTCTCTCCCCCCCACCCCCAATCCTGCTACTCTATGGAGTTCAACACTGTACAGGAAATTTGATCTATTTCCCTAGGCACAGGGTTCAAATATCTGCAATTTTTGGAAAAAGGACCCTGCGTAGATTGCAAACTTGCAAGACACAAATTATTTCTTTCTCTTTCTGCTCCTTCCTTCCTTCCTTCCTTCCTTCCTTCCTTCCTTCCTTCCTTCCTCTCCCTCCCTCCCCCTCCCTCTTCCTTCCTTCCTCCCTCCCCCTCCCTCCCTCCCTCCCACTCCTCCTTCCTTCCTTCCTTCCTTCCTTCCTTCCTTCCTTCCTTCCTTCCTCCCTCCCTCCCTCCCTTCATTCCTTCCTCCCTCCCTCCCTCCCCTTCTTCCTCTTTCTTTCTTTCTTTCTTTCTTTCTTTCTTTCTTTCTTTCTTTCTTTCTTTCTTTCTTTCTTTTCTCTCTTTCTCTCTCTCTCTCTCTCTCTCTCTCCCCCCCCACTTTTTCTTTCTTTTTCCCTCTCTCCCTCTCTCTTTCTGCAGCTACTTCCTTGCCTACAGCTGCAGTCTACATCCCAGGTTAAACCTTGCTTAATGTTGGCCTCAGTTTCTGTAGCAAACTAACTAGCATTTTCCGCCTTGTTCTAGGTTATTATTTGGCGCTGCACTGCCACCTAGTGGCCCATCCGCCAACTCGCCAGTCCCTTTTGCATGAAACTGGTTACAGAAAAAAAACCTGGATTTTGCACACTAGCATGATTTGTTCCTGTGTCAGGAACAGAGGTGGTATTCAGCCGCTTCGGACCGGTTTGTGTGAACTGGTAGTGCCGAACTGCGGGTGGGGTGGGCCTGGCCCCGCCCACCCACCCCGGTGCGATCGCATCCTATATTGCTGTGTTTTTGATGCCACATGTATATGCGGACGGCGTGCATGACTGAATTGCCATGTTGTTTGATGTCGCACGCATGTACAGATCAGAGGTGGGTTTCAGCAGGTTCTGACCAGTTCTGGAGAACCGGTAGCGGAAACTTTGAGTAGTTCGGAGAACTGGTACTGAAATTCTTACTGGCCCCACCCCCATCTATTCTCTGCCTCCGGAGTCCCAGCTGATCAGGAGGAAATGGGGATTTTGCAGTAACCTTCCCCTGGAGTGGGGTGGGAATGGAGATTTTACAGTATCCTTCCCCTGCCACGCCCACCAAGCCACACCCACAGAATCATCAGGAAATCAACCAGAAAATCAGAACACAACTCAAAAGAAAGAAAGAAAGAAAGAAAGAAAGAAAGAAAGAAAGGAAGGAAGGAAGGAAGGAAGGAAGGAAGAAAGAAAGAAAGAAAGAAAGAAAGAAAGAAAGAAAGAAAGGAAGGAAGGAAGGAAGGAAGGAAGGAAGGAAGGAAGGAAAGAAGGAAGGAAGGAAGGAAGGAAGGGAGGAAGGAAGGAAGGAAGGAAGGAAGGAAGGAAGGAAGGAAGGGGGCGATGTCCAGATTGGATGTTCAAATTAATTTAATTATATTTTCCTTCTAGAGATTCTCTCTTTTTCTCTCTCACACACACCCAGACAGATACATACAGAATATAGCTGACCCTGTGCAATCAAGTCACTCAAGACAGGAAACAGTTAGTGAGATGCACAACCGTTTCAGCAAACCTATCTGTCTTTGGTTTGCAAATCGGGAGACAACATCTGATCTGGTCTTATTTTCAAAACTAAATGCCTCATCTGGGTAGGTCATCAGAATGAGATTCCCTTTGCAAAGCTAGATTTTAATGAACCAGAGCAATCCCGTGGGAGGTCCCACGGTTGATAGAAGGCTAATTGCATTTTTATTTAGCCTGAGATAGCATTCTGTGGAGATACGATTTTTAATTTATTTATTATGATTTATTTATTAAGGATCCTGGCAAATAGATGGGGAAGAAATGGAGGGAGTGTCAGATTTTATTTTCCTGGGCTCCAAGATCACCGGAGATGGGGACTGAAGTCATGAAATTAAAAGATGTTTGCTCCTGGGGAGGAAAGCTATGGCAAATCTAGATAGCTAACTAAAAAGCAGAGACATCACCCTGCCAACAAAAGTGCCTATAGTCAAGGCGATGGTCTTCCCAGTTGCAATGGATGGCTGTGAAAGTTGGACCTTAAGGAAGGCAGAGTGCCAAAGAATGGAGGCCTTTGAACTCTGGTGCTGGAGAAGACTCCTGCGAGTCCCTCAGACTGCAAGGCCATCCAACTGGTCAGTCTTAGAGGAGATCAACCCTGACTGCTCCTTAGAAGGCCAGATCCTGAAGAGGAAACTCAAATACTTTGGCCACCTAATGAGAAGGAAGGACTCCCTGGGGAAGAGCCGAATGCTGGGAACGATGGAGGGCAAAAGAAGAAGAAGGGGACGGCAGAGAATGAGGTGGCTAGATAGAGTCACTGAAGCAGTAGGCATGATCTTAAATGGACTCCAGAAGATGGTAGGCCTGGAGGATCGTTGTCCATGCGGTCGCAATGGGTTGGACATGACTTCGCAACTAACAACAACAAAATTTATTAAGGAAATCATTTCATGCTTTCTCCCCCCTTCTTTGAGACAGGATAGGTACAAGGGCAAAAAAGTAATTATGGTTGGAGGAGCAATGGACCATCTTTGTCATTTTTAAGAGGAGGGGGCTTCACGTCTGGTGTCCATCCAAAATAAGAGTCATGGACATCTGAGATGTCCATCAAAAATTGAGTCATGCATATTGAGGTGTCCATCAAAAATAGAGTCATGTGGGGATATAAGGAGTCCATCAAAAATAGAGTCATGGACATTAAGGTGTCCATCAAAAATAGAGTTCTGGACATCTGAGGCAGGACCTGGCAGAAAAGAACCACTTTCTTCTGACTGTCCAGATGTTCTGATTGTGGTCCCAAGCATAGACACTTTTTCAGGGACCAGATGTCACTCTTGACTGGTTTTTTGGGGGAAGAGAAGTTGAATGGCAGAGAGTCTAGTCCTCGGGTGTCCAAGATGGAAGGGACTTCCACATTTGGCCAACCAGAAGTGGAAAAGATTTCATGTCCAGCCATCCAGATGTTCCATGCAATGCCATTCCTCTTAGCTAGGCCAAATTAAAAACCAATCTGCTTTGGCAACCTAATTTACTCCTCCAATTTGTGTGTAAAAAATCTGACTTCAAGGGAAGTAGAAGGAACAGGGACAGGGTCCATATTCATAGACCAGGAAGGGTGGAGAAACACGGAGACCAAATTGGAATATATTATGTAAAGAAGGAGATCAAACAAGTTATGGAGCTGACTCAATACAATGATTCTTCTAGCTTCTTTCTTATCTACTTCCTTTGGTATTTATTTCCTACAAATCAAGTTTTCTGGTCCTCTATAAAAGTCATAAGCTTCTAGTCATCCTCAATCAATCAGATATCGCTTTGCAGACCCGGTGAGTGCAGGTGAACCTGGTAAGTTCTCTTCTTGTCTAGGCTGCATCTTTGAATGGGGATGGTCTCTGGTTTGGTACCCATTTATCTTCAGCTAATGATGAGAAAGTATATCCAGATATCTCAGAGATCTTCTGCTGGTCAGGGGCATCTAATCTTTTTCAACGAGAATAGTTTGAGAATCCCAGCTAGACGTATTATGGTTTCAACCTCTTTAGAAGGTTCAGAAGACCGAAGAACCAAGACTAACCTAGATCCTTTTGCTAAGATCAGATTGTATTTTCCCTTCATTCTTCTTTCTTGAACCTCTCTGTCTTCAACTGTCTTCCTATGTCATGATTCAATGGACTACATCAAACTTGGCAGCTTTAAGGCTTGTGGACTTCAATTCTGGGAGTTGAAGTCCACAAGTCTTAAAGCTGCCAAGTTTGAAGATCTCTGGACTACGTAAACAGGGTGATTCAATAATCAGGTTAAGCGTCCTCATTTTCTGTGTTCCTCAACCAACAGGTTAGAGTCAGTTCTTTGCGTTGATGGATGGTCAGAAGAAAAGAAGGGGAGGGAAGGGGAAGCCTTAGAGCTACTGGTTGTACACCCCCAGTTTAGAGAGTGAATTTGATCTGCTATGAGTTATCATTCCTCAAGTATCTCCACCTTTGACCTATCAACCTCCTCATATTTGTATTTGAAGTCCTCCAGGTCGATCTTCAAGCTGAGATGAGGTGAGTTACAGAGACCTTTAAAAACCAGCCACTAAAAATGTGTTCCTCTCTGTTAAACCCTAGAAAGATGTCTTCTAAGGACCAACAGCAGAAAAAGCAATGTGGCGTCTTCTCAACACCCCAAGAACCTCAGAAATCATGTCTTCCCAAAAACAGTTGTCTTGTGAAGCCTCCAGAAACGCATAGTTCTTGCTGTCTGTCTCCCCAGCCTTGTTCTTCCCCTCAGAATCCTGGGTGTCTTTCTTGCCATCCTTGCCCTCAAAAACCCAAATCGTACCAGCAATAAGAAGCTGATCACGTTATGGAAACATCTACATGGATCATCAGTGGTCGGAGGAACAAAGCCCTGGATGTACCCCAGCGCCTGCATCTCCCACACTTCCATCTCATCTCTTGGCTTCCATCTGTCTCATCTCTTCTGCAATCTTAACCAGAAGGAACTGGGGAGGGGGGCTTCCAGAATTGAAAAGATCTGCCATTTCTCCTCCTCAAGCTGTTTTTCTTTCTTCTGTCAATTCATTTTGTTAGTCCTTAATTGTCTAGGCTGAAGTATCAGTGGCTACTTCTTAATTTATTTTACTGCAATAAACATTTACAATATGCATCCTTGGACCTTCTGTGATTTTCCTGAAAAGCTCTTTGTAAGGTGTGGTGGGTCAATTATAGGGCAGGAGATATCAATAAGGAGCACCTCTCTCACTTGGGGGTTTGCTGTTCTCACCCTGGTCAAGGAGAACCTTTGAAGGTCAAGAGTAATTCAATAGGAACTGAAAAGATAACCTGAAAGGGGGCATTAGTTGGGTGAAGAACATCTTCGTGAAGCAAAAGGGGTGATGGTGGAAAGCATCATAGCTTGTTTACCTCCTGGGAAAGGAGGTGTTTGCAACTATTTGGTCCATTAAAGAAGTCCTTTGAGGAATGGATGTCCCCCTTAAGAGTCTCCAACAGTCTGAAAGAGGTTCTCCAGCCTAGAGAACCTACATCTTGCAAGGTTGATCTAGAACTCCCAATTCATTATGGACTTTATCTCCTCCCAACCATTCAAAACCTAGTCCATTTCTTCTTATTCACAGAAGATGGTGGGCTTGTTTGATCTGAGAATCAGATCTGGTTAATGTGTTATTGAAAACTCCAGGTTCTAGATTAGACCAGGAAATGGAGTACTGTCCAACAAACTTCCCGAAAGCACCCATGAAGCCATCAAGTCTCATAGGAAACTTCCCCTTACATACTTATTAATTAAACTGGGCTTCTGTTGGTTAATGACCACAATACAGTTATTTGGTCTGATTTGAGTGAAACTGGGTAGCATCCCATGGAAGCGCCCAGAGACTCCAAGCTCAACTCAATTTAAATATCAGTGAAAAATAACTCAACAGCTGGCATTTCAGAAGCCTTCCAAGGTGTCATGGAAAGCAGACAAACCTATGAAGGGTTTTTCATAAGTGGTGAGAGAGCTGACCTAATTCTCGGAGGGCAGAACGTCATCCTAGTAACCGAAGATTGAAGGAACTCAACATTTTATGCTCTGGTTGTAAATGAATGTCATCTAAACACTTCTGGAAGGAAATAGAACCAATCCAGGTCTTTGTTGGGCCTTTTGATCTCTTGAGAAGAGGGTTGAGGAACATAATGAACTGAAGACATTGGACAAGAAGGTTTATGCAGAGAAAAGCAGATTTATTGATGACAAAGGACACCTTTGAAGAGCAGATAGTTGGTTTTTCAGATATATTTAGCAGGGGTAACGTGCAAAAAGAGGCCATGAGAGTCACAAATTCAGTCCCAGCATTCAGAAGACATGAGAAATCAAACTCCCTCCTAGAATAGGAATGGAACGCTGTTACCTTCCTACCAAAGGTGGTCCCTATTTTTCTACTTGCTTTCGAACTGCTAGGTTGGCAGAAGCTGGGACAAGTCACGGGAGCTCACCCCGTTACGCGGCACTAGGGATTCGAACCGCTGAACTGTCGACCTTTCAATCGACAAGCTCAGTGTCTTAGCTACTGAGCCACTGCGTACAATGAGTTAAAAAAATAGGTTTTAAAATAAATGTGATTCCCCCACTCCCAAATAGTCTCTTCTCATTCGTTGGGCATGGATGCTTCAAACAAGCAATTTCTTGGTTTCTCAGTCCTCTGTCATCTTTGGAGTCCTTTGAGTTCTTTCTTGGATGAGATGATCCCGAATCACGTTCTTTCTTCTCTTCCTCTTCTTCTCCCTTCAACTCCTTCTCCTTCTCCTCTTTTCTCAAACCATGCCTGAACATACCCAGTCCTTCAATCGGCAGAAACCTAATGCAGCTCCACCTTATGGGGACTCTTGGTGGCCCTGAGGTGGCACAGCGACCTCATGGTCGGCCTTGAAAGAAAAAAAAAACAAAAAAAACAAAAATGCAAGCAGAAATAGAACTTGGGGGGTGGAAAATCCAGAAGGTACCCAGGAACCGAGGTCAAGACATTCAACCGAGGAAAGAGTTTGGCAGGACAAATCTGAGGCAAAGGCGTTGCTACGGTAGAAGAGGAGTGACTTCTTCTCTAGTAGATCTCAAGGAAGTCACATGGGTATTGTGGCAGGCATTTGGGGTAGCATGGGCGCCCCCAGTAGGGAGGACAGTAAGGGTAATAGGGTTTCTGGGGGCCACAGGGTTTGGGGTAGAGCCATTGAGGTGGGTAGCGTTGGCATGGGTAGGAGGGGTAACATGGTCTGGGCCATTGGGGCAGAGGATACAAAGGATAGCAGGGAGTTGGACACTGAGGTCTAGGAGGTGGACAAGGAGGTAGACAGGGATATTTGGGGCGGCAGTAGCGTGGTCTGTATTTATAAGGAGGATATGGCCTGGGGCAATAGACACCCCCTTTGGTATGCATTGAGAGATCTTCAATAGCATCAAAGAAGGAAGGCTCAGCCTCTTCAAAGAACTCCGGGAACAGGTATTCGGAATTCATCTTGCAGATCCTAAGAGGGGAAAAGAAAGAGAGAGATGAAGCTAAAAAGGATCCACCCTTTGTTTTGCAGAGATCACGAAGAGCCAACCTTTGGAGAAAGGAATTAACAAGCCAGAACCAACCTGATCGTGGGGAGCAATTTCATTCTTGGTCAACATTCTCACCAATTGGAATCGGATCGAGATCAGCTCTTGGGGTGATCTCCTTGAAGGAAATAGAGCCATGGAACTGAATGGCAAATTAGGATCAAGTGGATTGATTCCTTGAACCCAGTGGCTCATTCAAGTCAATCCCAATGATTGTTCCAACTGAATCACAAATTGTTTTCAGGTTTGGGCTAATAATTCACCAGTTCCTGATAACAAGGACAATGTGTGGGTCAGTGAGAAGAACACCCAACTTGGCTTGAGAAGTTGAGATGCCCACAGATTTTGAAGACCTTTCCATCAGGCCAAATGCCAGCATATTCCAGTGCTTTTCCTAACATTTGGTCTAGACGAAGAAGGTTGGAGGACTCAATCTTTCTACACTCTTTTTGTGCAACTCTCTTTTTTTCCAGTTTGACCCAATTTGGATTTTGTGAGATACAGAGAACCCACAATGTCCATTTTGGTAGTCAAAATTGGAGGCCACAGCCTTATCCACCAATATGGAAGAGCCTTCTAACTATGGTTCAATATTGTTGTTCAAAATATGGTTCACCAACCACTAGACAACACAACAAATTGCTACTTTTCCTCAAAGGTAGACAAATGAAACAAACTGAACCTACAGATTTACTACAAGATGTTGGTTTTTCCCATGCCCACATGTTTACTGGGCCTCGGAGAGGGAAATAGACAGGAGACATCAAAAGGTGATGTTGCTTCTAGAAGGAGAAAGAGCAGGCTCAAATTTGGCCCCTCAAAAACTCCTCTTTTCACAGTTCCTTCACAAAACTTGAAAACCTGAACTATTACAAATTTAGATGTTAAGAACAAGACTTACCTCCAGTTGATTCTTGGGTAGATGCTCACAAACATCAAAACATGGGAAGTTATTTGGTTAACCACCAAACTAACATACAAAGCTTCTTTCCACTTAATGATCTATGATTGTCACCATCCAAATTAATGATCTAAATCTCCTTGAACAGGGCTGTTCAAAGCCCTGGTCAAGAGCTTTGGCTCAAGATGACCATCCTGTCTGAAGATCTCTTGAGAAGATCTTCAACTTCTCACACAACCATCGCTGCCCATTGAGCATAGCCACAAAATCCCTGTTTTAGAACATCTCCACATCCGCAAAATATGGACATGGAGAACTAGACTGATCCCCAGATAAAAAAGTGGTATTACCTTCTAATCTTCTCAAGATGAAGGAGAGAAACGTCTGATGCTTTGAAACTCCAAACACAAGGAGTCCACTTATATACTCTTCTTCCAAGCCTCGTGGTGATACCACACAATGCGGAAAAAGCTCCAGTCCCACAGATTTTCCTGCAACTGTTCTCCTCAAGTTATCATTAAAATTTTTTGTTTAAATGCTGCTGGCAACAAGCAAATTAAAAGAAACTCGTTCCTCTGATTCTGGAGGAGTCAAAAAAAAAAAGAGAGAGAGAGAGAGAAAAAAACAACATTTATCTCCTGATCTATTAATTTGTTACTATGTTTATTCAGTATCAGGAGGGAAAATGCGGTTCAGAAGATGCCACAAAGGAATGAGAGCTTCTGCCCACATGGTGAGATAGTGGCATCCCTTCCCCAATTTTTAAATGTTTGGATTCCAAGAAGACCCGAGATAGTTGTCAACTCTTCCCAAAGTTTGGGCTCTGTTCATTTTGGAAAGCCACAACATTTCCCGACATTCTACAATTTTGTTCTAAATGTGTCCTATGCCTTCATCAAGGAGTCGGCAATCCGTGGCTCTGGAGCCACATGTGGCTCTTTCATCCCTCTGCTGTGGCTCCCTATTGCCAGTCAGCTCCACAATTGATAGGGTTTTCGGTTAGGACATGTAGAGGAAAAAGGATGCCATGCTAGGAAGAGACTCTATGGTGGGGGAACCGGACTTCCGGTCGGCTCCAGAATTGAACGGGGGTTTCCGGTTAGGACTTTTGCGGCTCTTCGAGTGTTTAAGGTTGCCGACCCCTGAATCAGACCATTTTCTTAGGAGGAAAAAAAAAAGACTTTATTAAATTAGGAAGAAATGCCCGTTTCATCATTAGAGTCCTAAGAATCTGACCAAAAATATTTAGTTTATTTATTTAGGAGGAAAGGAACGTAAGTTCGCGTCAAGCCCAATGCCTTGAAGCTCATTGCTATGAGCAAGATCCATTAAGATGGAAATTCATACACATTTTTTGGGCTCTTGATTGTTTAAGTGGTTAAGTAGCACAAGGGATGGGTGCTGCATTGTAGGGTGACATATTAATTAAGTGTCATTGATGACCCATGAAATTCTCATGAAAACTCTGACAAAGAGGACTGGAATCTTGTGCTTCTCCATTTAATATTTATTATTGAATACATTTGTGGCTTCACCGTCAGGTGTCCTGAGACATACAATTACGGGTGCTTCCTGCCTCAGCTAGTTTTGGAAAATCCGACTCACAACACGGAAGTTCACAACTGTAGATTCGATCCGATTACAAATAATGGGCTGAAGGAAAGATACTAAGACAACAGATCCTTTCTGAGAATACTAGAATCCTGGAGGCAAAATAAATATTTGTTTCTCGCATTAAAACTTTCTTCGAACTCGTTCTGGTTCAGTGTAATTTTTCCCCCCCCTTCTGTTGTTTTTCTCCTTTACATCGGTCGGACAAAATAATCCATCGCACAGATTTTTCCCAGTTCTGTGTTTTCGATAGTTATCCTTTCCCTCCGAGGATTCCCCCGAATGGCGTTAACATTATAAAGAGGTGTTTCCTTTTTGTAATTTTATCGCATGTCATATCTACTTTATATCTACTTTTTCAGATTGATGAATGAAAGGTTTATGCATTTGTATGGCAGCGTTTTCTGGCCTAGGTAGGAACCTAATAATAAAATTTTCATTTGATTTGACTAAGGGGTTCACCAAAACTGTAAAACTGTTGTGTTGTTTGGCAAAAGCTAGGAAATATCGCGGTGTGTTTGTAATTAAAGGACAAGGCAACGTTTATGAGAAGATAGTATCTAATCAGCTTGAAGTGTTCCTTGGTGACCCCTGTTCCTGCTTGAACAGGGGGTTGGACTAGAAGACCTCCAAGGTCCCTTCCAACTCTGTGGTTCTGTTATTCCCTTTATAGTCCTACTTTTTTCAGAAAACAGCAGAAGGAATCATGAGATGATACCTAAAAGGGGGAAGAGGGAACTGATAAAAAATCAGCAAAGTGATCAAATTGAGGGCAGAATTTTTGATATATATAACAAAGACTTTTCTCAATTAAGTAGGCTTCCATGAAACTGTGGGAAATAGGAAGATGGGTTTGAAGGTCCCGTGAGCCAAAATTCTTGTGAATGGTTACTTCATTTTGGGATTTTCCTGGAAGCAGTGACCACCAATGGTGCTATGGACCACCTCGGCAGTGTCTGTCCATTTTGACCCCAGAAGCCGAGAAGAACAACCTGGAGGTCATTATGGGACACTGAATCTGAGACGAGACGGAATTGCTCAAATCTGCCTTATCAAAAAGGGGTGAAAGTGAATTCCTTCCTGTGGAGACCTGTCCAAACCATCTCAAGATAAATACAAGGCACCAAAAAGCTAATTATTTGCATTTCAAGTCAACTGAACACCTGTGTCAACCACCCACACTTAGTATACACCCCAACCTTTGAGGTTTGCAAAAAGATCTCTTTTCAAGGGGTGGATTAAAGAAGATTACATCCTTCAACCGCAACCCAGGTGTGAAATGGATTCTGCTGTGAATGAGCACTTGTTCAGAAGAACCCCAAAACTTTCAGACAACCGTTTGTCCAAAATGGAATAGGGTTTCCTTCTGAGTTGGACTAGAAGACTTCCGAGATCCCTTCCAACTCTGTTACCCTGTTCTCTTCTACTTTTGGAAAATCGACAACGTTTTTTCAGCCACAAAACGTGCCGAAGCGGTGTGTGTGAATTTAAGAAGGAAAGAAAAACAAAAAAGGATCAAGAGCTCCAAACCCAGATAAAGATCTCACATCTCTTTTTCAAACAATGTGTTTCTTGCAGAATAATTCCAGAACAAAAGGATCGGAGATAACGCCGTGTTCTTAATTCCCGATTTCCTGTAAGCCTCAAACAAGCTTCTTAAAATCTCTTTTATCATCTAATTCTTCCCCGCCCTTTTCTTAGTTCTGCTAAGCTGTCAAATGTCCTCTTCTTAACGAACAGTTTAGTGGTTTGACTTCTGTTTAATTCTGTTCCTGTCACCAACCGAGCCTCGCCCAGCTCTCAAACTCTTTGGGTCATGCAGAAGACAAGTTTTGGGGGGTCATTAGGAACATGGGAATATCCTGCATAATTGGACAATTTGCAACGCTTAAAAAGGCAGTGTTGCAATTGTTTTGCCTCTCTCTCTCTTTTTTTTTAATTTTTTAAAAAATAATGCTGAGTGAAAGATATTTTAGCCAGAGGAAAACTATGGAGATAAAAGTTAAGGGAAGGAAAAAAAAGATAAAAGAAAAAGTAAGGAAAACAACTAACAAATAAAAAAAAAAAGACAATTAAAGAAGTGACAAAGAACTTCCTTGCAGCAGTTACAAATTAAATTAAATTAAATTAAATTAAATCCTCTTCTTGTGGGTACTTCAGTATTTCTCCTCTGCGGTACATACAATAATCTTGCTGACATTTCAAGATTTTTTTTCCTCAGATGTCAAAAAACGGGAAATGGGGATCTCCCAGCTTAACCAAATGTTTCGTTTAATTTAGCGTTTAATTTAATTTGGTTAGATTTAGTGTTTCATTTAAATTCAATTTAGTTTATTGTTTGGTTTAATTTAGTTTAGTTTAACTTCATGTTTAGCTTAGTTTAATCTAGCTTAGCTCAATATAGTTTAGTTTAATCCGGTTTAGTTTAATTTAGTTTAGTTTAATTCAATTTAGCTCACAGTACTGTATTTTTCAGACTATAAGACCAGTGGTGGGATGCAACTAATTTAACAACCGATTCTCTGCCCTAATGATTTCTTCCAACAACCAGTTCACCAAACTGCTCAGAAAGTTAACAACTGGTTTTCCCGAAGTGATGCGAACCGGCTGAATCCCACCACTGTATAAGACGCTCCGGACTATAAGACGCAGCTAGTTTTTGGGGAGGAAAACAAGAAAAAAAAAATCTGCCTCTGCCTCCCAGCAATTTGCCTCCTTGCAGCAAACAGCCTGGTCAGCTTCAGCATAGTCTGATTTAGCATGAGCAGCTGATGTCAGGGTTCCAAGGGATGTCCAAACTTGAGCCAAGCTTCAAAAGAAATCCAGAAATCCATTTATTAGGAGCTTCATGTTGGCACGTTCCCAAGTGAAGCAAGCTCTGATCTTACATAATTTCTGCCCTAATCATGACCCTGTTTCCCCCCCCCTGCCCCCCCAGGGTGTGTCATCAATCACATTCGCCAAAGGAGCAATTTCATGGGTTGTAGAGACCACTCCCTTCTGGCCGCTGTGGGTAACCCTGGGATACAGCCTTGAGAGAGATAAGTCTGGAATGTACATCTGCCTTTGGCTGCCGTGCCGTTTCGTTGGTTTCCCATCCCCCTGTCAGTGCTGGGACGCTGACACCCCCCTTGCTTATGGCAACTCGAGAGCAGGTCAGGGATGCTTTGCGAGTTGACAGCTGATTGGCTGTTGGATCTGCCTCCTGGAATAACTCCGATCAGCTGTTCCAGGCTGTGGCTGCTACCACCTATTGCCGCCTCCGCATGTCCCCTTTTTGGCCTCCATGTGTCCTGTTTTTGGCCTCTGTGTGCCCCGTTTTTGGCTTCCGTGTGTCCTGTTTTCTGCCTGTTCCAGGCAGCGGTGATAGGCGGTGGAGGCGATTCCCGGCACCTGGAACAGCTGATCGGAGGTATTCCGGGAGGCCAATCTAACCGTCGATCAGCTAAATCAGGCTGTGCTGAACCTGACCAAGCTGTTTGCTGCAAGAAGGCAAATTGCTGGGAGGCAGAGGCTGAAGGGTGGGGGCCGGCAGGCAGGTGTGGCTACGGCAACATTCACTCTATAAGATGCACAGACATTTCCACCTACTTTTTTTGGTGGGCGGGGAGTGCATTTTATAGTCCAAACAATACAGTACTTTAGTTTAATCCAGTATAGTTTAATTTAGCTTAATCTAGTTTACTTTCATTTAATGTTTACTTCAATTTAGTTTAGTTTAATTTAGTGTTTAGTTCAGTTTAGCAGTGGATCTGTGATCCTTTCTGAAACGTTGATTCGAATCTCACTGCAACATGACACCCCCCCCCAAAAAATTAATGCACCGAGAGCTCTAGGAGCACCAAATTTTAATTTGATTTCAATTCAGTTCCATTCTAACCCTGCTGTCTTGCTGGGATGCATTCCCTCCCAAAAGGAATAGTAAGAACTAGCACTGATGAGGTTACCTAGTTGGGTCATGAGACGTCTGCAAGAAAACAAGCAAGCTCAGAGAGCACCAAGGGCCCCTCATGTCAACCCTGAGCTACAAATATTCTCCTTTATTAGAAAACCAATTGGTGGATACTTCTGGAAAAGGAATTGATTTATCCCAGTGATGGCTAACCTTTTTGCCATTGCATGCCAGGAGTGGGGGGGGGGGTTTGTGAGCATGCGTGCCCACACCCATAATTCTATACACCCCACCCCTGCGCATGTGTGTGCGACCCTCCCCGCTACCCCCTGCTCCTGACATATGATGGCATGGTGGGCCCAGTAGGCCCATTTTTCTCTCTCCCCAGGCTCCAGAGCCTTTCTAGGAGCTTGGGGAGGGCAAAAACAGCCTTCCTCACCACCCCCAGAGGCCCTCCGGTGGTCGGAAATGGCACGTCTGCCGACTTCCAGTCCCACCGGAAGTTGGCAAACGGGCCGTTTCCGGCTTCCAGAGGGCCTCCGGGGGTGGGTAGGGAAGGCCATTTTCTCCCTCCCCAAGCTCCTAGAAAGGCTCTGGAGCCTGGGGAGAGAGAAAAACGGGCCTTCCCCACCACGCCCCAGGGCCCTCCGGAGGCAGGAAACAGCCTGTTTCTCTACATCCAGTGGGCCAAGAAGGCCCAAAAATCAGCTGGCCGGTGCGCACATAGACGCTGAGCTTGCGTGCCCACCGATATGGCTACGTGTGCCACCTGTGGCACGCGCGCCATAAGTTCGCCATCACGGATCTATCCATTGGGATCAGAATCATCGCAATTTTTGACTGTACAAGCCTGACATTCTTCTTCTCTCTTTTTTTCTCTAGGACATTTCTTCAACACAATAACACAATAATAAGAGTTGGAAGGGAACCCTGGAGGTCTTCTAGTCCAACCCTCTGCGCAAGCAGGAGACCCCGTGCCATTTCAGACAACTGGCTGTCCAGTTTCTGCTGGAAAGCCTCCAGCAATGGAGCCCCCACAACCTCTGGAGACAATCCGTTCTACTGATTAATTGTTCTCATTGTCAGGAAATTTCTCCTTAGTTCTAGGTTGCTTCTCTCCTTGATTCGTTTCCCGTTGCTTTTTGTCTTGCCTTCAGGTGCTTTGGCAAATAAGTTGACTTCCTCTTTTTTGTGGCAGCCCTTCAAATATTCTCATCTTGAATTGACCGGAAATATCTTTCAGTTGTCTTCAAAAATGCGTTTTCCCCTTTCCTCGGGCAATTGGCAAATTAGCTGCCTTTGTAAATTGAGACGGATCAGGTTCCTTTGCGAATCACAGTTTTCAACAGCCTGATAGGGAGAGCGAAGATCAAGTCTTGTAACGTTCCAAGGATTGACTTCAAAGCAAGCTCAGCTGACCAAGAACCCTCAAGACAGGGAGATCTCCATTCAATTAAAAAAAAAATTGGAATATTGGAATAATTATTTCCAACTAGCAATTTAAACATTATGTGGGAGTAACATCCTGAAGTCATCTAGGAAAAAAACAAAAAAAACCACCAACCCAAGTTCTTAACACTTAAGGTGCTTCCTTTTCTGGAACTCATTTTCTACCAACTGGTATAAAAAGAGGTTCTTGGTTGTGAATGGTGTTTCTTCTCAACTTGGGGATTGGCACTCATTTAGGTAAGTTCCCCCCAAAATGGGTTGATTTTGGTCATCGCTGAATGAAATTATGGGTTCTGGGGACCTGTTGGGATGGTCCTGCATCTTCTTTTAATCCATCTTTAGGATGGACAATTGCTTTTGAGAAGATTGCTAATGGCGACCTGCAATAGCTTGCTACCAAGGAAATTCTCCAGTAGGTTTTATGGGGTAAATGTATCCTTATTGAATGATGTGTCTGGAGGTTACCTTGCTGGTTCTGAAGCGGATTTAAATGGAAATCCCACCAGTCAGAAGATGAAAGAGAAAAAGGACAAGATAGAAGAACTAGATACAAAGTCCCAGATCAATACTTTCAGGAGAACAGGTCCATACAATCCTGAGGTCTCTATTTTGAGAAGAGTTGAAATGAATCCTGGGGTAACAAGCAGATTTGTTCTTATCATAGCAGAGCTGAAGTTCTGGAGGTGAAACTTCTGGCGGGTTCAGATCTTTAGATAATATTTCTCATCAACTTGATGTCCTTTTAAGCTACCTTCTTGAGTGTCTGAGATCCTTTGAGGATGTGCCAACTAGGAATGACGTTTCTTCTATTTATTTTCACAGATTGGTCTTTTTTTTTTAAAAAAGAAAAGGACAATGTCTTATCCATACCAGCAGTGCAAGCAACCTTGCCTCCCTCCTCCCGTCTGCGGAAAGGGATGCGCTTCACAATGCAAAGTATGTGTGCCGGCTTGCCCTTGTCCCTGTCCCTGCGACGTGCCCGTTTGTTCACCCCCAAGCGTGAAAGTTGTCGGCGAGGCCTGCGTCCCCGTTTGCCCTCCCAAATGTGCTCCGTGTGCTCCAAAGTGTGCAGGACCAGCTGTTGACATCTGTGTCAAACCGCAGAGTGCTTGCCCA
Source organism: Pantherophis guttatus (assembly GCF_029531705.1). Next base: position 2,477,392 of record NW_026844058.1, read on the forward strand.
TGTGATTGCAAGTGCCCTGATCCTTGCTGTAAATAAGGCTGTTGGGAAAAAAAAAAAAATCCCAAATCCACCATGACGGAAAAACCACCATCCCATAATAGTTCAGTCTTGACCTCCTCCTTCGCCTTTTTCTGACCTCTTCGTGCACTTGGTTTTGGGGAACGTTGCTTCAAAGTTTCCAGATGTTTGAGCATCTCCCAATTCTTCGAAGTCTCCAGATGTTCGAGCATCTCTCAATTCTTTGAAGTCTCCAGATGTTCGAACATCCCTCAATTCTTTGCAGTTTCCAGATGTTCGAGCTTCTCTCAGTTCTTCAATGTTTCCAGATGTCCGAGCATCTCTCAATTCTTTGAAGTTTCCAGATGAGCATCCCTCAATTCTTCAATGTTTCCAGATGTTTGAGCAGCTCCCAAGTCTTCAGTTTCCAGATGTTCACACATCTCTCAACTCTTCAACATTTCCAGATGGCTCAACTCTTTGAAGTTTCCAGATATTTGAGCAGTTCCCAATTCTTCAGATTCCAGATGGTCAAACATCTCTCAATTCTTTGAACTTTCCAGATGTTCGAACTTCTCTCATTCCAATGGCTGTCTCCTTTCCTTAAGTTGTGTAAGTTGCTGGGATTTGCTGTTGCGATAGGCAGGGACGCCTCTGCCGAAGGAACCGAAAGCTATGTACAAAAAATGAGTCTTCAAAGAGCAAAATGCAGATCTTGGGCTTGTAATAAATAAAGACTTTATCTTGTGGCATTATGTGACCTCTGAAGAGTTGTGTTATTTTGTGATGTATTCCTACCTTACAAAATGTGGTGCCGTGCCAAAAAAAAAAAAAGTAATATAAATAATGAATACATTTCGGGTCATCTAATTAAAATGCAAAGCCGGAATCTCTCTTGGGTCCTAGGTTAATTTGTTTTTTGCACTCGTGTCGTGTCTTTCTGGGTTGAAAGGATTAGCTGAAGATGTCACCATTGCCCAAGGGACACCCAGTTGGGGGTTCCTTTCATGACCCTGGCAGAAGCTGGAGCAAAGGATGGGAGCTCAACCATGTCCCACAGCAGTTCTCGGGTACTCGAACACGGGCTCGCTAACCTCCTGCCCAGTGTCCCTACCACTTGAGTCCCGGTGCTCTAGTGTTGGAATTCAATTTTTTTTACTACCAGTTCTGTGGGCGTGGCTTGGTGGGCGTGGTGTGGCTTGGTGGGCGTGGCTTGATGAGTGTGGCAGGGGAAGGATACTGCAAAATCTCCATTCCCACCCCACTCTGGGGCCAGCCAGAGGTAGTATTTACTGGTTCTCTGAACTACTCAAAATTTCCGCTACCAGTTCGCCAGAACCTGCTGAATAGCACCCCTGCCGTGCTCCCTACATTAATTGATTTCTAATTATCCTTCCAGGATCTTAATCAGCAACACAATGAGTTGCCTTTGACAATTTGGGCTTCTTAAGGGGTCAGGTCTGCGCCCTGAAATTGAAGAACGAATCAGAAGATCATGCCCCCGCACCCATCCAACCCACTCCTATTTGATTTGATAATTCAGACCCATCATTTGGTGTGATTCGGATGTTGAAATCAAAAAAGGGGTTAGTTTAATCAGGATTTCTCAACTGGTTTAGAAAAAGAAAAAAAAAATCGCCTCTGGATATGAGATTCACATCGTTGACCAGAATCGATCGGTCAGTTGAATGGGGAAAATGGATCTGATGTGAAGATAGGATCAAATCCAACAAAATCTGTTAGCAAATTCCTTCTCGGGCACAATTTACTATTCACTTTTTTTTCATAGCACTTTTTAATCCCCTGAGACTTCATAAAATGAATCATAAAATAAGTCCTCAACGTAGGACCCCAAGGAAGTTATTAAGGAAGTCATGCCTTATTCACACCAGAATTCCAGAAAGTTGCCCATTCAAACTCAACCCGGGACCGACCCTGCTTAGCTTCTGAATCCACAAAAGGAGCAAGCTGCCACCTGCTGAAGCATTGTGGGAAGAAATGCAATTATTAAAGATCTTTTTCAGCCTTGAGAAAAAGAGTAAAAAACGCCCACCTTAATTCTGCTGGGTTTTAAAGACTCTGATTACCCATTATTATTATTATTATTATTTAGAAAAATCATATATTATTCCCAGAGAGAGCAGCCATTCACCTGAAGGAAACGGGGCGTTTGCCAAAATCACGTTGACAGATTTTCTTTTTCTTTTTTCTAATGATGGTGGAAAAACAACAACAAACCAGGTTGTCAGGATCCACCTTCATGGCGAGATTTGTCCAAACACGTTTTAACTTTTTTAGAAGAGGGTCAAAAGTTTGCTACCGTCTGGAATGTCGGAGAGGGAAAAAACCCCATATTTCCCTCTTGAAGGACTGCTATTATTTCCTTTCATGGAAAGTCCTTTCTTTATCGGCCTATTTTCAAGAAATCCTAGAGTTTCTTAGGGTCGGGAGGACCTCGAAAGTTTTCTAGTCCATCTTCCAAATTATTTTATTGTGAGCAGATTTGAAAGTTATTTTGATTGGGGTAACAACTCCAGAGACTGAAGGAAAATGAACCTGAGGTATTTTAATTCCAGGTAGTCCTCGATGTACGACCACAATGGAGCCCAAAACTGGTGTTGCTAAGTGAGAAACCTGTGAACTGAGTTTTGCCCCGTTTTACGACGTTCCTTGTCGCCTTTGTTCACGGAATCGCTGCGGTTCTTAAATTAGTCACACGGTTGTTGAGTGAATCTGACTTCCTCATTGTCAGAAGGTCGCAAAAGATGATCGCGACCAATAGTGGGTTTCGAAATTTATTACTATCGGTTCTGTGGGCGTGGCTTGGCTTGGTGGGCATGGCAGGGGAAGGATACTGCAAAATCTCCATTCCCACCCCACTCCAGGGGAAGGATACTGCAAAATCCCCATTCCCACCCCACTCCAGGGGAAGGATACTGCAAAATCCCCATTTCCTCCCGATCAGCTGGGACTCGGGAGACAGAGAATAGATGGGGGGTGGGGCCAGTCAGAATTTTTACTACCAGTTCTCTGAACGACTCAAAATCTCCGCTACCGGTTCCCCAGAACTGGTCAGAACCTGCCGAAACCCACCTCTGATCGCGACGCTGCAGCCATCATAAATGTGAATCAGTTTTCAAGTGTACGAATATAAATTGCGTCACCACGAAGATGCTGCGATGGTCGTAAGAGTGAAAAACGGTCATAAGTCACTTTTTTCCAGTGCCATTGTAACTTCGGACAATCACTACATGAATTGTTGTTAAGTCAAGGATTACTTGTATAAATAAATAAATAAATGGAACCTCTACATACCGGGGCAGTGTACCTTAGAGCCAGAGGTTCAACCCAGCTGGGAGGAAAAACGATCTCGAAGAATGACATTCCGATAGGTTATAAATTTAAGCTATTCATAATTATGAGTTCAGGAAGGTTCCTTTCCTTTTTTGTGGGAGCAGCGTTTTCATTTCCGTACCCACCCAAGCTTCTTTCCTCCCTTCACTCCACCAGACAGGCCACAACAAGCTCTGTCAAAGAGGGAAAACCAGAATTATGCTTTGTCAGACCTGCCACCGCTTAAACCTCTGAACACAAATCATCCTGGGTTCCATGTGCTGAGACAGCCATAGTTCGTCAAATGTATGGCGGCATTGCAAAGCCAGAACTGAGAATCACGACCCCCAAATCCCTAAATTAAACCTTTCCCTCCCTTAACTGCCTCCTATTCCTGACCACCCATGACCGGTTGGGTTCAAGCAAGATGTTTTCAGAACAGTCACTTGAATCGTAGGTTGGTAAGCAACTGCCTTCTTCTCCCAGCTGGGTGACCTTGAGGCAGCATCTCGGGGAGATGCAGCCGTTACTTTCGCTTTCCCCCAAGCATCCATCCTTCCCAGTGTTCACGGTAAATTGTCACCGCATGGTAGCGAAGCACAAGCAAGTGTAAGATGGCAGTTGATAGTGCTTGTTGTATGTTTGTCAGCTCTCCCCAACCCTCCCTGCCTCCAACCAACCAAGTCAACACGAGAGACTCCAGGGTGCTTGGAAAAAGATTTATTGACAAGTGGCCTTGTTGGGATCATGTAGAGAAGCAAACAGGTTGCACTGAGTGACAGAGAAGGTAGAGGACAAATCCAGACTCTCGGAGCAGGCTGGAGAATGTGATGCGAGGCCGGCTGAAAAGCTTGGCGTAGAATCAGATGAACCGGAAGAGTAGAGAGGCGAGCGAAGGTCAAGGACGGCAGAGAGAAGAGTGGAGACTTCCAAATTTCCTTTTAGCAGCTTGGTTCCTCTGGAGTGATGAGTGGGCTAAGCACCCTTAGCATGGGCCGGATCCTTGGTGGTCAGGTTGGCAGTGCCCGTTGTGCTCTGTGCCCTCAGCAGATCTTTAGTACTTGCCCTTGGAGCCCCCGCACTGGTCCCCACTTGATCCCTTGCCCTGGCAGACATTGGAGCTTCCGCACTGGTCACGTGGCATCCCTTGACCTGGCCTCCACTTGATCCCTTGCCCTGGCAGACATTGGAGCTTCCACACTGGTCCACGTGGCATCCCTTGACCTGGCCTCCACTTGATCCCTTGCCCTGGCAGACATTGGAGCTTCCGCACTGGTCCACGGGCATCCCTTGACCTGGCCTCCACTTGATCCCTTGCCATGGCAGACATTGGAGCTTCCGCACTGGTCCACGTGGCATCCCTTGACCTGGCCTCCACTTGATCCCTTGCCCTGGCAGACATTGGAGCTTCCGCACTGGTCCACGGGGCATCCCTTGACCTGGCCTCCACTTGATCCCTTGCCATGGCAGACATTGGAGCTTCCGCACTGGTCCACGGGGCATCCCTTGACCTGGCCTCCACTTGATCCCTTGCCCTGGCTCACTGGTTGAGCAGCTGCAGTGGTCCCCAGAGGATCCCTTGCACTGGCCTCCAATTGATCCCTTGCACTGGTTTCCACCAGATCCCTGGCACTGGCTGATGCCAGATTCCTGGCATTGGCCCATACCAGATGCCTGGCTTTGGCTGAACCCTGAGGATTGAATCTGGGTCACCCCTGATCCCTGCATCTGGCTCACACCATGTCCCTGCATCTGGCTCACACCATGTCCCTGCATCTGGCTCACACTGGATGACTGGACCTGGGTCACCCCTGAGCCGTGGCATTGGGATGGTGCCGAATCCTGGCACTGGCTCACACCTGAGCCTCCGCACCCGGCCGATCCTTGGCTCTGTTGCATAGCTGGTACTTGGCTCTGGCCGCCTTTGCATTGGTTGGTGGTCTGGCCCATTGGGGGGAATCCCTGAGGCTGCTTGGTCTGCTGCATTGTAGATTTGTTTTTTGGGTGATCTGGAAGAAAAGAAAAGCCCATGAAAACCTCTTCCTCAATCATCAAAACCGGCCCTGGAATCCTCCAGGAGAATAAAACGAACGATGTCCATTTGAAGGATCACTTCATCTTCAGGAGAAGGGATGTTTCCCCTCAACCTCCATGCTTTTCCTCTCCTTTTTTCCCTCCTTACCACCTCCCTTCCTCCAAAATTCAAAGGAAAGCTATGTTTGCTTCCATATCTTGGTCCACCAGAGTCAAAAAAAAAAAAAAAGACTTTAGACCAGAGGTCTTCAAACTTGGCAGCTTTAAGACTTGTGGACTTCAATTCCTGGGAGTTGAAGTCCACAAGTCTTAAAGCTGCCAAGTTTGAAGACCTCTGCTCTAGACCCTTCCTTCTATGCCAGTCCTCAGCTGCTCCTTCCTTCTATGCCAAACCCAAGGAAGATCCACCACTTTGCCCACTGCTCAAGAGACAACCAGCCCAAAGTCAACTTACCCAATACAAAATGTGAACTTTGTCCCGGCAGACAGGAGAGGAACGCTTGTTGGATCTGGAGCCGCATCTGGTCTTTTTATACCCGTAGAGGTCCTTCCACTTCTAACCTACCCAGGAAGTCAACGTGAGCGACTGAAGACTCATCCAGCTTCAACACCCCTCTTGTCATCACGAGATCTTCCTCAAATGGATTCTTTGTGATTTTTAGCTCTTTTTCTCCAGTAATTAAACACCCTGTTTTGAAAACACGTCCGATTTAATGAGGGCGTGCAACTTTCCTTCAGAGAGTAACGAGTTTGAGTGATCAAGTCAAATGTGGTGGCCACCAACATTGAGGTCTTCTCGCTCAACTACTCCTCTCTGGCCTTCTCACATATCATCAATTCAGGACCACTTTTTCCAGTCGTGGTCTCCTGAGATGGTCAAAATCTGTTCAGAGTGAATGCTGGGTGATTTTCGAAGTTCACATGTTGGTCAAAAGCTACCTACTTCAATATCCTACTGCAAGACTGTCCTTCCAGGACAGGATATTTTTTGGGGGTGGGGGCTAAAGGGTGATCTGAAAATGCTTTGGAAAAACATCAAAAATGTTTGGGAGAAAAAGAAGAAGAAGTAGATAGATGAGCTGGAGGAAGAAGACAAAGTGGGAAATAATAATGACATTACTTGGATAATTGCTAAGTTTATGATCGGAGTTGATACATCTAAAGAACATCACCATTTTATTTGCTCTTCATCCTAGGTTATTCCTTGAAGAATAAAATAACAACCATCGCCAGAACGGGTAAAGGTTCCCCTCGCACATATGTGCTAGTCGTTCCCGACTCTAGGGGGCGGTGCTCATCTCCATTTCAAAGCCAAAGAACCAGCCCTGTCCGAACACGTCTCCGTGGTCTTGTGCCTGGCATGACTCAATGCCGAAGGCGCACGGAATGCTGTTCCCTTCCCACCAAAGGTGGTCCCTATTTTTCTACTTGCATTTTTTTTTACATGCTTTCGAACTGCTAGGTTGTCCCAGAAGCTGGGACAAGTCATGGGAGCTCACCCCGTTACGCGGCACTAGGGATTCGAACCGCTGAACTGTCGACCTTTCGACCGACCAGCTCAACATCTTAGCCATTGAGCCACCGCGTCCCCACAACAAAGGGCACCTTAAATAGCAGATTGGTGGTAGGGGAACATTTCATAACCCAACAAAGATTCTTGTCTCTTTTCCAAGTTGGCTTTAATTTGGGCCACTTTTCCTCCAGTTGAGGTCAACTTAATTAATTTAGGTAACTAAGCCCTCTAAGAATTTGCACTTAGATTTGGGGGGTAGGGACGTATCCAGGATGCCAAATTTGCTGGACCTTCTCCTTCTGGCCTTCATTTCCCCCCATGATGCCAGCTGAAGTTGATGGCCATCAGCCAAGATTGGCTTTTCCAAACCACGTGAGATCGGAAGACAAACTTAGGAATGCTTCATTAGCCATCTATCAAAACCTAATTAAGAGACACACGTTGTTCTCCACGAGGGCGAATGCTTCTTCTGTTCTTTGATTTTCTTTTTTAGGAAAAAAAAAAAGGGAAATTTAGGAGCTGAAAGCCCCATGATGCCACCAGGGTGGCTTCTCGTTCTGTCAATCTTCGCCAAAGACACAGACCTTGTCATCTGTGTCTCCTGATGAATTATGGCATGAGGAGCTATATAAGCTCTTTCCTTTGGACACCTGACAAAACTTTCAGCCTTCCTTTAGCATCACCGTCTGTCAACAAGTCGTGGGTAAGTTGGTTCTATTTGTTTTGGGACATCTCTCTCTCTCTCTCTGCCCAATTCTTCATCAAGGGTCAACAATTTCCGTAGTCAGTTGGTTCAGGTAATGATCTAGCAAGGGTTGTCCGCAACTACATCCATTGGAAAGCAAGGTGCAAACTCAACTTAGATACCTGTTCCTCAAGATCTACTTGCGGCGATTATATTTTCAAGGTTGAATGATGCCTAATGTTGAATTAATGGGATTTTGATGGTCCTTTAGCTGGATGTTAATTATGGAAAACATCAAGACTATTTTATCTAGGATGGGATAGATAGACCTCAGGCAGACTTTTCTTCACCTTCTGTGGAGAAGAAATGCTCAGCTGAAGTTCCTTCAGGCTGATGTCTTCTTCTGCACAGTAGATGGCACTTGATTGACCATGTTCCTCAGTCAAAGAGCTGTTTGCTCAGCTCTCTTTCTCAACTCACGGCTCAAGATGAGAAGCTGAGATTTCACATGTACTCATTTAGGTTCCTACTTAACGAACGGCCCTTCCCAAAAATCTCTCTTGTTAACTCAGTTTGGTTATTTTAGATCTCATTAGCGGAGAAGTGGGTGTGATTTCAAAAGGTGGACAGCTAGTCCAGCCCTCTCCACATGATTCTCTTTGATCTCCACTTTGGAGTCCTCCTTTTGAAGATTGAGAAAGAAATGAGTCAAGGTGTATGTAACCTGAGAGAGGGAGGTTAAAATATAATTGTACTTGTAACTGCTTTGAAGAAAATGGGAAGCCACTTCTTGGTATATTTTTTCTACTTTTCCTTTGTCTTTTTCTTCATCTTCTTACTTTCCCCGCCCAATTTTAGCTTTTTCCTGTTATTGGTCCCTTTCTCTTTCTTCTTTTTAGTTCTATTTAGTTTGTGTTGGTTCTTATTATTGTAGTTAAAACACTCAACAGTCTCTCTCTCTCTCTCTCTTTTCCTCTCCCCTCTCTCTCCCCTTTTCTCTCTCTCCCTTTTCCTCTCCCCCTCTCCCCCTTTCTGTCTCCCCCCTCTGTCTCTCCCTCTCTCCCTCTCCTTCTCCCCTCTCTCCTTTCCTTTCTCTCCCTTTCTCTCCCTTTCCCCCTCTCCTCCTTTTCCTCTCCCCCCTCCCCCTCTCTGTCTCTCCCTCTTTCTCTCTCCCTTTTCCCCTCTCTCTCCTTCTCTCTCTCTCCTCTCTCTCACTTTTCTTTTCTCTCCCTTTCCCTCCCTTTCCCCCCTCTCACTTTCCCTCTCTCCCCCTTTCCCTCTCCCCTCTCTGTCTCTCCCTCTTTCTCTCTCCCTTTTCCTCTCCCTCTCCTTCTCTCCCTCTCTCCATTTTCCTTTCTCCCCCTTTCTTTCTCCCCCTTCCCCCCCTCTGTTCTCTCCCTGTCTCCCTCTCCTCCATCTCCTTGTTTTGAAGATTGCATGAACTTATCCAGGATCTTTAAGAACCAAGGTTTAATTAAGCTGAAAATTTGCCTGTGATTTGCTGAGTGAAAGCTAGGGTGACCAGGTTGACAAATGTACCAGGACTGTGATCTGGGACCTCCCCACCCCCATCAAATTTATTGCCCCAAATCTGTAGGACAAGATGTTTTGGTTGTAACTCTAGCACAGAACAAGGTTCTCTCTCTTCCCCCAAGAATCCCAAGACAAGTCATGGAGAGATTTGTGTCCTTCAATGTGACACAAATGCATCTTTGCTCTGTATCTTTTCAGCTGTCCCCGAGCTGACGATGTCTCAACAGCAGTGCAAGCAGACCCCATGTGTCCCACCGGTACTTTGCCAGTGTACTTCAAGTTGCTCAAAGCCCTTTGAGCCACCAACCTGTTATGTATCATCTGGACCTCAGTGCCCAGGATCGACTGGACCTCAGTGCCCAGGATCTACTGAATTCAGTGCCCAGGATCTACTGAATATCAGTGCCCAGGATCGACTGGACCTCAGTGCCCAGGATCTACTGAATATCAGTGCCCAGGATCTACTGAATATCAGTGCCCAGGATCGACTGGACCTCAGTGCCCAGGATTCTACTGAATATCAGTGCCCAGGATCTACTGGATCTCAGTGCCCAGGATCGACTGGAAGTTCATGCCAGAATCCCACCTGCCCATCTGGAAACGAGGGGTGTTTCTGCCGCCTCTCCCAGCAGCAGTGCTAAACTCCCTTAGGAAGCGTCTCTCGCCTAGAGATGGAAGCCCACCAATAAATGTTTGTCTGTAAGCATATCCCCACTCGTCTCCTCATTCTTCTCACGGACCTTCTCGGTGCTCATGCCTCGTCCGTACATTTCATTCTGCTGTGCGGTTGCTTTCTTGCCTAGCTTGGTTTTCTTGCATTGAAACGGATCTTGGAGCCACCAACATCTCACTGGGCTCCTCAGAATGGCAGAGGACAAGCTTGCCTCCATTGTGTATTTAAAGTGGTGTGAATTTAAGACCACTGTTTCATGACTTTAATCCTACCTGTAGTGTTGTCCCAGTCAAATCTTTACTATCGATAAGAGTTTTAAGGAATGGGATGAACTATACCCAACCCAACCCAACCCAATCCAATCCATTCCAACTCAACCCAACCCAACCCAACCCAACCCAACCCAACCCAACCCAACCCAACCCAACTCAACCAACCCAACCCAACCCAGCCCAACCCAACCCAACCCAACCCAAATGTTGACTGTTTCCCCCCTCTAAATCTAAATATTTTGTACATTTCAAACTCTACGTTTTTTCAGATACAGATAATGCTCAACGTATGACCATAATTGAGCCCAAAATTTCTGTTCTTAAGCGAGACATTTGTTAAGTGAATTTTGCCCCATTTTATGACCTTTCTTGCCACAGTCCTTAAGTGAACCACTGCCATTGTTAAGTTAATCATCCAGTTGTTAAGTGACTTTGCTGGTCAAAAGGTCACATGTCCACTTGACCCTGTGGACATTCCGACCATCATAAATATGACTCAGTTGCCAAGCATCTGAATTTTGATCATGGGACTACGGTGCAGCGGTCATAAGTGTGAAAAAATGGTCATAAGTCACTTTTTTCAGTGCTGTTGTAACTTGAAACAGTCACTAAATTAATGGTTGTAAGTCAAGGATTACCTGTTGAAGGAAGAAGTCAAGGATTCTTCCTAGCGAATGACACATTTTTCTCACTAGTCTAACATTTATATCCCAACGTTTCATGGAGCAACCCAATAAATCAGGGTATAAATATGAGCCCCAATAGGAATTTCACCCTTTAACTGAGCAAGAGAAATCAGAGTGAAACTTTTTCCATCAAGATAATCTAGTGTTGTTGTCGTTAGTTGCGAAGTCGTGTCTGACCCATCGCGACCCCATGGACAACGTTCCTCCAGGCCTTCCTGTCCTCTACCATCCTCTGGAGTCCATTGAAGCTCACGCCGACTGCTTCCATGACTCCATCCAGCCTCCTCGTTCTCTGCCGTCCCCTTCTTCTTCTTTTGCCCTCCATCGTTCCCAGCATTAGGCTCTTCTCCAGGGAGTCCTTCCTTCTCATTAGGCGGCCAAAATCTTTGAGTTTCCTCTTCAGGATCTGGCCTTCTAGAGAGCAATCAGGGTTGATCTCCTTTAGGACCGACTGGTTTGATTGCCTGGCAGTCCAAGGGACTCGCAGAAGTCTTCTCCAGCACCAGAGTTCAAAGGCCTCCATTCTTTGGTGCTCAGCCTTTCTTATGATCCACAGACCAGACATTGCAACTGGGAACAATCTAGTAGGTTATGAAATCCCAGAAACCTCTCTCTCTCTCTCTCTCCCTCTCTCTCTCTCTCTCTCTCTCTCCCTCCCTCCCTCTCTCTCATCTCCCTCTCTCTCATCTCTCTCCCTCCCTCCCTCTCTCTCATCTCCCTCTCTCTCATCTCTCTCCCTCCCTCCCTCTCTCTCATCTGTCTCCCTCCCTCCCTCTCATCTCTCAACCTCCCTCCCTCTCTCATCTCCCTCTCTCCCTCCCTCTCTCCCTCCCTCTCCCTCTCTCATCTCCCTCTCTCTCATCTCCCCCCTCTCTCGTGTATGTGTGTGTTCCCTCTTGAACCATTTCCAAAAATAGGGGAGGTTGTGTTTTTTTTTTTTTTTTTTTGGCTGATGTTGTTCTTTGGGTGCTTTTTACCATATTTAAATCATTTCAGGTTCCCAGATATATCCTACTATTAAACCCTTTCCCACTCAGCTTCCTTAATGTTCTTCCTTCTTCCACAAACCTTCTCCTTTTTTTTTTTCCCTGCCCAAATTCAGCCTACAGAGATAGGTCTCTTTTAAAAAAACAACAACACACACACAACTTCCTGATGTGAATTTTGCAAGACTGGCTGAATCCGAATATTTTTATTCCGATAAGAACTAGAAGCTGGAGGAAGGACCAGGAAGAAGGAAAGTGAATAGACACGTTGGGGCAGTAAATCTGCTTTTCTTACAACCTAGCGTAAATCAGTAGACAAAGAGTAGGCTAATTGTGTACTGTCAGCCTTCCCATGTTGTGTCTGCATCAGCATACTCATCAGCATACACAACACATCTTCTCTTTCTTATCAATGTTGCAATTTGTTTTGGGTTTTTTTTTGCATATCATTGTTAATCGACCTCTTATCAGTACAGTATTTTTTCATTGATAAGTTACAATTGCTTCCCTACATTTGGTTTAAGTTTAAGTTTATTTATTTGTCAAGCATATATAAGATTACAGGTAAAAAATATAAACATAATTTGAATACATGAAAAGAGTAAGTAAAAAGGAATATTAGGACAGGAACTTTAGGCACGCTGGTGCGCTTATACACGCCCCTTACAGACCTCTTAGGAATGGGGTGAGGTCAACAATAGACAGTTTAAGGTTAAAGTTTTGGGGGTTTGGGGAAGAAACTACAGAATCAGGTGGTGCATTCCAGGCACTGACCAAAAATCACCAAAAGATTGCATGGAGTAGGTAGACTTGAGTAGACCAGTTGCTTCCTAGAAGGCCTTCTCTATTGTTGATCTACGTTCTGATCATCTAACCTCTTGTCGCGGAGATTTCAAATCCCAGAATTCTCCCCCAAGGGCCATGCTGGCTGGGGAATTCATGGGATTTGAAGTGGGCACATCTGGAAGTTCTCCAGATCTATGTCCTGATCTCCTGGTTCTGCTTGTACCATGTGGTTGGCGTCCTTTGGAGTGTGGTGGGATGGTCTCCTCCTTGTCACGGTTCACACTTTTGAAGGCCCACTAATTGTACTTCTGCTGATGGTTCTGAAGTCCTGATCTCAAGATGATCATCTAACAGTGATTGATGTTCTCCAGGAAACTTTATGTGAAATGTATAGGTCTTCTTCTCTAGCAGTGGGGTGCGATTAGAAAACTGAGAAGATAAAGTGGCCACCGCCAAGCCTCTGTCTCTGCTACTGGCTTGAGGTCATCTCAGGGGTGAAATGAACAGGTAGCGATGACGGCCGGTGGTTCATGCACAGAGCATAAGCACATGCAGTGTGTGCACTTCCAAAGCGGTTGGGAAGGTAAGTAGATTTTACCCCTGGGTCATCTCCTCACTTAGTCAAAAATAGAAGCCAAGGTGCTTCCCAATTCTAAATCTATTCTATTCGACCTACAGATTGTGGACTTTGACTACATGGGAAGTCCGAGCTGATTTTTCAAATGACCCAGTTTTCATCTTAGCACCAGCTCAGATCTGGCAGATCTCAAATTCTTAAACGTTGCTTTGCGTAAGACTTGGCATGAACACTCTCTCTGAAATTTGGGAGGTGTGTTACCTGTGTTTGACATCTTGTTGAGGTCAACCTCAGTTGGCCTAGTTTGGGAACTGAACTGGAAGACGTTAACTTATCTACATCTGTCCAACCCACTCTCTGCTTTACCCCTCATTCCTTAAGACACTCTACTTGCTTTGTATAATTAGTATTTTTTTTAAAAAATTAAAGTCAATATTGAATTTCCAGGAACCAAAATCGATGCAGTGTTGTTGTTTTTTTAAAAAACCCAAATTAGATGTAGAACTTTCAAAACAAAAGTCAACGGATTCATTGTTTTTCCTTTATTCGTTCAATTTATTTACAAGTTGGTTAAAGATAAATTCAGAAGTATGAAGACTCAGCATCTTTATGGCAACATGTTGACTCCATGGAGAGGAGACACGCTTGCTACCCAATCATGATACAGGTGTCATCTGGCAAAATCAGCTTCCTGCCATCCAGTTCACAATTTAAAAATAATAAAAATTAAACCTGTATTTACTGTACTAAAACCATGATTTTCTGAAGGTTAATTATTTTGGGGGTGTTCACTCTGATTGAGAAACCCTGAAAAGTTTCAGCCTTTCCCCAATATTCCATGGGCATCTGAGAGGTTGAGCTTCTCCTGACCTTCTCCCTGAAGATTAAAGAACTTCCCAGTGTCTTCTGATGGGTCTTGCCATTCCAGAAGACACCTTTTGAAAAGCATTTTGCAGGACCTAAAGGTATGTTGGACTTTCCAAACCAAGGTGAAGAATTTATGGCCCTTGGGATATGGTTTGTCATCCAATTTCTACCCATCCTAGCCAATAAGACCATTGGTCCAATGATAGTCTATCAACCTCTGGAGAACCACCAACCCCCAATTTCTTCTCTACAGAGAGCAGATCTTCCATTTTGGTTGACTTAGGAATTTGTCCTATCTAAAGTGTGGGGCAAATAGCTGACTAGACTAGGTCTCTCCTGATAGCGAAGGGGAGGAGCTTAAATAACAAGGTGGACCTTCTCTCTCACTTCTCAAAGTCCAACTTTGGAGGGCCTAAGCTAGCTTTGCGTTTCACCGACACCCAACTCTGCAGTGTTCTTTGAGAATGGCTGGTGTGGAAAACCAACCGAGTCCCCCATCACACCTCCTTCGGGGATATATAAATGGTACAAAGAATAAGAAGTAATTACAAATTTTACAGATGAGCGAGACTATGACTGTTAAGGTAGAATAAACGCAACAGTATGGTTAACATAAAGAGAAAACACCCCCCAAAAAGGAGAACATTCGAGATTATATTGCGCCTCTATTGAAAAATCCACTCTGGTTGGAAATTGAAACATGATCACATTTATAGACATGATGAGACTTCTGGGTGAGACTTCTGCAACGTTAGAAGAATTTCTTAAAGCATTTCAAAGGGATACAAAGATGAGGTATGTTTGATGTGGTAAGATGTAGACTCAGAGAGATGGATTCTTCACTGACTCGCTCATTTATTCTGGGGTGGCCATGAACATGGCTGCTTCTTCTGCTGCTGTTGGTCACAGGGAGGTGGCTGTTTGCACGGAGGCTCCTGAGGAGGACACGGTTTGGGTTCTGGGCACGGAGTTGGGATGACCACGACTGGTGGCTGCTTGCATGGAGGTTCTTGTGGAGGACATGGTTTGGGTTCTGGGCACGGAGTTGGGATGACCACGACTGGTGGCTCCTTGCATGGAGGTTCTTGTGGAGGACATGGTTTGGGTTCTGGACATGGAGTTGGAGGCTGCTTGCACTGAGTCTTCTGTTGACAATCTGGAGTTGGCTCCTTTGGAGGACACGGTTCTGGTTCTTTAGGAGAACATGGAGTTGGTGCTGGTGGCTCTTTGCATGGAGGTTTTTGTGGAGGGATAACCACGATTGGTGGCTCCTTGCATGGAGGCTCTTGTGGTGGTTTGGGCTCTGGGCATGGAGTTGGGATAACGGGTGGCTCCTTGCATTGAGATTTCTGTTGACAACACTGTTCCTCCTGTGGAGGACATGGGGTTGGAGCTGGAGGTTCCTTGCATGGAGGCTCCTTTGGAGGACATGGCTTAGGTTCTGGACATGGAGTCGGGATGACCACCACTGGTGGCTCCTTGCACGGAGGCTCCTTTGGAGGACATGGCTTAGGCTCTGGACACGGGATGATCACCACTGGTGGTTCCTTGCATGGTGGCTCCTGTGGAGGACACGGCTTAGGTTCTGGCACATGTGGAGTTGGCACGTCCACAACTGGGGGTTGTTTGCATTGCTGCTCCGGTGGGCACGGCGCTGTCTTGCAGACTTCAGGGGGCAAAGTCGGAGCTTGCTTGCGTTGATGCTGGTGCTGGGAAGATGCCATTTTCACTGCAAAAAACCTGCAAATCAGAGAAAAAGGGTTCGCGTTGGACGTTCTCACCTTTTCACAGACACGAAACATTTGCAAGGAAAGGAACGATCAAACAAACCACTTAGCATTAATAGCTCCACAACCCGGTGAAGGAATCCCAAGGATCGTCTCCAGAAGTTGTGGATGCTCCAACATTGGAAGTTTTTAAGAAGAGGTTGGACAACCATTGGTCTGGATTGGTATAGGGACCCCTGCCTGAGCAGGAGAGTTTGGACTAGAACAGGGGTCTCCAACCTTGGCAACTTTAAGACTTGTGGACTTCAACTCCCAGAATTCCTCAGACAGGTGGCTGAGGAATTCTGGGAGTTGAAGCAGGGGTGAAATCCTCCCGGTTCAGACCGGATCGGGCAATCCGGTTTTAACCAGGAAGTAATGTATTCTTTATCTTCTGCGCATGTGTAGTGCATGCACTTCTGAACCGGTAAGGAAGGTAAGTAGATTTCACCCCTGAGTTGAACTCCACAAGTCTTAAAGTTGCCAAGGTTGGAGACCCCTGGATAGAAGACTTCCAAGCTCCCTTCCAACTCTGTTATTTTGATTATCATCACAATTTGTATCTCATCATCCAAAAATGGATGGATGAAATCTAAAAGCTTTCTACCGAACAACGCAAAAATGCGGAACGAATTGTCTTCCTACAATAAACACCCCGTTAAATGAATTACCCTTACTGCGCAGTTACCCACGAAACGTTACAATCGTAGGAACAGTAGCTACACGCTGTAGTAGCACGATGAGTAGTAACCCCAGTAGCGAGGCGAGGAGGAGCTTTGTACGGGCAGTAATAGCAGCACCGGAGCTGAAAGAGATGATCCAAGCAACCCGAGAAATGTAGGCGATCAGGATGGAATTAGGACTCCGTCGAGAAGTGCTAAGAGCCTTACCTGACAGGTCTCCAAGATAATGCTGGAAGGAATTAAGTTGTTCCCCAATGTTAAACACTTTTATATTGTCCCCAAGCCCAGCCCTTCTGATAGGGTGTGTAAATCAGGGTGACTCTAACTTTTCACAAGGCTGAATTAATCACTCTCTTCAGGAAGGCAACTCCCTTCTTGAACATTGCTTCTTGAGACGGTTTGATGCAATATCTGCCAATCCTCTTCATGATTGACCCATATGGTAGAGGGAAGTTCTTAGATCCTTCACCCTCAGAACTGGCAGGGCTATGCCTAGAAAAAGAAAAGTGAGGAAGGGGATAAGGTGACCCGTGATGGACCGACGGGCCACCTTCTTTGCGCGAAGGTAATCAGAAGTTTTTATTTGACTCGGAAGTGTCATCTCAAAAGGGATGGTGTCCTCCATGCATCTACAGCTTTTGAGATCTTCTTCTTCTTTGGCTCTTGGGTGGTCATTGAACAAAGTCAGTGGGAAATGAGAAAGTCATTGTTGAGTGAGGGAAGACTCTCTTTAAATTAAATATACATCTTCTACTTAGATACAAGGTCATGTGAGAAGTCTAAATCTCCAGATTTGTGTCCACGTTCAGTTGCTTTGGATCAGAGGGTGGGGTTGGGCTAAATGACCTCCAAGGTCCCATCCAAATCTGTTACTGTTACATCCACAGAAGGCCTTACATGAGTCTAAAAGCTTGAAATAACCATCGTTGCTTTCTGGATTAATTAATTAATTGAGGAAAAGACAATCGATCAAGTTCTTAATCGAAGGTCGGGTTTTTTTCCCCCTGCCATGGAAAGACTTCTATGTTGCAATCATGGGTACTTTTTTTTTAAAAAAGGGAAAAATTTGAGAAACGTAAGACATTATTAGAATATCAGGCATCATGAATCTCCTCTATCTTATATCCGTTTGAATGTTATACATTATCCATCTTTTTCATGGTTAGCATCTGAAGTGTCTAGAATTCTGGGTGGGAATGGACTGTGAAGAGAGTTTTTTTTTATCCATGGAGAAAGATTGTAAAATCAGTTCAATTTTATAGTTGAAACCTGACCTTATGATTGGATTGAATCTCATTCAATTCAGAGATTGAACCCCATGTCTTCTGAATTGAATCTCAGAATTATCTTAGATCTTCCCACAAACTCCTTCTGGCTAAAACACACGAAGAACGGTTATAGGAATTGGATATATTCAATTTAAGGAAAAGAAGGACTAAGGATGACATGATAGCAGTCTTCCAATATTTAAGGGGTTGCCACAAAGAAGAGGGGGGTGGGATGTCCACCTATTCTCCAAAGCACCAGAAGGCAGGTGAAGAAACAATGGATGGAAACTAACCAAGGAGAGAAGCAACCTGAAATTCAGGAGAAATTTCCTGACAGCGAGAATGATTAATCAGTGGAAATTGTGGGTGCCACCTGAAGTTGTGAGGGCTCCAACTCTGGAAGCTTTTAAGAAGAGACTGGACAACCAGTCTCTTCTTAAAAGGCGAACCTATGACACGCATGCCACAGGTGGCATGTGTAGCCATATCGATGGGCATGTGAGTTCAACTCCGGTCATAGGCCAGCTGATTTTCAGGCCTTCTGGGCCCACCAGAAGTAGGGAAACGCCATTTTCGGCCTCCGGAGGGCCTCCGGAGAGGTGGGGAAGGCTGTTTTCACCCTCCCCAGACTCCTAGAAAGACTCTGGAGGCTGGGGAGAGCAAAAAACGGGCCTACCGTGCCATCGCGTGCTAGGAGCAGGGGCAGCGGGGGAGTGGGGTCATGCGCGCATGCGTGGGGGCACGGCACATAGAATTATGGGTAATTGGGCACACACATGTGTGATCCCCCCCTGTCCCTGGCACGTGATGGCAAAAAGGTTAGCCATCACTGGTGTAGGATCTCCTGCTTAAGCAGGGGGTTGGACTAGAAGACCTCCAATGTCCCTTCCGGCTTTGTTATTCTATTATTCTGGTTCCTCTACAGGAATTTTGCCATTCGACTACAGATGTTTTATACCCGCTGAAATGTCTTAATTTTTATTGCAAAACTTCCTGCCCGTTCCTAATCTTTGGGTGCTTTTTTCAAAAGAGGTACAGCTCAATTTGTCAAAGCACGCCGGGCTGCCAAAAAATGAGCCAACCTTGACAGTTGGCAACCGACATTGAAATATTGCTGAGAAAGGGTGTGAGAGATTGTCCCTTCCATTCGCCCCGTCTTGCAAACATTTCAAAATGGATTTATGCTGAATCAGCAAATCGGATTTCCCGCCCCCCCCGGGCAAAAATCCCCAAATCAGCATTGCTTCCTTAACAGGGTAACTCCTGAGATAGCTGGTTTTATTAATTAACTTCAGCAAACATCTCGGGAATTTTTTCATCTTCATGCTAATGTTCGACGTTGGAATGTCTTGCAATCTTATTTATCTTGGCCTTGGCAGCTGCAGGACGATTGTCTGAGGTGAACCACCAGAAGAAGTTCCAGGCGATTTCTACCAAGTTGGTTTCTACCAACATTCCTGCAAAATACGGAGACTCCAGATTCCTTAAAGGAGAAACTATGGCTTAGATTTTTCTCTTGTTTCTCCATCAGTTATTTCTGATTATGCCAGAAGGAACATTTTAACCTTATGGTGAAGCAAATGTGGAAGGAGTTGTCCACTCTTAGTACCTTCAGATATTTTTTCAAGGGAAAATAGCGACATTAAGCTAGGAGAAGGACATCTTAAAAATGATAATGGACTTTGGTGATTTTTTTTTTGAAAAAGTTTTTTTTTATTTCCCCCTCTCATAAACATATCTTAAATGTACAGCTTCTTATCTAACAAGAGAGGAAGGAGAGAGAAGGAAAGAAGAAAGGGAAAAGGAGAGGAAGAAAGAGAGGGGAAACAAGAGTAGGAGAGACAGTTAGAAGAGAGGAAGAAGGGAAGTGTGGGGGGAAAGGAAGGGGGAAGGAGAGGAGGAGAAGGAGAGGAGGAAAGAAGAAAGCAGAAGAGTAGATGGAAGAAGGGAGAGAAAGGAAAGAGAGGAGAGGGAGAAGAAGGATTATTGTAAAACAAGGGAGATGAAATGGTAGAAGAGCAACCCCGAATACACTTAAATTGTTTAGGATGAAGATTGTATTAGTATGAAAGTTAAAAGAAAAAGGACTTCATGTTGTGCACTGATTGGAACAAAGCCGGTTTGAATAAATCCAACTCAAATCTTAAAAGTTTCTCTCCTGTTCCTCTCCCAATTGTCTCTTTTATTGACACAAAGATGCTTTTCCTTTGGTGGTCTACTGCCTTCAGAAGACCTCTTAATTCTGCAGGGTTTCAATGTCACATATATATATATCTATGTGTTGTTGTTAGTTGCGAAGTCATGTATGACCCATTGTGACCCCATGGACAACGTTCCTCCAGGCCTTCCTGTCGTCTACCATCCTCTGGAGTCCATTGAAGCTCACGCCGACTGCTTTGATAACTCCATCCAACCATCTCGTTCTCTGTCATCCCCTTCTTCTTTTGCCCTCCATCGTTCCCAGCATTCGGCTCTTCTCCGGGGAGTCCTTCCTTCTCATTAGGTGGCCAAAGAATTTGACTTTCATCTTCAGGATCTGGCCTTCTAAAGAGCAGTCAGGGTTGATCTCTCCCAGGACTGACCGGTTGGATCGCCTTGCAATCCAAGGGACTCACAGGAGCCTTCTCCAGCACCGCTCCAGCACCGTTCAAAGGCCTCAATTCTTTGGTGCTCAGCCTTCCTTACCATCCAACTTTCACAGCCATCCATTGCAACTGGGAAAACCATCTCCTTGACTAGACGTACTTTGGATGGCAGGGTGATGTCTCTGCTTTTTAGTATGCTGTCTAGATTTGCCATGTCTTTCCTCCCCAGGAGCAAGCGTCTTTCAATTTCTTGGCTGCAGTCCCCAATCTGCGGCGATCTTGGAGCCCAGGAAAATAAAATCTGTCACTCCCTCCATTTCTTCTCCATCTATTTGCCAGGAATTGAGAGGGCCAGATGCCACGATCTTAGTTTTCTTAATGTTGAGTTTCAAGCACAACTTTTGCACTCTCCTCCTTCATCCGCATCAAGAGCCATATATATATATAATCTATGGAGTTATGCTAAGAAGGTTGGCCAAGGAGTTTTGGATAGCTTCAGATTGACCAAAAAAGCCACCATTAAAAAAGAAGTCCTAATGATCATCCATATTGACCACCCACCATCTAACGATCTACCCTACAACCAGCCCCAAGGATCCCATGTGAGATACCACCAAAAAGATGGAAGAGGACACACAAAAGATTGCATTCCGTGTTCTGCTTAATCGTCTTCACTGCCACCGTTTAGTCTAATCTATGCACGGGGCTGTTCTGAGGAGACATGCAACAGATATTATCTGGCGAAGGAAAAATAAATATCTGTCTGTAAAACCACCATGTCAGCTCATATTGATTTATGGAATCTGCCCAAGACACGTTCAATAAACGGGGTGAGGTATGTCCCATTATCATGAAGTCAGGGGCCCAACCCAGGAAAAAAATCTTGCAACCACTCAGCTGGGGCATTACTCATTCCCATCCTGAGCTAATTTTCAATTACAAAACCTGCAGCTAACACCTGCAGGGGAAAATTTAAAAAAAAAAAGAGAGACTCAGAAATGTCTCTTGGACAATGAGCTGTCAGGGGTGATTCAGAAATGTAGCAAGACCAGACAAGCCACTGCAAGAAGGAATGTGGCTTCCATCATCTCCCAAAGATGTTTTTTTTTTCCAAAAAGGCAACTGGCATTCGTTTTTCCTCGAAGACATTTTGGCTTCTCATCCAAGGAGCTTCTTCAGTTCTGACCGAAACTGAACGAAGCTTCTTGGATGAGAAGTCAAACGTCTTCAAGGAAAAACGAAGCCCAATTGTCTTTTTGGAAAAAAGCATCTTTGGAACATCCACGACTTGGATGACTGAGAATCTCCGTAGACCAGTGGTGAAATGTAAAATTTGTTACTACCGGTTCTGTGGGTGTGGCCAACTTTTTTTAAAAAAACTTTTAAAAGCATTTTTTCTACAACCTCTTTGGCCAAAGAAGTTGGAGAAAAAAATGCTTTTAAAAGCCTCTGACGATCCCAGCTGAGTTGCCTGATCAGCAGAGAGGTTGTAAAAAAAATGCTTTTAAAAGCCTCTGACGATCAGGCAACTCAGCTGATTATTTCCCTCTCTGGTTCTTTCTGACACGTATCTGTCTTTTCTCTTAACGAAGGGAAAGATTTCCACAAGATTGAAGCCCGTCTGATGATTTTTAGCAACTTCCAATTGAGGTTCTCGGTAAAGGGAGGCCTGATGTGATGTGAAGGATGGCTTAGGACCAGGGAGAACTACGGCGAGATGTCTACTCCATCATGAAGCTGTGTGTAGGACTAGCAACTCATTATATCATTGTCTTAACTTATCTCATGGCATGTCCAGGCCTCCAACAGATGCCCTAATTAAATCACGAGTCTCAAGCCAAGCTTCAAAAGAAATCCAGTTATTTATTAGGAGCTTCATATTGGCACGTTTCCAAGTGAAGCCAGCTCTGACCCTACATAATTTACGCTCCAATTATGACCCTGTTTCCCCCCTCATCCCAGGACGTGTCATCAATCACATTCAACGGAGCAATTTTGTGGAGGTCACTCCCCTTCAGCTGCTGTAGGAAACCTGGGATACAGCCTTGAGAGAGATAAGCATGGAATATGCATCTGACTTTGGCTGCTGTGCAATTTTGCCAATTCCCCATCCCCCACTGGCCTATGGCAACTCGAGAGCAGGCCAGAGATGCTTTGCGAGTTGACACTAGGAATAGAATTAGCTAGTGTTGAAGAACTTTATCTATCATCTAGATATCCTGATCTTCACCTTCAGGATCCATGATAGAATGCCCTTCTAGACCCCTTCATGAGTAAACCTCTCTGTTATTCCATCAGTACCTTGAGACGGTCACCCCAAAACTTGTGATAACTTGGGAAAAGAAAAAAAGATGGGGCATGACTTTGTCTTCTGATAAAGAGAACTGGCCTGTGAGCTAATCTTTGGGCCTTTTTACTCATCCAACTTGTAAAATACAGTCACCTCAGCTTCCTAAATGGTGAAAATGTTTCCCTAATAGAAACCGCCTTCAAAAAGATGTCAGGAACCCTGCAACTAATATATATTTTTAATTAATGAACATAACATTTTAATTTTCACTTCTCACTTTCCCTAGTCATTTTGGCATCCTGGACAGAAGCGATGCCCTTTAATCAGACTTACGTAAGGCTTACTCCCAAGGAGGTGAACCCTGATGTTTCCACATCACGTTTAATGTTCTCAACCATCCTATAGGATTGCAGTTGGGTTGCGTCACAGAAGGCGAGCCACTTATGTGATCTGACCTTCTGGCAACCACAGAACCAGATCCTGACTTGATCCTCCTTTGAGGTGGTTGAATTGAGCTGCTTTTGAAGTTGCTGTGAATGTGGGCACCTCAAAATCATAGCATCCCGAGAAATGACATTCTTAATTTGAGAATCCTTAGCAAGGGCTGTTGGTCCTCTGAAGTTGACCCAACTGAGAAGATACAAATGAGGGCTCTTAGATTTCCATTTTGTTCTTCCTTGGTGACTTGTAGGTTGTCTATCTCTGACATGAAGGAAAGCAACAGATACCGATTAACAGAGTTGGAAGGGATCTTGTAGGTCATCTAGTCCAACCCCCCACCCAAATCAGGAGACCCTACACCATTTCTGACAAATGGCAGTCCAATCTCTTCTTGAAAGTCTCAAGCAATGACGCTCCCACAACTTCCGAATTGAATGGAATGAAAAGAACTGATTGTGGCATTCGCTAACAACTCCAGAAATCAAGATGAAATCCTAGAGAGCCCCCACCCACCCCCAAATCTCAAAAGAAGGCACCACTAGGCATTCTGTCATGGTGACTGTTTTGTGGTTCATCTTTTGTAGGATGTAATGATGGAGGTGAGTACAAACAGATTGGTATTGGAGATCCCCACCCCACCCAAAAGCTTTCCAAAGTTATGTTAATCCAGATTGTCCTGTTTTAGAATCTCTTTCTCTTCTTCTCTGACTCTTCTGATTCTTCTAATCAGGAGGTAATTAAAGAGGAGTCAGAATATAGTCAGAAGGACAGCTGCAACCCCAACAGAGGTTCGCCCCCAGTTTTGTTCTGGTGGCTGACTGGGAGAGTGGCGGAAATGAAATCCTTGATAATCAGGTTGACTCAGTCTGATTGATTAGTTCTTGAACTGAAGCAACCAAGAAGAAATTGTCATTGATTCTTAAAGAGACAGCATGACTGATAACGTAACCAACATTGGGTGTCCATAATGAGAAGGAAAGATAGCTCACTCTGGGAAGCAGTTCCTCACACTTTTTAGAAAGTTTGGTTTTTCAGCAAATCACATATGGTTTTTGAGATGTGGTTTTTTTTTTAATTCTCTAGGGTTAAAAAGTAAAGGTTCCCCTCGCACATATGTGCTAGTTGTTCCCGACTCTAGGGGGCGGTGCTCATCTCCATTTCAAAGCTGAGGAGCCAGTGCTGTCCAAAGACGTCTCCATGGTCATATGGCTGGCAAGACTCAATGCTGAAGGCGCATGGAACGCTCTTACCTTCCCACCAAAGGTGGTTCCTATTTTTCTACTTGCATTTTTTACCTGCTTTCGAACTACTAGGTTGGCAGAAGCTGGGGCAAGTAATGGGAGCTCACTCCGTTACTCGGCACTAGGGATTCGAACCGCTGAACTGCCGACCTTTCGAACGACAAGCTCAGGGTCTTAGCCACTGAGCCACCGTGTCCCATCTCTAGGCTTAACCTTCTTTTAATCCTCTCTTCCATGGTCCAGAGACCCTAAGCTCACAGGGACCTTAGTGTAACTCCAAACCACTCTTAGGTTGGCTGTTGGAAGCTAAAATGATCCTTCTCACGTGCCAACAATGGGGTTACGTTTATGGCATTTGTCCAACCTCCTAACCCTTCCCTAACCCAGTTTAGCATGCCAGGTCAAGATAAACGGTGGTAGACAGTGCCCAAATATTATCCTATTCAATGAGTTGGGTGGGGAGGAGGAAAATGAAAGGGAGATGAGGAATTCTTTGCATCATCTTGTAATTAAAAGATGAGATAAGGAGTCACAAGATGGAGTAATGAACATCAGATGAACTGAACATGGGAAGAACAATGACCTAATCTGGGCAGGAGGAGAAACCAGCTGACTAGAGGAACCTCTACATGAAGACCTTCTGAATCCTAGCTGGTGAGAGGAATCTCAGGATTTTTGGCTGGAGATCTGAGCTTTGTGGTTGAAAGGGGAGCCTGGGAGAAATTTCACCAGCTTCCCAACGAATCGTGGTTTTATCAGTCGAATGTCTGTTTGGGTGTCCCAAAAGTGCTTTTTCAAAAGACAACTGGACTTCAGTTTTCCTTAAAGACATTTCGCTTCTCATCCAGGAAGCTTCTTCAGTTCTGACTGAAGAACTGAACTGTTCATCCAGAAGTTTCTTGGATGTCTATGGAGATTCTCAGTCATCCAGGTCCTGGTTGTCCCAAAGGTCCTTTTCCTAGAGGCAACTGGACTTCCTTGGTTTTTCTTTGAAGGCCGTTCCCCACCATCCAGTCAGAGCTGAAGAAGCTTCTTGGATGAGAAGCAAAACATCTTCAAGGAAAAACAAAGACCAGTTGCATTTTGCACCTTTGGGACAACTACAACCTGATTGACTGAGAAACTCCATAGACGTATATTTGGGTGCCCACCTTACTGTTAAGGAGATCTTTTTGACCTGTGGTTGGCTGGTGCCTTCAGCACCGACCTCAACTCTGTCATCTGAGAAGGAACCGTCCCAGTTCCCTGGAATGCATTTCCTTATATACATCAGAACCTGCGTAACCAGCTTTACAAGGGAGAGGACTCAGCCTGGATGGCTAATGATGGGTTATTGTCCTCTCCTTCTCCACCCTTTCTCACCTTGTCTTCATTTGTTCCTAATGTGTTCAAGGAACAGCCCTGCATTCCATCTCCCAGGGATCATTTTTCAAAAGCTCAGCTGCCAATTCCTTTCAAAGAAGGAACCACATACACCCAAACACACACACAAAAAAAGAAAAGAAAAATGAATTGACTTCAGTCGTGGGGAAGTGACACAAAGCTTGTTTGTCTCCTTCTCCAGAGCTGTGATATCCCCCCAGCATGCTAAACAATGGTGGTTTGTTGATTAGAGTAGCCTAGTTCTGCCATGAGAGCTGAAAGTGTTGGCACCTGGATGGGTAGAAGCAGACGGGATGGAAGTGGGTGGGTTTCCGATACTGGCACCCCAGACCCATATTTCAGTTCTCAAAGACAACCCCCTGTGCGTTGAAAAAGCAGAATTCCAGAATTAGGCCCGGGAAAAGACTAAGCTAAGATCAAAGAGCAGGTCATAACTCTCCTGTTGGAAGATCCAGACTTTAAAGATTGACAGGTCCCACCACAGTCAGAGAATTAGTGGAGACGTTTGGAGGAGTTTGCCATGTGCAACTTAACGGGCTGATACTTTGATGGGGACCTTCTGTTGAGGCTTGAAGTTGGAAAGAAGGAAGGAAGGAAGGAAGGAAGGAAGGAAGGAAGGAAGGAAGGAAAGACTAGAGGGAGGGAGGAAGAAAGGACTAGAGGGAGGGAGGGAGGAAGAAAGGACTAGAGGGAGGGAGGATAGGAAGGAAGGAATAAAGAGAGGGAGGGATGGAAGGAAGGAATAAGAGAGTCATGGAGGGAGGGAAGGAAGGAATAGAGAGAGGGAGGAAGAAAGGACTAGAGAAAGAGAGGGAAGGAAGGAATAGAGAGAGGGAGGGAGGACGGGAAGGAAGGAATAAAGACAGAGGGAGGGAAGGAAGGAATAGAGAGAGGGAGGGAAGGAAGGAATAAAGAGAGTCAGGAAGGAAGGAAAGAAGGAAGGAAGGAAGGAAGGAAGGAAGGAAGGAAGGAAGGAAGGAAGGAAGGAATCATGAAAATTGAAGGGACAGGGCCCAACTTTTCTTACCTCTCTCTTTTGAGTAAATCTAGCTAGTATAATAATTCAATTTATCCTTAATGTACCATTGTATCAGTCCATTCATCTATTCATCCATCCATGCATCTTTCTATCTATCCTTATTCATCCGTCCATCCATGTCTGTCCATCCATCTACCCATCTGCCTGTTTTTCCATCCATCCATCCATCCATCCATGCGTCAAAAGATTCACAAGGAATTTATCTTCCGTTTCCACCTTGAGGCGAGCCTCTTATTTTTAGACTCTTCAGCTCCACCTTATTTCAAGACACTTTGGAAGCTGCCGAGAATTTGAAAAATGTCTTCGGTTGTTTTTAACAAGAGTCTGACATTATTATTATTATTTTTGGAAAGGGCAGAAGAGGGAAATGTTCAAAGGGGCACAGCGAAGTGGTTTCAACCCCTGGAATGTCCCAAATGAGCAATTTGAGTGAGCTGGCCAAGTTGCAAAGATTGCTAAGAAAGGAGAGGACTCTTGGCATGTGGGAACAGCCCCCCCCCCCACAATCCTGTATTTTAAAAAGGGGGGGGCATTCACTCCCTCCTCCAGAAGCGTTTGAGCAACTTTGCGGAGAACACGACCCACATCGCGGCGACATTATCCGTAAGTAACTCGGACTAATTTTACGATGGGTCGGGTGAATTCCATCTGAGGAGCCCTGATTTTTTAAGTTAAAAAAATTAATTTAAAATTTAAAAAGTTTTTTTTTTCATATTACAAAATTCCTTTCTTTCTTTTTTTTTTTGGGTTTCCAGGATGACAACACCTGATGGGTTTGGACTGGGTTTAAAAACCCAAACAGGGACCAACCTCCTAGAGGAACAGGATGGGAGACCACGAAGAGATCTCTCAGATATGGGTTAGAGTTAAAAATCAGGAAAACAAATAAATAAATAAACCCTAGGCTTAGCTTAGCTAAGGTAAAGATAAAAGTTCCCCTCGCACATCCGCGCTAGTCGTTCCTGACTCTAGGGGGCAGTGCTCATCTCCGTTTCAAAGCCGAGGAGCCAGTGCTGTCCGAAGACGTCTCCGTGGTCATGTGGCCGGCATGACTCAATGCCAAAGGCGCACGGAAAACGCTGTTATTACCTTCCCACCAAAGGTGGTCCCTATTTTTGTACTTGCATTTTTTACCTGCTTTCGAACTGCTAGGTTGGCAGAAGCTGGGACAAGTCACGGGAGCTCACCCCGTGGCGCGGCACTCGGGATTCGAACCGCTGAACTGCTGACCCTTTCAATTGACAAGCTCAGCGTCATAACCACTGAGCCACCGCATCCCTTCATGCTTAACTATCTACCCCCAAGTTTAGTTAATGCCCGTTGAGTAACTTAGCTCTCTCTTCTCTCAATTATTTGATTCTTCTCCCCTCTTTTTCCCTTCCCTTCCCTCCCAACTCTACGGAGGTTTCCCCCCAGTCTCTGTAGCAGGAAAAGCATCCAGTCACAGAGGGTGGAAAAGGAAATTTTTTCCAGGAGAATTAAAGTCCCTTCACGTGACCCATAAGGAGGAAGCCAAAAAACCCCAATGATTCATTTCCTTGCTTCCGCTCACCCTCCCGGCAGCCTTGTTTAGAGGGAAAGAGAGAGAGAAATAAACCAACAAGTAACACGGGCTGTTTACAAAGCCTAGGATGTCACGTGTAGCCAAGTTTCAGCACCTGAGAGGTGACATCACCAGCCTGATTCAGCCAGGAAAAGGTGGATGGAAAAGCAGGCGGGGGAGACGGAGAAAGAGGGAAGAAAATCTAAGAGGAAGAGGAAGGATGTGTGTTATCTGTTTCTTACACAAACACACACGCACACTTATTCACACGTAGGCACAGGCAAATATATACATGTTTGGGAATTTTGTAAAAAGTCTGCTGATATGTGTGTACCAATGAGTTTTTCCTTCCTTCCTTCCTTCCTTCCTTCCTTCCTTCTTTCTTTCTCTCCTCCCTCCCCTCCCTCCTCCCTCCCTCCCTCCCTCCTTTCTTTCTTTCTCTTCTGCCCCCGTACAAATTTTCAATGTGATTAAAAGTGAATTTTCTTCCTTCCTTCCTTCCTTTCCTTTTCCTTCCTTCCTTCTTTCCTTCTTTCTCTTCTGCCCCTTACAAATTTTCAATGTGATTAAAAATGAATTTTCCTTCCTTCCTTCCTTCCTTCCTTCCTTCCTTCCTTCCTTCCTTCCTTCCTTCCTTCCTTCCTTCTTTTTTCTTCCCTCCCTCCCCTCCCTTCTTTCTTTCTCTTCTGCCCCTTTACAAATTTTCAATGTGATTAAAAGTGAATTTTCTTCCTTCCTTCCTTCTTTCTTCCTTCCTTTCCTTCCTTCTTTCCTTCTTTCTCTTCTGCCCCTTACAAATTTTCAATGTGATTAAAAATGAATTTTCCTTCCTTCCTTTCCTTCCTTTCCTTCCTTCCTTCCTTCCTTCCTTCTTTCTTTCTTTCCTCCCTCCCTCCCTCCCTCCCTCCCTCCCTCTTTTCCTTCTTTCTCTTCTGCCCCTTACAAATTTTCAATGTGATTTAAAATGAATTTTCCTTCTTCCTTCCTTCCTTCCTTCCTTCCTTCCTTCCTTCCTTCCTTCTCCTTCCTTCCTTCTTTCTTTCTTTCCCTCCCTCCCTCCCTCCCTCCTTCCCTCCCTCCTTTCCTTCCTTTTCTCCTTCCCCCTACAAATTTTCAATGTGATTAAAAGTGAATTTTCCTCCCTCCCTCCCTCCCTCCCTCCCTTCTTTCTCCCTACAAATTTTCAAAGTGATTAAAATGTAATTTCCTTCCTTCCTCCGATCCATCTAGCCATTCATCCATCCTTACTTCCCTCTATCCTCCTTCCTTCTCTTCTGCTCCCTCCAAATTTGCGCTGCAATTAAATCTGTTTTTTTCCTCTCTCTTTGCTTTCCTGTTGAAATTATTTTTTAAACTTAGTATATATTCCTCTATCTCCAGACGCTTCTTCCTGAACGAACTGAGAACTCGAAAAATGTCAACAGAACAGCAGCAACAAAAACTAACTTCTGTCCTTCCCTCTGGACCGAGCAAATTGACCGCAGAATTGGTTCCAGAGGTAGCATCTCAGAAAGGACGTGATCAAGACTCTCTGCCCTCTGCTGAACAGGGGAACGTGGTCCAAGAAGATCTAAAAGAGAGCCACCAAAGGAAAGAGTGGTCCTCTGAGTGTTCAGCCATTGAGAGACCAGTTTCAGAAGGCACATCTGGAACCAAGCATGGTTCCTTGACCACAAAGGAGAAGGAACATCTATTCTCAGTGGACCAATATTGCAGAGAACCTCCAATTTTACCTCAAGTCCTGAACAAGGAGACCTTCAAGTTAGGCCAGCCTCCATTTCCAGTTAGAGAAGCTGAAGGACACCCAACCACCCAACTGTCTGCTTGTGGAGAACAGAAGCAACAGCAGAAGAAGCGAGCCAACCAGTGGCTCCCCAAGTAATCCCTGATAGACGAGATCAATCAGATCTGCTATACCCTATCTCCATCTCAAAGCCATTGTCCTTCTTTTGGGTGCTTTCCCACCTTGTTTCGTTGACCAGCCTTCTTTCTATTTTGTTCTATTTTGACAACCAACGTTTCTTTTCCTTGACCAATATCAAGGTCTCCAGGATGAGTCTCTCCCCAGAGTTGTTCTGAAACCGTCACAACTGGTTTGATGTTGTTGAGAAGCGCAGCACAACTCTTGGGTTGGTTAAAAGATTGAGCATAGTTGGGATTCCTTCTCTATGACAATGGTCAGTCTAGATGGTCCTTGATTGCCCTCTGCTGACGTGACAAGGAACTTCTGAAGCTCACGGTTTAAACACAGTTCAAGTGCTCCATGCTAACCAATGATGGCTTCCCGATTATGTTGGATTATCATCACTGGAAGCTTTCAAGAAGAGACTGGACTGCCATCTGTCGGAAATGGTGTAGGATTTCCTGCTTGGATGAGGGGGTTAGAATCTGTCCTAGGATTCTCCAAGTTTTCTTGCACCCTAATCCAGAAGATCATAGCTTAATTTTGGGGAATCGTTTTTTGGACACAAGAGAATTTTTGGTTCAGTACTGATGGTCTTGATTAAAAACATAGATTAGGATTCTCACACGCGCTTCACAATTTTATGCACAGGAAATAATTTTGGAAATAACTCCATAAACATTTTAAAACCCAATTTAAAATCATTTATCCCGTCAGACCGGCTTGCTGGAATAACAGAGTCTTCACTGCACGACAGAAGGCGCGGAGGTCGGGGATCCTTCGTACGTCCGGGGGCAATTCATTCCATAGGGCAGGAGCCCCCACAGAGAAGGCTCTCCCCCTGGGGGTCGCCAATCGACATTGTTTGGCTGACGGCACCCTGAGGAGGCCCTCTCTGTGGGAGCGTGTCGGTCGGTGGGAGGAAAACGGTGGCAGAATGCAGTCCTGTAAGTGCAGAGTGTGCACAGAGGCTCGAGGAGGGCGAAAAATGGGCCTACCGGAAGTTTGGGAAATGGGACCCTTTCTGGCCTCCAGAGGGCCTCCGGAGCCTGGGGAGGCCATTTTTTCCCTCCAGGAGGCTCGAGGAAAGCCTCTGGAGCCTGGGGAGGGCAAAAACGCCCCCCCAGTGCAGGAGGCCGACTAGGCCACGCCCTCCATGGCCACGCCACCAGCAACTGGGCAGAGAAACCCTTGCTCAGTATGCCAACTTCTTTTCTAGGCGTCTACCGTGCAAGGATCACAAAATGATCCCGGAACACCAGATTTTTTTTTTTTTTTTGCTGTGTCAGCACATGCCAATCTGGCTGTCCGTGACAGACAGCTGTGATGCAATCTTCTCATCCAATTAAGCTGGCGCGATTAGAGAATTTATTCAGCCCTGGAATCCTAAATAGCGCAAAGTAATTTACACTCCGAGTCTGCATGTCTCTTGTAAATTCATCTCAGATGGTTCGGTGGCTCTTTTCGAAACTTAAGGTGACCTGTTGTGTTGCTTCATTTTCAACAACTCGCTTGGCTCGGTTTCATCCTCGCCAACGTTTCTGTTATTCTTTTATTACTGCTACTATGTCAGGCTCCCTCGTTTCATGTTTTTTTTTTAAAAAAATTGTGAAATTGGGAGAACATCTGGGTTGCGTGCGATACTCTGCGTTCTCCTCTTTTCTTTTAGCAGGGTTCCTATGTTTGTGTTGCGAGTCAGGACACACGGTAGACACCAACATGGAGCCGCTGGGATGGGTTTCCTGCTTCATTTGACTGTACAAAGCTCCGTTGGGTTTCTAATGAGCACGACTAATGAATTGTACAAGACTGATTTGCATCTCCTTAAAGCGTCACTTGCATCGTTTCAGCTGAGTTTAAATGTAGTCCTTTTTTTTTTCTTTTGCTGATCGCTCATAATGGTATGTGGGAACGGCTTTGGGAGACGGACGGGAGGGAAAGATGCTGACCAGGAATAGCCAGATAAGAGACAGCATAGCCCTCAGCTGCATAATGGGTGGAGAGGGAAAAAAAAGCTCGGAAGGGACCCTCCCTAACTTCTCAGGTTATAAAAAGAGAAAGTTGGGAGATTTGTGCTTTCAGACACCTTGTGCAAGGTTCTGTTAAGGTAGCCTTAACGATAAAGCAGAATTAGCTTCTCCGGTTGAGTTTCCTGCCTGTTCTGTCTGAGAAGGCTGACCTCATTCTTGCAATCTTGCAACGCATAATCTCTTTCCCTTGTTTCTCAAGGCCATTTTCCCATCTACTTTTAATCTCTTGAGAGTAGCCAAATAATATAATAATAATAATAATAATATAATAATAATAATAATAATAATAATATATTAATAATAATAATAATAATAATATTTTATTATTATTATTATTATTATTATTATTATTATTATTATTATTGGCTGGTCGCTCAGTCAGCCAGATGTTCAGGCTGGATTTGGCCTTTTTTGTCCTCCTCTGGAGTCATTCCCAAGGACTGGGGTTAGGCAGATGGGGTTGGTTGTTTCATAGTGTTAAAGGTCTCTCTTTGTAGGATGTAAGCTGCTTTGTAAAGCTGCCTTTTTCAATTGACCGAAGAGGATTTTGTCAATGCTATCCAGGTCAATGTATTATTGTTATGGTTGGTTCCACAATCAACCAGATGTTCAGGCTGGATTTGGCCTTTTTTGTCCTCCTCTGGAGTCATTCCCAAGGACCTGGAGTTAGGCAGATGTGGTTGTTTCATAGTGTTAAAGGTCTTCTTTGTAGGATGTAAGCTGTTTTGTAAAGCTGCCTTTTCCAATTGACCGAAGAGGATTTTGTCAATGCTATCCAGGTCAATGTATTAGTGTTATGGTTGGTTCCACAATCAACCAGATGTTCAGATTGGATTTGGGCTTTTTGTCCTCCTTTGAAGTCATTCCCAAGGACCTGGAGTTAGGCAGATGTGGTTGTTTCATAGTGTTAAAGGTCTCTCTTTGTTAGGATGTAAGCTGCTTTGTAAAGCTGCCTTTTCCAATTGACCGAAGAGGATTTTGTCAATGCTATCCATGCACATTCTAATATTTTCTTAATTAGCTCTCCCTTTGTAGGAATTTTTCCTGCTTTCCAATTTTGTGCAAATACCATTCTTGCTACCGTTGTTACACGTACAATCAAATATATATATTTTCTTTACTAAATTTCTTTGGTAAGATACCCAACAGGAACAGCTCTGGTTTATTGTTGCTGTATCATTTTTCTCTAGCCCTATTTGAATTTTTGCCCTATAATTTCTTGCTTCTGGACATGTCCACCACAAGCTGGCTCTCCTGTATTGCCAGGTGGAGGAATGAGAAACAAGTCAACAGCTCAGACTTAATTGCCAATTCAGCAGTCCCCGAATGTTTATCCTCTTTTCCACCCAGCCAGCGAAATTGACGAGACTTTCTTCAAAGCAAAGGGCTTGGCCCAGGCTAGCTTCTAAATTACCCCCTCGAAGCTTTAATTCGGGGTTAGATGATCCCAATTATGCTCACCGCAATCTTGTGACTTTTCTTCCAATCCTCTTTTATTAAAAAGGGAGGCGGAGGAGGACGACGAGGAGAAGGAAGTGACATTGAGGGTTAGCAAACCACCCTTTCATTCTCCCGAAATTGACACTTATTTGGGCGTAAGCTTCTGAATCCTAGGCTTGGAATGAAATAATTTCTACTGAGAAAATGCTGGAGGGTTTTTCTTTTGCTATCCCAAACCCCAGCAAGCTACAAGGATCCCTCTGAGGTTGGGTAGGACAACAACAACACAACATCTGTGATGGGCCCTCTTTGCAAAGACACTATGTGTGTGCAAGGAGGGACGTGGTGGCTCAGTGGCTAAGATGCGGAGCTTGTCGATCGAAAGGTCAGCAGTTCGGCGGTTCGAATCCCGAGTGCCACACAACGGGGGTGAGCTCCCGTGACTTGTCCCTGCTTCTGCCAACCTAGCCGTTCGAAAGCAGGTAAAAAATGCAAGTAGAAAAATAGGGACCCCCTTTGGTGGGAAGGGAACAGCGTTCTGTGCTCCTTTGGCATTGAGTCATGCCAGCCACATGACTACGGAGACGTCTCAACAGCGCTGGCTTTTCAGCTTTGAAACGGAGATGAGCAGCGCCCCCTAGAGTCGGGAACGACTAGCACATATGTGCGAAGGGAATCTTTACCTTTACCTTATGTGTATGCAGGGCCGTCTTAACAGCATTATGGACCCTTGTCAAAGCAGTGTAGTGGGGCCCTTACGACAACTACTCACAGGAATAAATATGTAAATGTTCGATAAAATTAAACATATAAATTTGCGTGTTGGTCTTAATAAAAAAAATGCAGTGAAATGTAATAAATACGTTGCTGTATTTATGTGATACAAGGTGCGTTGATTAATCTATTAACACAGATTAATATGGGGCCCCCTATGCTCGGGGGGCCCAAGGGCAAGTGCCCATCAGGCCTGTGCATTAAGACAGCCCTGCTGCATGCATGCAAAGGATGAACAAGGAGTTGTGTATTGATTTCTGCTGGCTTATCGTGAAATATTGATCTTGTTGGCATGCCGATTGTTTGCATGGCTCAGTTTTTGGCATGCCGTGGCCCAGGGACAGGGACTTGGGAACCCCTGCATGAAGCCAACATAAAGCTGCCTTCTCAGTTTTGTAAAAAGAGCCCAGCCTTTGTCCGGCGTTGTTTCCTTTGTGTCTTCGTATCGTTCTTCTGTTTTATAACAAAGGAGGGAGGCGAGCGAAAGAAGGAGGCGTATTGTAGCCATCGCAGCTAATTAGCAGTTGGGGTTGCAGAGACAAGCGAAATTCCATTCCGGATGGAAAGATTTCCCGAGGCTTCCCCAAAAATTTAATTAAAAAGTAACGATAGGATCACAAACACCATGTTTGTGTACCTGAGACTACGTGCACGCGGTAGTTACAACAGGTGTGGGCCTCCCTCTTTTCTTTCCTGAACTGAAAATCATTTTCTGGGCTGAGAAATTTGGAAACCAAATATTACGTCTTCTGCTTCCTGTTTCTGCTCGGTTCGCCTTTGGGGCTCATCCAGTGTTCGACTTTTGGCCTAATTTTCACGGGCATCCTTCCCAAATGAGAAGAGAAAAAAAATGCATTTGCAAATAAATTTTCTTGTCTTGCTGTCTTCTTTCGTCACCGAGATTTTCTCCGTAGCCTCGGGGCATGGTGAGAATGGTACCGTGTTTCCCCAAAAATAAGGCAGGGTCTTATTTTCTGTTGACCACCCAAATAAGGGCTTGGCCTTATTATTGAGGGGTGTCTTATTATTTTGGGGGTGCAGGAGGCAGTGAGCGTTGACTGGATGTCCTGTCACTGCTGTCACCTCTCCTCCCTGTTCTTCATGCTGGCCGAGCAGCCCAACACGTCCCACTCCACCCCAATGGCAACAGCTGCTTCCCTTCTCTGCCATCTCTTTATCGAGAGGGGTGGCAGGTGGGGCGGGGGAGAAGCGAGATGTGGCTCCCCTTGCAGTCTCTTCTCCATGAAGAGGGCATGACAGGGCCCCTGCCCCTCGCTTAGCCACCCGCCCCCTTTAGGGATGCAATTTGGGGGAGGGGCAAGTGGGGCAGGTGAGAAGCAGGATGCACGTCTTACCTTTCCAGCTCCGTCGCTTTCCTCACCGTTGTGTCCAGGGAAACACGCTGTAAAAGAAAACCTTCTCGCGAGTTCAACCAAACTTCTCGAACTTGCGATAAGGTTTTCTTTTACCGTGTGTTTCCCTGGACACAACGGTGAGGAAAGCGGCGGAGCTGGAAAGGTAAGACCTGAGTCCCACTTCTCGCTCGCCTGCCCCACCTGCCACCCCCAAATTGCATCCCTAAATGGGGCGGGTGGCTAAGCAAGGGGCAGGAGCCCTGCCATGCCCGGCGAGGGGGGGAAAGAAGAGATGGCAAGGGGAGCCACACATCGCTCTATGCCTCTTGCTTCTTCCCTGCCCCGTCTGCCACCCCTCTCGATAAAGAGACGGCAGGGAAGGGAAGCCGCCAAGCTGCTGTTGCTATTGGGGTGGGGTGGGACATGTTGGGCCGCTCAGCCGGCGCAAAGAACAGGGTGGGGAGGGCATGTCCCTCCCCTTCCTCCCCTCCAGCTTCACCTCCTCAACTCATTTTGGTTGCATGGCAAGCAACCAGAGAAAATGGCGGGACCAGCTGTGCATGCGTGTAAGTAGTTGGTGGAGGGGGGCTTATTTTATGGGGGTGGCTTATATTATCGCATGCACTGAAAAGCCCGATTGGCATTTTCTTATTATCCGGACATGTCTTATTTTCAGGGAAACACGGTACTCTGTTCATGCTCAGAGGCCAGGCCATCTCAGATTGTTTGTCCTGGGGACCCAAAGTTGCGTCTTCCAAGTCCAAATCTTTGTGCAGGGCGATCCTTAGCCCAGTTTGCAGGCGGGACAGGAGCTTCGCGTTTGGGATAAACTAGGAAAATGAAATCATAATCGTCAACAATCACAGACAAGGTTAAATCCAGCAAAAAGAGGCGGTGTTGCCTTTTCCTGCAGCCTTGCAAATGCATTAATTACCGAGCGGAAATTCTTTGGGTAAAAAAAAAAAAAGAGATCCTTTTTCCAGCACGCCTTTGCCTTAACGTCGGTTGTAGCCAAAACAGTGTTTAATGCATTCCTGCTTTTTCCAAACCGGTTTGGAGGGGGAAAAAAAAATAAAAACAAGCAAATACCCCAAGAATACTGAGCAAGTCAGCTGACAAATCCACATATTTATTTGGGAGTTGAAAAAAGGGGGTGTGGCTGCCATAATTTTTGTTTTGCTTTTTTTTCTCTTTCTTTCAGAGAAAGGAGAAACTTCCGGTGGTTTTAAGTGTCCAACGAATCCAATTTTTTTCCCCTCCACATGCCCCCCCCTCAACTGCTAATTTTTGTCACTGCTAGAAATGGCAGGATTGACATAATTTGGGAAAGAGAGAAGGAAGGAAATTCAAAAGTCAAATATTTGCAGTTTGGCCAGAATAAAGTCAGAAATAAAAGATACGTTTTCTTGAGCATCTAAGGCGTTTTTAAGACTGTCTTTCCGTTTGGGCTTTGAATTTTAAAAAGGGAAGGGAAGGAAGGGAAGAAGGGAGGGACGGAGGGAGGAAGTTGAAAGGAAGGGAAGGGAGGGAAGAGAAGAGAATGGAAGGAAGGAGGAGAGGATGAAGGAAGGAAGGAAAGTGAGAGGAAGGGAAGGAGAGGGAACAAAGGAAGGTAGATGAAGTGAAGATGAACTGAAAGGAAGGAGGAAAGGAGAAAAGGAAGGGAAGGAAAGAAGGAAAGAAGGAAGGAAAGTGAGAAGAAGGGGAGGGAATGAAGGAAAGTAGATGAAGGGAAGATGAAGTGAAAGGAAGGAGTGAGGAAAGGAGAAAAGAAGGAAGGAAGGAAGGAAGGAAAGTGAGAGGAAGGGAAGGAGAGGGAACGAAGGAAGGTAGATGAAGGGAAGATGAACTGAAAGGAAGGAATGAGGAAAGGAGAAAAGAAGGAAGGAAGGAAAGTGAGAGGAAGGGAAGGAGAGGGAATGAAGGAAGGTAGATGAAGGGAAGAGGAACTGAAAGGAAGGAATGAGGAAAGGAAGAGAAGGAAGGAAGAAGGAAAGGTGAAGGGAAGGCAATTTCCTATTTGTTGTTTTAGGGTATGTTGTGAAGAAGAAACAGGAATTTAGGGACACCATCATTTGGTGACACAACTTTCCACTTAAAACAAATCACCCCTGAGTTTTCTCATTAAAAGTTAGTGCATCTCAAATCACCACCACCGTGTGTCCCATTTCCATTTCCTCTACCGCCTGCGAGCCATCTTACCAAATTACCCCAGCCAAAGAAGACCTGAATCTTCAGGGCATTTCTCTTCCACCCCCCACCCCAGTTAGATTATCCTTTGGGATTAGTGGGGGGGGAGAGGGGGGAAATTTGGCCCCTGAAGAGCCAACATCCGGCTCCTACTTCATTGAGACAAATTCCTCCTTGCAGTTTTGGCAGAGCACCGTGCAAAAAAAAAAAAATGAACGAGGATTTAACCCAACGCAGCCAATCGACATGCCCAAAAGGTGGCAGGGCGGAGTAGTTTGCTCCGAAGATCAGAGCAAATTTCGGGGTGTCAGGATTGGCAAGTTGGTGGGGAGGTCCCTCCCAGCAGGGATGCTTCACATCCCTGGAGGGAAAATGTTTAAACTACTTAAAAATGCTCGTTGAGCTCTTCAACAAAGAGATCTTCTCTATCCATCCGGCATCGGCGAACCAGGTAAGTCAATTGTTCCCCACAGGATCCGTGCGGCCAACCTCGTCTGGGAGCAGAAAGCTTGAGAAGCTAATTTTCTACACCCGGGGAAATCCTAGAAGCTTTTTATTATTATTTTTAATTTTGCAGGGGGCAGAAGGGAGCGGGTGACCGGGAAAAAAATCTTGGGCGGTGGGTTGGATTAGATGACCTACGAGGTTCCTTCCACCTCTTCTGTTATTCTGTTATTCAAACAAACGAAAACAGAGGATGCAAATGTTTGGAATGAATTCGTACCGTGTTTCCCCGAAAATAAGACCCTGTCTTATATTTTTTTGAACCCTGAAGTAAGCGCTTGGCCTTATTGCCATGCTCTCAAAAGCCCGATTGGGCTTATTATCAGGGGATGTCTTATTTTGGGAGAAACAGGATAGGGTTGATTTGTTTGAGGAGGTGGTCGATGGTGGAGGCACGTTTCATTTTTTTTTAAAAAAAAAATTAAAAATAAATTGGGATAATGATGGAGCTGAAAAGTTGGAACTGAGCCAAAACTTATTTATTTTATTTTTTAAAAAAATTTCCTCTGGGCGTCTGGGCTTGCAAAATTGTATTTTTGCCTTCATCCAAGAAACAATCAGATGAAAAGAGATAGAGAGAGAGAGGCACTGCCAAAAAGTCATATACAATTAGTAACATTTTGAAGAGACATTGTGTGCAGTCTCTTCCTCTGCCTTATGGAGATAGGCCTCGCTTAACGACTGCCATGGGGACCAAAAAAGCAGTTGCTAAGTGAAACTGCAACTGCGCTAATATTCTAGTTTTCCTTATCCTTGGCTTTACAGATCTGGGAAGGTTCTCAACGCGAGGATTGCCCCCAAAGTTACTTTTTTATAACTGCCAGCAGTCACTAAACAAGGGAGTCACTAAATGAGGACTAGCTGTAATTTTGGCAGCTCTGAGATTCTCAAGAATACTCTTTCTATGATCCGGTGAGAATAAGTCAGGACAGCATGGCAACGGTTACCTGTGGCCAACCAAGGCCAGAAACAATGAGATGTGTAGTCCATCAATGTTGATGGATGGATGGATGGATGAGCAAGACTTTGAAGCCACATCTGTTGCCAGATGCAAACATCTGGAAATCCAGAAGTCCCAATAAGATTTTTTTTTAAAAGCAAAGAATCCAGATTCCTACCCCAGATTTGATCTCACGAGAGGGATCCATGGCTTCGATTCAAATTTTCTCCATCTTTCCTTTTTTCTCTTTGTTCTTGTTAACCTGTGGAACCCGTCTCGGGGAATATATGATCAAAAGGCTGGTTTTGGCACAGCCATATATTTAAGCTGGGTGCGCATAGCCACAAGAAATGAGGTTGAGCAGGAGTTGTGGAGTTTTTGAGTCAGTAAGTACCCTGGGGGAAAGCTGACCATAATACAATGGTGTTTTTTTTCCTACATTAAAGGTGACTTCCTTTGAAAGGGTACGGATTTTGCTCCTGCTCTGGGACACATGGATCATGGAATTCGGGGTAACCCCTTGCAGTTTTCTCGCCGGTAAGTTGGGGGGACAGGGAAAAAAAGGGGAAGAGAGCTATATTGGAAAGGGAGACCTCTGAATTTTCTTCCAACTTGGCCTGTTGATCGTTAACAATAATTAATTCTTTCATTCATTCATTCACTCATTCATTTCAATTCATTCATTCATTCATTCATTCATCTTTGCTCTTCCTCCACATTTTTAGGGATGGATTTTTAAGATTTGTAACCTGCTTTTCAGGTGACACAACAGACTGGACAAAGGGAAGACATAGGAAAGAATTAATATCCTAATCACAAGTATTATTTAAAAATATGGCTGGAATACTACAAAAGCTACAAACCATTTTTTTAAAAAAAACAACAACAGGATACTTAAGTAGAGTTTAAGTATTAAGTAGGGTGAGGCATTATCTAACCTTAATCCTAACCCTTTGTCCAGTCCGTTATGTCACCTGCAAAGCATGTTGCAAATCTTTAAAATCCATCCTTAAAAATGTGCAGAACAAAGATGAATGAATGCATGGATGAATGAATGAATGAATGAATCAATGAATGAATCAATGAATGAATCAATGAATGAATCAATGAATGAATGGTTATTGCTGATATATTGAATGACTCAATGAAACCAAGGGGCTGAATGTGAATGAATGAATCAAAGCAAGAAAGAATGGATGAATGAAAGAATGGATGAATGGTTATTGCTGATGTATTGAATGGATCAATGAAACCAGGAGGTTGAAAGTGAATGAATGAATGCATGGATGAATGAAAGAAAGAAAGAAAGAAAGAAAGGTTATTGCTAATGTATTGAATGACTCAATGAAATCAAAGGGCTGAAAGTGAATGAATGAATGAATGAAAGAAAGAATTAATGAATGAAAGAATAAATGAATGGATGAATGGTTATTGCTGATGTATTGAATGGATCAATGAAACCAAGGGGCTGAAAATGAATGAATGAAAGAAATAATGAATGAAAGAAAGAATAAATGAATGGATGAATAGTTATTGCTGATGTATTGAATGGATCAATGAAACCAAGGGGCTGAAAG
The DNA here is from genome assembly GCF_029531705.1 of Pantherophis guttatus. Next base: position 2,518,286 of record NW_026844058.1, read on the forward strand.
TGAATGAATGAATGAAAGGATGAACGGGTGGATGGATAGATGGATGAATGAATGAAAGAAGGAATGAAAGAAGGAAAGAAGGAAAGAAAGAATGAATAGTTATTGCTGATGCATTGAATGAATCAATGAAGCCAGGGGGGCTGAAAGTCTAGGCATAAGCAGTTCCTCTTTTCTTCCTATAGGTATCGCTATGCCCGAGAAAAGATGCCCTATTATGCCTATCATTGTAAGCCGATAGGTCCCCCGTTGCCAATGTTCGTTAAAAAAAGACTTCCGAGATATGGATCCCAATATATCCCACTCTATGGGACAAAGTTGATTTCCTTCAGAAACATCCCACTCTACAGACGTGGGATATGGGTGACGCCGTACTTGCCAGCCCGCGTAGCTGGGTATCAACCCCGGACCATCCCTGTGGAGTTCGACGTGTGCCCGAGCAAGTTCTCCAAACCGAGAACAACCAGAAATCCGGTGAGGCCATATGTAGAGGACTTTCAACACCAAATTCAGAGTACAGCCGGATACGACGGCACGACAAAAGGCCCACACGGCCCCATCCACAAAGGTTCGTTGCCTTGTATGATTCCTGAGCGTGTCCCTCGGATGACCAAAGGTCCAGTGCTCTATTCCTCCAGAGATCTTCACCCGGGCTTAACCCAGGTCCCACGGGTCTCCAGGCGACCGACCTTCTACGCATCTGAGGATCCTTTGCTTTGCTCGAGTAAGGAAGAACTATCTCAGAGGACCAAAAGACCCACACAGTATCCCTCAAAGCTCACTCAAGGAAACCGAGTCAGAGATTCAGCTCCCCCCATGATCAATGACCCGCCGCAACCTGAGGCCAAGCTCTCCTCCCAACCAAAGGCCGTCAAAGGTTCACGGGTCATCGCCACGAAGGTTCCACGGGCCAACTTCCTGACGCTTTCGCATTCGTTCATCAAGAGAGGGGCCCATTCTTTTCTCACGAAAACCTCCCAAGCTCATTTCTTCAAGGGCTCGCGGGCTTCCCTGGTCAAACCTTCTCGGACCTCCTTGGTCAAGGGATCTCAGCCCAGCCTTGCCCACACGGCCATCTTCCCAGCCCCCAAAAACCTGTCCAAAACGGTGAAAATTTCAAACACCGGGAAGAAATATTGCTCGGCGATTAACTGGCCGTTTTGAACGCCAGAGGTGTAGCTCAACCCATATTTTTTATAAAAAAAAGAGCAGAGAGGATTTTCTCTCTGCAAAGAAACATTTGACATTCCCCAAAAATCTCAATATACAAAACTGGAAGGCAGTCCTCTTTTGATATGTGCACTTCCCAGAATTTTGTGACACGGTTTGTTCATCGCACAGAGTGTTATATTGGGTGTACAAACCTCCGGTGTACATGAGCGGGGAAAAAACAAGAGAATCTCTCCAAACCAACGTCGGTGACAGAAAACTGCCAATTAAATGAACTCGCCTTTCCATGCTGTTTGCATGCAAATCTCCGCTGAGGTTTATTTTGCGAGTCAAATTCCATTCCTACGTATTTTCAATTTATACATTTATTCAGCAGAGGCCGTTAGGGTTTACCTGCGATTCCTGTGCGAGTGTGTAGAAAAATGTAAGATTGAGGGAATTGAAAGTAGCCCAATTCCAACAGAGTTGGAATAGTTTCAAAGCTTTTCGTTGAATACAGGAGCAATTGTCTAAAACTTATGAAGGAAAAGAAAAATCGGAAAAGGAGAGAAGATATCTAATTCGTTCTTGTTTCTTCTTCTTCTTCTTCTTCTTCTTCTTCTTCTTCTTCTTCTTCTTCTTCTTCTTCTTCTTCTTCTTCTTCTTCTCCTCCTCCTCCTCCTCCTCCTCCTCCTCCTTCTCTTTAAACATATCTTTATTTCCCCATCTAAGTCCATACCTCTAAATATGGTAATGATTTATGATTTTTTTTTACAAATAAAAACATTTGAGAAAAACATTTGAAGCTATAAATCTTGTGTTGTTTGTCCTGTTCAGCATAAACATATAATTTATACACCCTATTTTCCCCCTATTTCAACAACCACAACAACTAGTAATTCTGGACAGATATCTATAATCTATTCATGATATTTCCTTAACAAAGGGGAAAAAAAACCCCAGGTAGAAATTCCAAATTTGAATTAAACTTGTAGTTACTACTATTGAAAATGGACTTTTATTTTGTCCTGTTGATCTATGAACCATCTGATCTAAGGAGTTTGTTAACTGGATCAGGAGAATAGATACTGTTGTGGCCCACAGAAGACTCGGGCAATGAAGAGGTTGGGGAGGAACGTGGGCCAGTCCTGGAATCTGGGGAAGGCTCTGATGGATGCTCTGCGTGGGACACAGAGATGGAGGTGGGGCCATCTGACATTTCCCAGCCACCGGAGAGGCAGCTGCCTTTGGAGGCTGAGATGAGTGAGGAGGAGGAAGAACAGCTGGGACCTGTTCCAGATGCACGTATGCGCAGAGCAGTTAGGAGAGGTGAGCAACGGAGGACAAGGAGTCGACTTGGGAAGCAAAGCAAACGTGGACACTGAATGGCCCCTCCCTGGCTGGGGAATAAATAGAAGGAAAGGGGAGTGGCTGTCGTAGGAGACAACCATTCGTATTTCTAGAAAGTTTGCTCCTTGTGTGTTTCATGTGACAAAGATTGCCTTGCCAGAACTGAGGTTTGTCTATTGCTCTGTTCTGCCCCAGCTTCGGATTCCCAGAGAATGTGACACACACCAAGCTTCGCAAACACTGTTTAATTCCAAACAAACCCCTTTCAAGAATGCAGGCTTCCCGCGCAAAGGGTCCTTATCAAAGTTATTAAGAACAAAGTCCGACAAACGAGCCCAGAAAACCAGATATGAGAAGTTGTTCGCTCTCCAAGATGCTCTGTAGTAATGAGACGTTGTTTCTAGCAAGAAAGCACTAGTTGCGTGCGACTTAAATAGGCTAAGGGAGTGGCCAATTATCCTCAAGCCCTACTCTCAAAGAGACCTCCTCCTCCTGAGTAGCCACTCCTGCCTTTTGGCAGCCCTGCGTGCTCAAGCATTGAGGAGAGGCTCCTCCACTTCACTCTCTCCATTGGAAGGAGCCCCTGGAGGTTCTGAAGGCCCTGGCTGAGTCTCTGCCTCTGGCATCACATCCTCTTCGGCCTCCTCGCTGTCCAACGCGAGCGCTGGCTGTGCAGGCTGCTGGCGTGATACCACATCAGCCTCCTCATCATCGGGATCAGCCACGATCCACGCAGGCCGCTGGTGGGCCACAACATCCTCTGATTTATTTGCAGCCTTCCGGCTAGGAGCTCATCATTTTGCATTTATCTTAATGAGCTGATAAGGACTATTGCTTCAATTAACTCCTTGCAGGACTCTTGCCTGGACTTTCTGTTGGTGAAGGCAGTTAATTTCCAAGGTGTAAATAAGGAGGGTTTTTACTTTGTGGGGAGTCTTCAAAGGCCGGATCAGATCAGATACATTTAGTTAGCAACCACCAAAGGAACCAGATTATCCAGCAAAATTGAGTACAATTTATAAATAAACGTAAATGAACCTCTCCATAATCACCACTGGGTGGTGCTATTTTGGCATTAAGCTTTTTTGGATCATTAAAATCAGCCACCTGGTGGCTGTTAGGAAGACATGCAGGTTTATATTTCTGTTTTTAAATTAGGTTTAGGGCACTGGTTAAACAGGTTCAGGATTGACAAATAGGGCAATGAGCGATAGTCCGCATTGTGCCGCTTTGCATAGATTTTGGTTGCTTAAGCAGTGCCATCTAGTGGCTTATTCAGTGAAACGCTGCTTAACCTTCATTTTTGAAGATGCAATAGCTGAGATTGGCCACAGGAGGGCCCCTCTGTTTTTTTTTTTTTTTAATATTTTAGTATAGAATAATAGTAAAGGGTTCAAAACGTAACCCTGGAAAAGAAAGGATGGGACCCCTATACACCGCATCTGTTATTCTTGACCCACACGGGACAATAAAAATAAAGTTAATCTTAAAAAAAAGAAAAATCTTTGGTTAAGCAGTGCCACCGTGTGGCCGTAACAAACACTGCAGGGAAATGGAATTCTATTCCAACGGTTGAATCAATTGTTGAATTTAATTTAGTTTGTATGGATAGCATGGTGGATGGCCCCATCGGGAACCCCATCAATCTCCTATGCCATCATAGCCACAGGAATCATAACATTTGTGGCGATACCACCATGGAAGGAAGACATCATAGTTGGGCACCTGGGTGGAAAAAAGGCCTTCCTTCCTTCCTTCCTTCCTTTCTATCTTCTCTCCCTTCCTCCCACCCACCCACCCACCTATCATCCATCCATCCCTAAGATCCGCTTATCTTCCTCCTTCCTTCCTTCCTTCCTTCCTTCCTTCCTTCCTTCCTTCCTTCCTCTCTCCTTCCCTCCCATCCATGCATCCATTCATCCATCCACAAACTTTCTCCTGCTGCCGTCTTGTGGCCACTTGCAAAGTTGCAGGGCCCTTGAAAGCTCATTTTATAAAAAATTCTTTTGAAGACAAGAACATCATGTACATTTTAGTCTTCAGCCACCTGTTTTCCCATTGATCCATCTGTATTTAATATGTTTTCAGCTGACTTTTTCATTCTTTCTCCCACTTGTTCTCCTTCAGTTTCAAGTTTCAATGAAGGCTTATAACCTTTCAGCAATTCCACATTCCTAATTTGCCCCCAATTCTATTCCACACACATTGTTTCAAAACCTTCATCTTTCTGCCTTCTGTAAATTTTTCTCCCCACGGAAGATAAGTAAACCAGGAGTAACTACTACTGTATACCCAGTGGTGAAATCCAAATTGTTTTACTACTGGTTCTGTGGGCGTGGCTTGGTGGGCATGGCAGGGAAAGGATACTGCAAAATCCCCATTCCCACCCCACTCTGGGGCCAGCCAGAGGTGGTATTTGCCAGTTCTCCGGACTACTCAAAATTCCCACTACCGGTTCTCCAGAACCTGTCAGAACCTGCTGGATTTCACCCCTGTGTATACCCCTGTCGCCTGCTCTTCTCTTGATTTTATTGGACAATATTCTACTTTCTCACGATACATTAGCCGTTTTCTCTTGGCCTTGTCTACAAATCGGTTCTCTTGCTGATACGGCAATATTTTTTCTTGCAAAAACAAAACTTTGGCATCCGCCAATCAGTTAAAAAAACAAAACCTACGTTCGTTTCTTTTTTTTTCCAGCCGACTCACCGGTTTTTTTAGGCAGGGAGAGATAAAAGTTTTAGCAGAGATGAATATTCATAGAAAAAAAAAAGAAAACCCCTATTTTAGCGTCTCACTCTCTCTCTCTCTCTCTGTGTTTTTCTGCTGAGGGGGAAGATGCTTCCTTTGATGATTGAGATCTAATGAGAATCAAAGCTTTAAAGGTTGGGGTGTAATTCAGGGTTTAATTAGCACATATGGAAGGAGTTCTGGCGATTTCCAGACAAGAAAAGAATGCCGTTTTCGGTGTGGAAACTATTTGCCATTAATTCTTTGTGAATGAGTTTTTAATTCGTCATAATTTACCGTCATTGGCAATTAGTGGCAGAGCAGGTGGCTGCGTCGAGATAAATCTATTTTACAGACGGGCTCCATATGTGTGTGTGTGTGATTTTCTCAAAGAGCCCTGGAGCATCGGGGCCAAATTTCACAGTCTTTAATCGTGGTTTTGCTCGAGGGTTGGTTCACACATCGGGCTAAAGATGTGGCTTTGGTGAACCATGGTTTGGGGGCCGTGCTACTGTCTTTGGGGTTGACGCCACAATTATCTTGTAAAACGCAGCTTGCTAGGCACGCGGGTTGGTTGTGTAGGAAAAGACACAAGCCACCGACATGCAGTTTTAAAAGAAAAAAATAGTATTAAAAATCATATCTAAATGTCGTCTCCACCATGTTACTCCATCCTCACAGTTTTCTTTAACAGCTAAGGTGATTTGTCTCTCCTGATGGAAATCGTTGCTTGTTCTCTAACTCTAATTCTAAATTTATTTCTCTCTCCTGATACAAATCGTTGCTTGTTCTCTAACTCTAATTCTAAATTTATTTCTCTCTCCTGATGCAAATCGTAGCTTGTTCTCTAACTCTAATTCTGAATTTATTTCTCTCTCCTGATGCAAATCGTTGCTTGTTCTCTAACTCTAATTCTGAACTTATTTCTCTCTCCTGATGGAAATCGTAGCTTGTTCTCTAACTCTAATTCTAAATTTATTTCTCTCTCCTGATACAAATCGTTGCTTGTTCTCTAACTCTAATTCTAAATTTATTTCTCTCTCCTGATGCAAATTGTAGCTTGTTCTCTAACTCTAATTCTAAATTTATTTCTCTCTCCTGATGCAAATTGTAGCTTGTTCTCCAACTCTAATTCTAAATTTATTTCTCTCTCCTGATGGAAATCGTAGCTTGTTCTCTAACTCTAATTCTAAATTTATTTCTCTTTCCTGATGCAAATTGTTGCTTGTTCTCCAACTCTAATTCTGAATTTATTTCTCTTTCCTGATGCAAATCGTTGCTTGTTCTCTAACTCTAATTCTGAACTTATTTCTCTCTCCTGATGGAAATCGTAGCTTGTTCTCTAACTCTAATTCTGAATTTATTTCTCTCTCCTGATGCAAATCATTGCTTGTTCTCCAACTCTAATTCTAAATTTATTTCTCTCTCCTGATGCAAATCGTTGCTTGTTCTCTAATTCCTTCTTATTTGTATGATTTCCATTTAGGCTGTTCAGTCTACTCAGGCAAGTGGCTCTCGAGATGTCACAGGGCTACCAGTCCCACAGAAGGGTGTGACATAGGAACCGGTGAAGACATTCAAAATCTAGGTTGTGGTTAGATCAGCCGGAATTCTGTCTCAGCAATTCCCAAATCTTAATGACAAGACACGTAAGGAGGACAGGAAACGGCATCTGTGATGCTGAATACATTTTATTAGGAATTATCATCTAGGAAACCAACATCCCACGTTACAAAGAGACAGACGATCAAGGGAAGGCATTCAATGGAACGTGCTTCATAGACAGAATTCTCTAAAACAATGCGGAGTTGAGAAACTAGATAGATCCTTGACCTATTAAAGAGGGAGTAAGGGAACGAACAGGGAAAGCAAGGGGGAAAAAAAAGAACAAGGAAATGAACAATAGAACTCCATGGGTCATAGATATTGACCTTTTCACTTCTTATGAGCATTGCCAGGCCATCAACAAGGGTTGACACCAAGTCCTCTCTCTTAGAACTTGGCCGTAATCTTCATCTTGATTTAGCAGGGATACCGGTAGATGTTGCATCGACCCCTTGGTGGACCAATGCTTTGGAAGCCACCCATGATATCTCCCCTGGGACAACCTCCAACTGAACCTGACCCATAGCCATAACCTGACCCATAGCCATAACCTGACCCATAACCCAAGGATCCATAAGAGCAGGGCGAGGAACTACTGAGTATCACTGGGGGCATGATTGCAGAGACGACGGGTTCAGGAATCGTCAACACACACGTAGGCGGCTGGATCACTATCTCCGATGGTGGGAGCTGGCTGGTTCTTGAGAAGTTGGCTCCAGAAGTCAAACCAAGCATGCCTGATGGCCCTCCACCGATGGCTCCTCCAAAGCCACTGTAACCATAGCCACCACAACCAGAGACGCGGTTGGGCCCAGTTCTGCAGGACCCAAGTCCAACGTTTGAGAAGGCACCTGGCATGGTGTAGGATGGGTTGAAACAAGCCATGTTGAAGTGACGGCGGTTGGCTGGGAAGAAAAGCATGGAAACCAGAGATGAAAAGAAGCAGAAAACATGAAACTCAGCTAACTACTTCGCTTTCTGATCTAAGCTCCATACTTACACAGTCAATACAATTTCAGAGGAACTTCTTGGTTAGAGAAATACGCAAGGTCCATCTCTGATGGCTTCTGGAGATACCACCAAAGCTTTGAGGATGTTTTTATTCTAGCCTGAGACAGCATAGGGTCTGAGCTTATCCCCATCCTAGGACTAGTTCTAGATATCGGATATTAGCAAGCTAATATGCAGAAGGACTGGGTATGTCTAGATTAATGAAAAGAAGGACTAGGGGAGACATGATAGCAGTCTTCCAATATCTCAGGGGCTGCCCCAAAGAAGAGGGAGTCAAGCTATTCTCCAAAGCACCTGAGGGCAGGACAAGAAGCAATGGGTAGAAACTAATCAAGGAGAGAAGCAACCTAGAACTAAGGAGAAATTTCCTGACAGCGAGAACAATTAACCAGTGGAACAACTTGCCTCCAGAAGTTGTGAATGTTCCAACACTGGAAGTTTTTAAGAAGATGTTGGATAACCATTTGTCCGAAGTGGTGTAGAGTTTCCAGCCTAAGCAAGGGGTTGGACTAGAAGGTCCCTTCCAACTCTGTTTATTCTATTCTTTTCTAAGAGGAAGCTCTCGATGGGATGTCATCTTCACCGCTTCTTGTCCTCTTTGCTTCCAAAAGTCAGATTCTCTATGACTTCTGTAAACTAGAGCTGAGATTAAACTTTTCATACGGAAGAATCATTCTGAGATACGTTTCCCCCCCCTTGGTCTTATCTTCTCCTTTCCCCAGGAGAGGACAAGACAATAGGAAGCCCTACAAAATGTTCTTTAAAATATAAAGATATAAAGATATATATAAATCAATGTGTGAACAGTGTGGCAGCTGGGTGTCATACAAAATTGTATTAGAATGTATGACACCCATACATAATTTTATGTATGCCACACTGGGTGTCATACATAAAATTGATCATAATGATTACATTCAGTCCACGTATGTATTTCTAATAATAATACACATTTATATTAAGCTATAGTCCATCATTATTCAATTATTCCATATTATATCTTGTTACTACTTTTATTATTATCAAGCGTATACACTAATATTCCCCCTTCTCTTATTTCTATCACTTATTCTTTTTTTTTTAAATTTGATTTATATGCCGCCCTTCTCCGGAGACTCATTCTAGCTTTTAATCATGTCACACTTTATTTAAAAATCAAACAAACTTTTTCTGTTTATCCTATCTAACTTCTAGTCAAGTTACCTACCTAAAAAGAGAAAAGAAAAGAAAAGAAAAGAAAAGAAAGAAAGAAAGAAAGAAAGAAAGAAAGAAAGGGAGGAGCAGAAAAGCAAATCATAACAACAACAGCAGCAACAACAAAGGATCATCCATCCATCTTCTCTTGCCTGCTTCGAAATTTTAATTGCTATGCTTTAAAAGCTTTAAAAGAAAGAGAGAGAAAAGCAAAAGCAAATCAGAATAATAAAAAAAATGAAAAATCATCTATCCATCGTCTCTTGCCCGCTTCAATACTTTGATTGCTATGCTTCCACAAAGTGTTCTACAGATCTTCTCCACTATGTTTTGCTGCAAGCTGCTGTTTCTCTCACCACGGCACCCTCAAATCTATGACCAGACCAGTACATTTAGGGGGATTATTAAAATAATGGACACACCCTCCCTCTTAGCAGCTGCCCCCATCCTCTTCAAAACGTATGTGAGAAAAGAAGGCAGCTCTCTTTAGGACTTTCCCCAGGAACCTGGTGGACAATATCTCTTTTAGAAGATCCGAGGTGGAGATTTCGTCTTCTCCATCTCTGTCCACCGTCGTCCAATATAATAGAATAGAGCTGGAAGGGACCTTGGAGGTCTTCTAGTCCAGCCCCCTTGCTCAAACAGGAGACCCTATACCATTTCAGATAAAGGACTGTCTAGTGTCACTTCTTAAAAAACCTCCAGTGATGCAGATCAAACTTTGCAGAAACGAGAACTTCCCTTTGAGAAGTTTGCTTGTTTGGGGCAAAGTTTGATCTGGATCAAAGTAAACATCTGGATTGAGATTGTTCCTGGCGTTGAAATGAAAACTGGGTTGGGCATCTCATTTCTCAAAAAAGAAAAGAAAAGAAAAGAAAAAGATAGAATTAACAAAAGAAGATAGTCTTACCTGAATCTGAAGATAAGGAGAAGAAGCACCTGAGAAAGCTCGAATTTGACATTCTTTTTATATCCAAATTTGGGCCCTGAGCTGGGATTAAGACACCATATTTTTCTAAGTACTTAATTAATAGTGGCTCCATAGTATTGTATGGAGTTCTAATCCAATTGGCTTTATTTTCTCATCATCGTCAGCAATTTTAGAAATGACATCTTCAACATTATCCCCTTCTTGTTTTAAAAAATGGCCTTGCTTTTTAATTTGGGTGCCGCCCACAATTAACTTGTGTCCTATTTAAAAATTCATTTAAAAAAAAAATACCCCAAAACGTAGTATTCATTGCTCATTTAATTCAAGTGACAAGAAGCATCCCTAGCTGAATAGGTTTCATAAGAAACTGAGATACATTCATAAGGCAGAAAGAATTAAAATCCTTGTTTTTCTCCAGATGTTTCAGTATTGTCCAATTCTCAAATTGGGTATACTTATTTTTTCTCCCAAACCTACTTGCTTAAGTTCCCAAAGAGAGTTGGAAGGGATCTAGTTGAAATTTGAATTATCCCATCTAGCTGAGCCAGAAGAAAATATCAGATAGATCTTTGGATGAAGGTTGAGCTCCTATCAATGTGTCAACGCTACCATACTTTCCCAGCTAAACGTCAGAAAAAGCAGCCTTCCTGAGAAGGGTGTGTTGATTGGCTTCTACTCAACTTCAGAAGATCTATCTCATCTTCCTTATCTTACAATTCAGGAATTCTTGATTGTTGAAGAAGCTCTGTAGATCATGTCATACAACTGGGTGTAAATTACCAGAGAACTGATACACTAAAGCATTTTCTGAGGAGCAGGGTGGAGAAGCTTGGTGGTTGAGGTCCTTCTGATCAGAGACTTTCAAATTCAAAGGTCAAGCATGGGTAGAGATGATTCACGTCAGCATCACGGAGGAGTCTCATTGTCCATGCCTCAATGCTGAGTTACTTCCTCAGCCTGTGATTAAGGGGGATGCAATGAAGGATGTTAGATAAGAGGGCTTAAACTCCGAAACATACAATGGACATGATAAGCGGAAGGAAACAGAAGGACATGGACATGCTAAGCACATGGAAAGGCCAGTGAGAACCTCTGGAGGGTTGGATGAGACTCTATGGACCAACAAGGCATATGCAACAAGATTAACATTCCTTTGGTGTTGCTTCATTGCTTCTTCTCATTAAAAAAATTACCCATCCCATTATTTTTCTTTCCAAGGTCACCCACCATCTCTTCCTAGAAGTGGTTTGCTTCTTGTCTATCTCCAGAATACCCGCAAAACTCGGGAAAACATTGCTAATTGCTATTGCTAATAATAGCAGTGGCCCTTAGACTTGTATACCGCTTCACGATGCTTTTACAGCCCTCTCTAAGCGGTTTACAGAGTCAGCATAATATTGCCCCCCAACAATCTGGGTCCTCATTTTACCCACCTCGGAAGGATGGAAGGCTGAGTCAACCTTGGTAAATAAATATCTTTTTGCCCTGTTTCAAGGACAAGTTACATCCAATATTCAGAAATGACCTATCACGAGGTGGGTTAATAGAATAGAATAGAATAGAATAGAATAACAGAGTTGGAAGGGACCTTGGAGGTCATCTAGTCCACCCCCCCAAAAGCAGGAGACCCTACACCACTTCTGACAAATGGCCATCTAGTCTCTTCTTGAAAGCTTCCAGTGATGAAGCTCCCACAACTTCCGAAGGCAACTTCTGTTCCATCGGTTGATTGTTCTCACTCTCAGAAAATTTCTAGGTTGAATCTCTCCTTGATTAGTTTCCACCCATTATTCTTCTTCCAGTCTCTTCTTGAAAGCCTCCAGTGATGGAGCACCCACAACTTCTGGAGGCAAGCTGTTCCACTGGTTAATTGTTCTCACTGCCAGGAAGCGTCTCCTTAGTTCCAGTTAAGATATGAGTTGAAAGACTAAAAGATTAGAGTTCAGAATCTAGATCAGTGGAGTCTCCAATCTTGATTACTTTAAGACGGGTGGACTTCAACTCCCAGAATTCCTCAGTCAGCCATGCTGGCTGGGGAATTCTGGGAGATGACGCCCACAAGTTTCCAAGTTTTGAGACCCCTGGTTTAGAGATTTGAAAGGGACCAGGTAAGACTATGGCTCAGTGGCTAAGACGCTGAGCTTGTCGATTGAAAGGTCGGCAGCTCAGCGGTTCGAATCCCTAGTGCTGCATAATGGGGTGAGTTCCCATGACTTGGCTTCTGCCAACCTAGCAGTTCGAAAGCCCATAAAAATGCAAGTAGAAAAATAGGGACCCCCTTTGGTGGGAAGGGAACAGCGTTCCATGAGCCTTTGGCGTTGAGTCATGCCAGCCATATGACCACGGAGACGTCTTCGGACAGCGCTGGCTCCTCGGCTTTGAAACGGAGATGAGCACCGCCCCCTAGAGTCGGGAACGACTAGCACATATGTGCGAGGGGAACTTTTACCTTTAGCCAAGACTATATTAAAAGAAAATTTAGGAAGAATGAAAATCTTGTTGTATTTGCAAGGAATGTAGGAGACCGGAGCTATTTTAAAAGAAAAAAAAAATATTATTTCCAAGAAGGAGTCCATATTGCAATAAGAAAAACCAAGTTTTTAAGGACACAGACCAGGGCAATTTTTTTTTTTTAAAAAAAAACTAATGTCTTCTGCTGACTGATAACTCTCTTGATGATTTCATCCGGCTGATGCTTGATTCATTTCCGAGCATCAGCTGGCAGGAATGCCGGAGGAAAAGTGGCGGCTGTGATTTGAGACCTCTTTGACCCAAACGATCTAAACACTTTGCAAAACCTCTAATTAGTGGGGTGCCTCTTTTTCGACTTCTGTTTTTTTTTCTTTTTTTCCCTTCCTTCCTCCCCCTTCTTTCATGCACAGAAAATGGGGACGGATCTCAAGGAGAGAATCCTTAAGACCTTGCAGCCAAAGGAAGATCAGCAATTTATTTTTTTTTAATGAACGGGGACAAACATCATCTGTAAAACATCTGCATGGTTATCACGCCATTATGACCGATGATTAATTGCGGTGGACACCCTGAAACAATTGGTTTAAAGTGTTTGCGTGAAGTGCGTGTGTTTGTGTGTGGGTTTTTTTCCCTTCCTTCTTCTTCTTTTTTTTTTTTTGTGTGTGTGTGCAAAGCCTGATGAAGAAACAGGTTGCTTTTCAAGTGGTTTTTGTGGGTAGATTTTTATTTCTGATATTGGTCATCCGAATTGGGTGGAACCCAAACGCTACCAGAATAACAAGCTTCAAAAAAAAAAAAGCTTGTTGAAAACAGCAACTCTCTGGCAGAAATATATATATTTCTTCTTCTTCTTCTTCCGCTTCCTTTGAAAATTTGGATCCTTTTGGGGTTGAGTTGCCCGCCGGGGAAAGAGGACAAAAAAAAAAATCGGGCATCCTTAATGGAGCTGGGCCACTTACAGTCCTGTGTCCATCTGCAGCCTTTGAAGGCCCCTTTGGGTTGAGATTGGCTAAGGTTCCCCTTGTTTTGTTATCCACCAATTCTGGACAATTAGAAAAGAAAGAAAATAAGAGTGTAAATAGACACAGTGAATTATCCCCCAGGAAATGCACCCCTCTGTAAATGAGTAGCTCCTTTTTTTCTTGGCACTTATTCGTTCAGTTTTGTTTATTGGTTTGGGGAATTTATTATTTATTTATTTATTTATTAATTTTATTAATTTAGATGGCTGCCCAGCTCAAGTATTTGGCATTGGTCAGCTCATAAGATTAAAAAAAAACAAACAGAGAATGACAGAGAGAGAGAGAAAAAGAGAGAAAGAAAGAAAGGAAGGAAGGAAGAAAGAAAAAAAGAAAAAGAGAGAGGGAGGAGTGTGTGTGTGTTGTGAGAGAGAGAGAAAGAAAGACACACCCAGAGAGAAAGAAAGACAGAAAGAGAGAAAGAGAGAAAGAAAGGAAGGAAGAAAGAAAGAAAGAAAGAAAGAAAGAAAGGTGTGTGTGTGTGTGTGTGTGTGTTGTGAGAGAGAGAGAAAGAAAGACACACACACAGAGAAAGAAAGACAGAAAGAGAGAAAGAAAGGAAGGAAGAAAGAAAGAAAGAAAGAAAGAAAAAAAGGTGTATGTGTGTGTGTGTGTGAGAGAGAGAGAGACCCAAAGGTGCTTTTTCAAGAGGCAACTGGACTTCATTTTTCCTTGAAGACATTTCGCTTCTCATCCAGGAAGCTTCTTCAATTCTGACTGAAGAACTGAACTGTTCACTCAGAACCGAAGAAGCTTCTTGGATGAGAAGTGAAATGTCTTCAAGGAAAAACAAAGTCTAGTTGCCTTTTGAAAAAGCACCTTTGGGACAACCATGACCTGGATCAGGGATGAAATGCTACTGGTTCGCACAAGTTTGGGCTAACCGATAGTAAAAAAAAAAAAAGGACGATCAGCTGTGCCGCACAATTTAAATTCGCTTTCTAGTGACTCTAAATCGCGTGGCACAACTGTTTCCCCCCCCTCACTGTTCTACTTACCTTCTTAAGCCTCCTTTTTCCATGTGAAGTGTGCATTTGGCATGCACTGTGCATGCACGCACAGCAAACTGGTGGCAAAACTTTGAGGATTTCACCACTGACCTGGATGACTGAGAATCTTCATTGACAGAGAGAGAGAGAGAAGGAGAAAGAGAGAGAGAAGGAGAGAGAGAGAGAAGGAGAGAGAGAAGGAGAGAGAGAAAGAGAGAGAGAGAGAGAAGGAGAGAGAGAGAGAGAGAGGAGAGAGAGAGGGAGAGAGAGAAGGAGAGAGAGAAAGAGAGAGAGATGGAGAAAGAGAGAAAGAGAGAGAGAAGGAGAGAGAGAAGGAGAGAGAGAGAAAGAGAGAGAGAGAAGGAGAGAGAGAAAGAGAGAGAGAGAAGGAGAGAGAGAAGGAGAGAGAGATGGAGAGAGAGAAAGAGAGAGAGAGAGAGAAGGAGAGAGAGAGAGAAGGAGAGAGAGAAGGAGAGAGAGATGGAGAAAGAGAGAAAGAGAGAGAGAGAAGGAGAGAGAGAAAAAGAGAGAGAAAAAGAGAGAGAAGGAGAGAGAGAAGGAGAAAGAGAAAGAGAGAGAGAGAAGGAGAGAGAGAAGGAGAGAGAGAGAAGGAGAGAGAGAAGGAGAAAGAGAGAGAAGGAGAGAGAGAAGGAGAAAGAGAGAATTTGAAAGTGATGTTTAAATCCCATACCCTTGTTGTAGACTCTAGAGGAACCCAACATTAAATCACGAAGAAGTCACAAAAAAGGAGAAAATCGGTCCTGTTTATGATGACATATTCTGATTTTAGTAGGAGTAAAGATGACTCTTCCGGAGAAATGACCCTGAATACTGGGTTCAGGACATTCTGTCAATTCAGCAAAGTCCACAATCATCTCCGCTGAGCTAAAAAATCCAGGTTGACTCCCAAATGCCTTGCCAATTCGAACATGTCCTTGAGTTCCAATTTGAGATAAGTGCACCGAAATCTCCCTCACCCAGGGCGGGGATTTCTCGTTATCCCAATTTTCAGCATCCTCTCTCTTTCTGCTTTATTATTTAATATCATGATTATTTTGAAACGGGAAGGTTACCAAGGGCGAACGACAGATAAAATAGCTCCGTTGGGTGGAGTGTTTTTGCAAAAAGATTAGGACGTGTGTAGAAGGATGGGCCACCGTCCACGGCTCTTTAGCAAGGGGACCAAAAAACAAACAAACAAAAAAAAAAAAAACCCAGAAGGCAAACACCATGCAATTATTTGGGGCAAGGAAGATAACAATCAAAGCCTGTTAAGAAAACAATTAAAGCCTTTCATGCATCGTGATACGCCTCGTTTCTTTGTGACTTGCCCCGTCCCCAAAAAGAGTATAAAAGGCTGGATCAGTTGAGGTGTCTTCACAAGCCTTCCCTCTCTTGATATCTTCTCCTTCTGCATTACAGCACAAGGTAAGGACTCGTTCTTTTTATTCATTATTCAATGTGTATCGTGCTTCTTGTTCCTCGGAGTGGCTCCGATTTTCGACGGCAGTCGAAACGGAGCGATCCGAACTCGGATCAAAACACCGCCCTGAGTCCCCTTGGGAGAAGGTGCGGTATATAAATTTGAAATATAAAATAAAATAAAAACCTACCAGCTCGCTCGATTCAACCAGCAACATTTCAAGAGGAGTTGTATTTGTGGGATATATTAGGCCTCTAAAATGGCTCTCAGGGAAACGCTCTTCACAAGCTCAGAAATTGGACATGTCTAACTAAGCTAGGATGCGGAATGGTTTTTACTGAACCACGATCTCCCCTTGTAGAAGATGACGGTCCTGCAGAGTTTAGGCTTAAACTTTGATTTGATGTCCCTTGCAATTAAAAAATGATGTCGAGTGAATTAAAATTCTCCCCCAAATAATTACTTACTCGCCGTGTTCCGTTTGACGCTGACCTCCGGAAACATCGACATGGCTGCATTCAATGACTGGAGTTAAATCTTGGCTGTTTTCTTGCGGGCCCTGCATGTCGTATGAATCCAAGAGGCTTAGGCTAAACAATTTGATTTCCGTGGAATCAAAACGATACTGAATGTATTAAAAGTCTGGCTGACATAATTACTTAACGGTCCACGGTCACATCTGGAAATGTCGACAGGGCTGCATTCACTCAACTTGGTTTGGGTTAAATCTTGACTGTTTTCTTGCGGCCTTGCATGTTGTGTGAATCCAGAGGGGTGGTTTAGAATAGAATAGAACTGGAAGGGACCTTGGAGGTCTTCTAGTCCAGCCCCCTGCTCAAGCAGGAGAACCTATACTATTTCAGATAAGTGGCTGTCTAGTCTCTTCTTAAAAACCTCCAATGATGGAGCGTCCACGATTTCTGAAGGTTCAGTTACTAACTCCAGTGATGGCACCAGTCCAGACTCTGGATTTACACAGTAACTGGTTAATCTGTGTTGTGTGAACTTGGCTCTCCTGGTAGCCTTAACCAGGAGCTGTAGGAGGAGTTATTTCCATGAGACACTGGAAGAACCTCTAAGTTGAGGCTCTCCAATGACTTCTGATAGCTCAGCTTTCTCGTTTCAAAGAGAATCAACGCCAGGCACGTCTATGGGAATTCTTAGTCATGGTTGTCCCCAAGAACAAGAAGAAGCTTCTTGGATGAGAAGCGAAACCTCTTCAAAGAAAAAAACCAGAAAGTCCAGTTGCCTCTTGAAAAAAAACACCTTAGGAACAACCCCAGGCACACTAAAATTTAGATGAGGGAGTTCCAGGACCATACTTAAATGCTAGCATCTTGTGCCAACCCATTCTTCAGTTGACGCCTCAAACCAAGGTTTAACAAACTGTGGTTTAGCGCAGCACGTAAACCCATCCTGTGTGAGAAAAGGCACGATTTAATTTGCTCCCTTCTTTTGTTTCTAGAACTCAAAACAAACCCCCAACTCAAACAACCAGATAATCCTCAGCATGCCAGTTTTAAGGCATCGGTTACGAATCTTGCCCTGGAGGTCTCTTTTCGCCCAAATTAACAAAAATAACTGCACTTATTCGTTAATGAACCTGTATCGCCTCTCCTCTCTTTCGTAATCAACTCTGGCATTTTTGATGATTAAAAGTCACAAAAAAAAAACAAAAACCCTTGTTTGGTCCTTGAGATATAATCTCCGCACTGGGCTAAACGCATAATGAAGCTAAGTATATGAGTATAATTTCTCTGTGAGGGTGAATTATGAAATAATTATAGTCTGGCTTCCTTAGACGAGGAGTAGCATTTTTTTTTGTGTGTCTTTAACCGGAGGCAGTTTAATGCTTCTGGAAAAACAGCTCAGCAGATAATTGTCAATTTTAAAAATCAACTCAGCTTTCTCCACAACAGGTTAAGTTTCTATCAAGTACTTTAAGTGAAACAATTTGAGATGGGGCCAGGTTAGAAGTTCTTCCAATGACTCATCGAAATAGCTTCTCCCGGTTTAAGTTCCCGGTTAAAGCTCCTCGGGAGCCAAGTTCCCACAACACAGGTTAACCCAATCTCTGAATTGCTGCCAACACTGGAGCTAGGAACTAAACCAGCCATCTAGATTCACACAACACGCGAAGCTCCAAGAAAACGGCCAAGATTTAACCCTTTAAACAAGGTTATTACTGCAGTCTTGGTAGGTTAGAAGTTGACACCCTAACTAAACTCGTTCAGAGTTTTGAGAAACTGAGTCAAACTCTCAAAGTTTTGTTAACCCTTTTCGGTGGTATTTGATTGTCTACATTTGCTTTCCAAGCATTGTCATCATCTTCATTTAACAACCCCCATAATTTCTTGTGGGGTGGAGTCTGGGCAACTGAATGGAGCTAGCAGAGTGATTTAATGGCCGGATACCCTTCCTGTCGCCAGTGAGGAGTTTTGTCCAGCAGATATATTCCCAGAGTGTCCAGAGAGAGAGAGAGAAAAAATATCTGCCTCTACCTAGGATTGAACTCACAGCCTCTGGATTGTGAGGCGAGAGGCTCCACCCCTAGGCCACCACCTACCCCTTATTTTTTTTTTAAAAAAATAATGCAATATTTTCTCTTTCCTTTCTATGTTTCAGCCTCGTCTCTCATCACCCAGCCATGCAGTCCCAGTGTGCTCCATCCTGTGCCATCCCAACCTGTAGGCCCACCCATGCCATTGGCTCCTGTGGCATCGGCGGTGGCGGTTTCGGTTTCGGTGGCGGATATGGCATGATGGGATACGGTGGTGGCTCCGGATATGCCACCTCAGCCAGCAGTCTCGGTGTGGTTCCTGGTGTACCCGTGTCTTGCATCAGCCAGATCCCCTCCTCTGAAGTGGTCATCCAGCCCCCTCCATTCTCTTTGACCATCCCGGGGCCCATTTTGGCTTCCAGCTGTGAGCCTTTGGCTGTAGGGGGTTATTCCCCATGTTCCACCGGAGGGTACGGTGTATCTGGAGGTTATGGCTCCCATTATGGAGGTGGGTACCTGGGAGGTTCCGGTGGGTACCTGGGAGGTTCCGGTGGGTACCTCGGAGGTGGCCGATGCTATGGTTCAAAGCGTAGACAGAGCGTCTGCAAATACCCCTGCTAAACGTCAAACCGATTGTACGTGGAAGCTCCAACTCCAGGAAATTGGATCCAGCGTTCCCTTGAGCCCGTTCTCCAAAGAAACCCAGCATCTGTATTTCAAGTCCAAGCTACGAACTGCTCAGCACCCCTAAAACCCGTGCTTTGAACCTAGCTGTGCTTCTTCCTTTCTGATGTTTCTATGGTTTAATGTGACTTTCTACCTCAGTTGTGTAGCATGTAGCTGGGTATTTCGGGCCACGGAGACCCAAAAACCGGCCCACCTTTCTTCTGTATCATCCTGACCATTCTGCATTAAAACTTTTGTTGCATCACACACTTTTGTCTGTTTTGTCTTGGGGTTGGTGAACGGGGTGTCCTCCTTTTTTTGGAGGGAGGAGATGACTCCGCAGCCCCTTCTAAAGAGCCTTCAAGGGTGGCATTTGGTAGTCAATGCTCGCTGTTGGCCTAAAAACATCTTGGGTGGAAGGCTCTACAAACATCTCAACAAGGGTAACTATTAATCCAATCCTGGGGTCAAGGAGTATCTGGGTCTAGCTGAGGAACAGAGTTACGCATAGTGAGAGGTTCCCACATAATTTAAGGCTGGCGAGAAGCCTTGTGTTGATCCAAGCAAGACCAGTAGGACGGCCTCCTCACGCCTAGTCAACTTCAAAAGCCAAACGGTTGATGCTCCCTATGTTTGTTCCACCTTAAAGAAGGCTGTAGATTCTATCACGTCTCTTCACATCCTGAGTCCTGAGTGACTTAGTCCTCCTTATCTTGCCAGATCTCTTGTTTCCCTCCCTCAGAAAACATGGCTCATCCCTTCAGTTCCCATTCAAGAAAAGGCAGTCCATCGTTGCCTGACATGTTACAGCCCACACATCTTCAGCCTACGTGGTGCTAAGCCTGCTGTTGCCGAACTACACTGTAGGAACGAGTTTGGCTATAGCAGTGATGGCGAACCTTTTCGGCACCCACTGCCAAAATGGGAGCACGTGCAGGCCAAAAACGGAAGACCAGGTGGCTAGCCGGAAACCAGGATATCATCTTCCTGGTACACACATGCTCACCAGGCAGCTGTTCTTCCGGTTTCCAGCGTGCCCGTGCACTTGAAGACCAGCTGGCTGGCACGGTGGAACCCGGAAGAGCAACGGGATTACAGCTCGCGTGCCTGGAGAGATGGCTCTGTGTGCCACTTCCAGCACATGTGCCATAGGTTCGCCATCACAAGGCTATAACAAGAAGAATGAAAACAGTCACATTGCTAAGAACAATTTTAGATTTGGAACTCAAGCTGAGAAGTTCCCAGTTTGGGAAAATGAAGATTTGTTTGTGGAGAAGGGGGAAATGGGAATGTCCCAGGAGCACCAATTTCACCCAGTCCTAAACAGATCCTTACGATAAACCAACCCTACTCTTCCCATGTCCTTAGATGGAGGCTTCAGCTCTCTCTGCATCCACAGAGGCAAGTTCTAAGAGAGGCCTTCTGAAAACGGAGCCTCTCTAGACATTCCCCTCTCGGTGGCAGTTCATGATGGAAATTCCAAAGATGGAAGGTCCTCCCAATCCATGACCTGTGCAGGAAACCAAAATTCAACCCACTGAGACAGATGCTTGGTCAGATGCCTCCAAAGACAGGGAGAAGGGATGGGCATTTTTGGTCCCATGCTTCTTTCAGCAGGAGATGAAAAGATGTTCAACCTCAATGGTCTTCCATGGAATATCCTCATCTCTTCGAAGGAGACTGTAACCCAAAATTGATGCAGGAGGACTCCAAATCAGGGGTCTCCAACCTTGGCGACTTTAAGTCTGGCAGACTTCAACTCCCAGAATTCTCCAGCCAGCACTTCAACTCAGTTGAAGCACTTCAGCTGGCTGGAGAATTCTGGGAGTTGAAGTCCTCCACGCTTAAAGTTGCCAAGGTTGGAGACCCATGTTCCAAGGAACAAATTGGACATCTAATTTAACAATCCTAGCACTCTACACATATGGAAACTTTTGACCAACGAGAATAATGCCTACTGAACTTTTTCCTCCCTCATTCTTCATGCCGCAAAGAGTTCTGGGTCTCTCAACAGGGACTTTCCCAAACTCTTTTTAAACAGGGCTGCCGAAATAAGAAAATTATTAAATACTTGAGGAAACGACAATAGATTAATGGCATCGGAATAGTTACTGTTAACTCACACAAATGAATTTTGATTTTTTTTTAAAAAAACTAATACTAAGCTCTTTTTTTTTTTTTTTTTTTTAGAAAGCAAAACCATCCCGTATTTTAAAATACTTGTACTCATTTGAATTCCTTCGTACTCCTTGACTCTTAATGGCTTGGGTTATTTTAATGGTTGAAAGACACATGATGAAACCACACAACCTAAGGCGTGTGTATGTGACACAAATCAAACTCCCAGGTTTCGGGTTCCCCATTAGAGTTAAATTATTTAACCGGCATTTATGTCACCGGAATGTCATTTTAGAAACCACAAAGTCATCTGAGACACAAATGAGTTTTCCCATTAAATTTTGTTGACCGTGTTAATGAATCTGGGTTGGCACTAATAGTTGTTGCCGATTGCATGTTTTATTTGGGGTTATGTTTTAAACCCTCGGGAGCATTATTTTGGTTATTATGATCACTTAGGAACTAATCTTTTTTTTGGAGAACAACTGTCCCAGTCAGGAGGAGGAGGAGGGGGGGGTCAAGTGGGGAATTAGCTTAGACTCGGTAGTGAAATCCAAATGTTGGTTCTGTGGGCGTGGCTTGGTGGGGTGTGGTGTGGCTTGGTGGGCGTGGCAGGGGAAGGATATTGCAAAATCTCCATTCCCATCCCACTCCAGGGGGAAGGATACTGCAAAATCTCCATTCCCACCCCACTCCAGGGGAAGGATACTGCAAAATCCCCATTTCCTCCCCACTCTCGGGGGAAGGATACTGCAAAATCTCCATTCCCACCCGGTCTCTAGGACCAGTCAGAAGTGGTATTTGCTGGTTCTCCGAACTACTCAAAATTTCCGCTACTGGTTTTCTGAACTACTCCAAAACTACTCCGAACTGGTTCTCCTATCACAACCTGCTGGATTTCACCCCTTCTTAGATTCACTATGTAAACACAAGAGGACAAGATCTGACCACCCCCCCCTCCTAAATGTCTTTGAGCTTTATCTGGTCTTTCCCAGGTGAAAACTGCCAGGAGATTCCTGTAGTACAGGCAGAAAACAATAAAGTAGCTAATTTGAACTCTACACATGTGGGCCCAGTTGTTTGTGCCTGACACTACTAAATAATTTATTCCAGATCTTGACTACTGCTGTGCACTCTTAAAGACTTTACTATGAATCAGGGAATATAGCAGAGGAAACCACGTATTTCTACCACGAGCAGGGAGGCAGCGAATAAATTGGGAGGAAAATAAAAATGCTCACAAAAGAGGATTTATAATGCAGCACAAGCTTTAATAGGGCGAAAGAAGATAGTATCATAGCAGCAACAGCTGGATTCTAACATTTCTGTCTCTCTACAGATTTCCCCCCACCTTTCCCAGTGCAATTACAGAACAGATGAAAATGACAGAAATGTTGGCGTTGAACTTGCGGTTTCAAAAGAACGAGCAAAGGGAGAAATACAAGGTTTTCAGAAAGAGCCTAGAGCACCGGACAAATACTTGGATTTGATTGTCTCATTGGCTGAACAACTTAACAATTTAGCTGGCAGTCTAAAAGTTTCGGGCATACATTCACTGACGTCGCAACGGTTTTCAGTCCTTCGGGTCTTCTCGGATCAAGCTTCGGTTTAGCATGGGGAACCACAGATGCTGAATTTGCGTCGGGGGCCACAGATCCCCCTGGATCCAGAGCCGAGCAGCCCACGAGAAGACAATCCCCCAAAAGATCCTGCAGCACATCCTGAATAACCCCCGACGGCCACTGGTTCACAACTTGCTGCGAGAATGGGTCCCGGGAGGGTCACCACAACAGGGGGAGGCTGGATCACTACTTCGGAGGCCGGGATCTGGCTGATGGGAGATGGGGTCACTCCGGAAAGCGTGCCAAGGCTGCTAGCGGATGCAGGGCTTCCACCAGAGCGGAAACCACTGAAGCCGCCACTGCCACCAAGGCCGCCGAAGCCCCCAGAGCCACCGAGGGCAAACGGAGTTCCACATCCTCCGAGACCTACGACGGGTGTAGCAGCGCAGGATGGAATGGCACAAGATGGAGGTGGGCAGCAAGGTGGGCAGCAAGGAGTGTAGCAAGACATGATGGATCTGGAAGAAAAACATGAGAAAAGATGTCTAAGATGAACAATGGCCATTGGAAGAAGTTATAATTTATGTGGTCTTGATTTGCATGAAGTCAGGTTAATTAATGTTTTTTGTCAGAGTCCTGACAGATGCCCTAATTAAATCATGAGTCTTGAGCCAAGCTTCAAAAGAAATCCAGTTATTGATTAGGAGCTTCATGTCGGCACATACCCAAGTAAAGCCAGCTCTGACCCTAAATAATTTACACCCCAATTATGATCCTGTTTCCCCCCCCTCCTGCCAGGGTGTGCCATCAATCACATTCGCCAATGGAGCAATTTCACAGGTTGTAGAAGTCACTCCCCTCCGGCTGCTGTAGGTAACCCTGGGATACAGCCTTGAGAGAGATAAGTATGGAATGTGCATCTGTCTTTGGCTACTGTGCCATAGGCCTGTTGCCATAAGACAGGGGGGATGTCCTACGGCAACTTGAGAGCAGGCCAGGGATGCTTTGGAAGTTGACAGTTTTCTTTAATGGCTTAGCAAGTTGCAGGGACTCCGTTCATGGCTGGATCTCAGGAGGCGGGCTCATTCAGACTGTTGGCTACACGTCTGGTGGCTCACACACATTGGAGATCGGTTTCCTCACCAATAAAGGAGAATATTTGTAGCTCAGGGTTGAAATGAGGAGTTCCCTGGTGCTCTCTGAGCTTTGTTGTTTTCTTGCAGACCTTTCATGACCCAACTAGGTCACCTCATCAGTGCTAGAAGGAGTATTTGCCGCAAACCTCGCTAGCACCAATGATGTTACCTAGTATGGGTCATGAAAGATCTTCAAGAAGACAACCAAGCTCAGACAGCACCAATGTTCTCCTTACTTTAAGGATCTCCTCCAGTCAACAAAGTACTATATGTTTCTTCTGAAAAAAAATTCTTATGGGCTACGGGTTACTGAAGGAAGCAATGAATAGAACAAGATCTAGAAGTAGGAAAGTCTACTCATTCCCTTAACACTGAAGCTAACTATAGATTGGGACTTGTAGGAAGCCACCTTGTCTTAATAGGTTTTAACAGATTAACAGGAGACCTTACGCCATTTCTGACCAATGGCAGTCCAGTCTCTTCTTGAAAGCCTCCAGGGATGAAGCTCCCACAACTTCTGAAGGCAACTTCTGCTCCATGGGTTGATTG
Source organism: Pantherophis guttatus (assembly GCF_029531705.1). The sequence goes on from NW_026844058.1 coordinate 2,542,687, forward strand.
CTCTCACTGTCAGGAAATTTCTCCTTATTTCTAGGTTGAATCTCTCCTTGATCAGTTTCCATCCATTGTTCCTTGTCTGGCCTTTGGGTGCTTTGGAAAATAGCTTGACCCCCTTCCTCTTCTCTGTGGCAGCCCCTCAAATATTGAAAGATGGTCCTTCTCGTCACTAGACTAGTCATGCCCAGTTCCTGCAACCGTTCATCCTATGTTTTAGCCTCCAGTCCCCTAATCCTCTTGGTTGCTCTTCTCTGCACTTTTTCTAGAGTCTCAACATCTTTTTTATAGGGTGGTGACCAAAACTGGAAGCAGTACTCTAGGTGTGGTCTTACTAGGGCTTTATAGAGTGGTATTAGCACCTCCCTTGATCTTGATTGAATCCCTCTGTTAATGCAGTTTAGGATTGCGTTGGCTTTTTTTGGCTGCCGCCACACACTGTTGGCTCATATTTAATTGGTTGTCCACTAAGACTCCCAAGATCCCTCTCCCAGTTCCTGCTATTAATCCTGGCTTCCCCCCAGTCTATATGTCTACTTTTGGTTTTTCTTGCCTAAGTGTAAGACTTTACTTTTTCTCTACACTGAATTTCATTTTGTTAGATCGGGCCAAGCGTTTGAGTCTGTCCATCTCTTCCCTCCTTCCACAACAAATTGTCTTCCAAGCTTCAGGAAAGAGATGGAAAGATCTGAGCAAACATTCGTTTGTTGTCCAAAAATGTGGAAACAAACTTGAGGGAAGCCACCCACACTGCTACGGCTCCCAAGGCACCCATATCTGGTCTAAACCCTTGATGTTCTTTTTCAGACTAAGCAAACTGGAATAGAGCAAACATTGTTGACTTTCAAGAAGGACTAAGCGGTCCTCCTTCTCCTCCTTCTCCTTCTTTTTTTTTAGCAATGATAATACATCGGAACTGCCCTCCCTCGAAAACCAGACTCGCTTCTGATGTCACAATAAATGGCTTTGCATTTTTTGTGAGTAGGTTGAAACTGCAGGAACTGGGCATGTCTAGTTTAATGAAAAGAAGGACTAGGGGAGACATGATAGCAATCTTCCAATATCTCAGGGTTTGCCACAAAGAAGGAGTCAAGCTGTTCTCCAAAGCATCTGATGGCAGGACAAGAAAAACTAATCAAGGAGAGAAGCAACTTAGGAGAAATTTCCTGACAAGTTAGAACAATTAATCAGTGGAACAACTTGCCTCCAGAAGTTGTGAATGCTCCAACACTGGAAGTTTTTAAGAAGATGTTGGATGACCATTTGTCTAAAGTGGTGTAGGGTTTCCTGCCTGGACTAGAAGACCTCCAAGATCCCTTCCAATTCTGTTATTCTATTCTATTGGTCTTTCTTTGAAATGGGAGAGGACTACAAAAACCTCAAGGCTGAAAACTAGATTGGGACATTGGAGGGAGGAAAAAAAGTTACAAAGCACTCTGCATTATTGCTGAGGGGGAAAAAAAAGCAGAAACATCTTCACGAAGTTAGCAGGAGTCAACTCAAAGTTGGCTTCATTTTGTTTTTCAGCTAATACGATCCATATTCGTGTAGCAATTCAAATTCAGCCTCAGCACCAGAAGGTAACTGGATAATTTTGGCCCACTCTTGGAAACATTCAGACGAGAAAATTAATTTTAGTTTCTGAATAAATCCCCTTTCTAGTGTTACCGAATTGGTTTAGCCAGAAACTGAGTCTTAAGATGTTAAGGCACCCCAAAACATGGTCAAAATTAAACCTAGCCAAGCTTAAATGTTGTGGAAATGCAGACCAGGTTAAACATGCCAGGAAAAGAGCTATTACCTCTCAGCCTCACAGGATTGTACATGTAGGAGAAAAATCTGGAGAGTTTTACAAGATTGTACACGCAGGAGAAAAATTTGGAGATTTTTACCGCTGGGAGAAAGGCATCTTATCAATTTAATAATCAGATTATGTGAAGGACTGCCTTCCAGTTTGCATACTATTGGAAAAGTGCAAATTAGCTACATTCTATTCAGAACAGAGCTGGAAGGGACCTCGGAGGTCTTCTAGTCCAACCCTTTGCTCAAGCAGGACAGATAAATGGCTGCCCACTCTCTTCTTAAAATCTTCCAGTGTTGGAGCACCTACAACTTCTGGCGGCAAGCTGTTCCACTGGTTAATTGTCCTGACTGTTAGGAAGTTTCTCCCTAATTCCAGGTTGCTTCTCTCCTTGATTCGTTTCCATCCATTATTCCTTGTTTTACCTTCTGATGCTTTGCAAAATAAGTTGACCCTCAAGTCCCTTATTTGAGGGCAGCCCCTCAAATAAGCTTTCCCCCCCCTTGGATAGTTGCATGAGGCTCGTACAACTCTGGGCCATTGTGGCTCAGCAGTTAGAAGGCAGTTTTGCAAGCTAACTCTGCATCCCCACAGCCAGGAGTTCGATCCTGACCGGCTCAAGTTTAACTCAGCTTCCCATCCTTTTGAGGTGGGTAAAATGAGGACTCAGTTGGTTTGGATGGGCAAGAGGCCGACTCAAACAGCTTAGAGAGGGCTGTAAAGCGGTATATAAGTCTAAGGGCTACTGCTAACCGAGTAGTTCCATCATTTTGTTCCCCTAAAGTAGTTTGCAGAGTATAAACGAGGCAAGCTGAGCCTGCCTGAAGATACATCAAGCCACTTTCCTTTTGATTGCTACCTGAGCTACGACTTAGAAGGATTAGCATCCTTCTTACCTGGAGCCCTAACTTAGTTCCATCCTCGGAACTGAAGAACCCCAAATTCCCGGAGAGAAGGAATTAGAGAGAAGGAATGCCAACTTACCCGGTTGTTTGCAGAGCTCAGAAGAAGCAATGAAGTTGCAAGGAGAAGTTGACACTGGTGAAGATGCAGTGGAGAATTCCACCTTTTATATCTTTCTGGAGGCAGGCAAGTAATTGGGAGACATGCCATGTGCCTGGAGGTTTAATTAATCCATAGCTAGTATTTTTTTTTTCCCTCAGTTATCTTTATTTTGACCTCTGGTAATTGAATAATTGTCTGTTACAATTAATGAGTTGCTGGTTTTTTTTCTTTCCCCACTGTTTTCTTCTTCTTCTTTTTTGTTAACGTTGCGGATTTCAGTTCCACCCTAACATCCTTTTTACTTAGCTTGCACTTTGTTTATCTCCATCCATCCCAACATTCAGACGTCCCATACAGAAAAATAAATATTTCCCCGCCTTTGGTGAAGGATGTGAGTCAAACGGGTTATTCTGCCCATTATTTGTTGCATACCAAAAACCACCGTCCACAGCCCAGGTAGAGGTCAGTAAATTCCCGATGACAGCAAAAAACGGGGGAAAAAAAATTGGACCTGCCCAATCCTCTTCGTGGATGTCAACATCAAGGTGATCTGGATCACCTGTATTTGCGGAAACAAACAAGAGATTTTCCGTGCCAGGAAATTACGTGTCCATTATTACAGTCCAGGCAACTCACCTCTATCTTTGGCACGGGTTAGTAATTTAGGGAACGTCAATCAATATCCTTTTTGCAGGATGAGTTTGTTGTGAGGACAATGAACAGAAGTTGCCTCCAGAAGTTGTGGGTCCTTCATCCCTGGAGACTTTTGAGAAGAGAGTTGACAAGTCAGTGTCAACTCTTAGCATCTACCTTAGACTTTCTCCAGAAGGATCTGTTTCTAACTAGGTCCATCAGGTCCCCCATGGGCCCCTCCATCCTCCCTGTAACTAAGTCCAACCACCCTGTTGCTTATTGTCTTCTTCTGTCCTCGTTCTTTTCTGTTCTTCAGAAGTTTGGGTGCTCCAAAGGCTTTTAAGAAGAAACTGGACAGCCACCTGTCTGAAATGGCATAGGGTCTCCTGCTTGAGCAGAGGGTTGGACTAGAAGACCTCCTAAAGTCCCTTCCACCTCTGTTCTGATTGATCGGTTATGATCTGAAGGAACCTCAGCATCTACACCGTGTGTTCCTCAATGTTCTTTGGATGGCAACTTCATAATGCTTTTAACAGAAGGTCCACTTTCCTAATTTTGATGTGGTTGTTCGGTTTCTAAGTCATGTCCGACTCTTCATGACCCTATGGATTATATCACACCTGGCTTCCCTGTCCTCCATTAGGTCTGCCCAAATTCACAACCTAGGTCTGCTCAAATTCACAACTATTGCATCAACAACACTATCTAACCATCTCATCCTCTGTTGTCCCCTTTTTGCCCTCCATCTTTCCCAACATCAAGGTCTTCCCCAATGAGTCCTCTCCTCTCATCAGGTGGCCAAAATATTTGAGCTTCAGCTTCAGCGTCTGTCCTTCCAAAGAGCAGTCATGGTTGATTTTTTTTTTTAGGATTGACTGATTGGCTCTCTTTGCAGTCCAAGGGGCTCTCAAGAGTCTTCCCCAGCACGACAATTGGAAAGCATCAGTTCTTCAACGCTCAGCCTTCCTTATGGCCCAACTCTCCCAGCCATCCATGACTCCTGGGAAAACTATAGCTTTGACAGTCTATGGAGATTCTTGGTCATCCATGTCATGGTTGTCCCAAAGGTTCTTTTTCAAGAGGTAACTGGACTTTCTGGAAAGCACCTATGGGACATAGCTTTGACTCTACGTACCTTTTTGGACCAGAATCCAAGACAATCCATGGATTTAATATCTTCCTTTTTGAATGTCTGTTTTTATTGACCAGACTTTAAGTACTTGACCTGAACTGGGTTGAGATCAACACCTTGTTCTCTTCCTTTCCTTTCCCCTCCCTCAAAATAAACCCTATTTGTAGAAATGTAAGATTTTGGACTTGTCGATCAAAAGGTCGGCAGTTCAGTGGTTCGAATCCCTAGTGCCGCGTAACGGAGTGAGCTCCCGTTCCTTGTCCCAGCTTCTGCCAACCTAGCAGTTCGAAAGCAGGTAAAAAATGCAAGTAGAAAAATAGGGACCCCCTTTGGTGGGAAGGTAACAGCGTTTTCCGTGCACCTTTGGCGTTGAGTCACGCCGGCCCCATGACCACGGAGACGTCTTCGGACAGCGCTGGCTCTTCGGCTTTGAAACGGAGATGGGTACCGCCCCCTAGAATCAGGAACGACTAGCACGTATGTGTGAGGGGAACCTTTCCCTTTACCCATTTAAGATTTCAGAGGAGAAATATTATTGGCAGGAAATAGGCAAGGGGCTCCCTAAATTTCTTTTCATGAGTTTGGAAATTGGATTCAATTGAAATTCAGCATTTTTTTTGGGAGAGACGCTTCAATCCTTCGGTAGCTCGGATGCCAGCCAAATCTTATTGAAGATCTATGGAGTGTCTCAAACAAAGCATTATTTTTCTGGTTTTGGGGATTAACAGATCTAAATGAAAATCTGACCCAACCGTTTGAGAAACGCATCAAATATTAAAAGCTTGAATGGTCAACACCTTTCCGTGTGGTTATTTTTTTTTTCCTTCCTCCCCTCTTACGTTTGCTGAGTGTGCTGGTTTCGATCTCGTGTCCTTTCCTGTTTACGAACATGAGAAAGCCAACCGAAGGTAAATAAATCCAGGGTGGAAGGAAGGCTAAAATATGCGAGCTTGTTATACGACTAATAGAAGAAAATTATTCAATTAGCAAAGAAGTTGCAAAGCGAGATAAAGATAACATGACAAGTCAGAATTAATTAAAACCTCGGGGAAAATCCGTTCTGGCCTGTTATTAACCAGTTACCGAATGTGTATAAAAGTGTCCATTCGTTCTGCACTTCTCAACAGCTTCAGCTTTTCATCAAAGCATCAGTCCTTCCTTCTTCTACTTGGGTAAGTCCTTGCTTTTCGCTTCATTTAGCCTAGCTTTGATACCTAGCTTCTTCTTTTGATTTTCTATGGAGTAGCAGGCGTCTCCTACCAACCTAGCTACTGTTTTACGACGGCTTATTTTTTCCAGAACGAGGGAACAACAAACTTTGTTGTTGTTGTTCTGGGTGATTGCACATGCGATCCATCCCCACTACCTCTTAGGAGCTTTTCAAGTCCAACCAATTCCCAAGTCTCTTGACTTCAACGCGTTGGCCAAGGCTTCAACTTCAACGCGTTGGCCAAGAGTTTTGGAGAAGTTAGACTTGTTTCTGCTGTGGAATCTTTGGGTCTCTCTGAGATTGGGTTATTTGGGAGAGAACCATTTGGGAGAACAAAAAAGGTACAGTTGGATTCCGTCACAGCAGAATCTAAATTTAGGAGATCTTAAAAATCTAACTAGTTCACAAGCTCCTTTGGCCTGCTCTTTTTGTCATCTTCCAGGAATATTATCTATTCTGCTCTGGGTTTGCTAACCCAACCACTCATTATTTGTAAAACCGCCATCTGAATTCTACTCAGCTAGCAATTGTTTTGAGCAAGAGTTTCAGAGCAACAGATCTGAAAGGTTTTGAGTTGTCTGGGTCGCTAAATAAAAACAGCAAGCTCTCTCAAAGAAATATGGAGCCAACCCAAAGAGATTATAAAGATTTTTAATTGTGATGTCCTACCATAGAAACACAAGCTGGGATTGCAAGCTTGTGTTATTTTATATTTCGCCTTTCTAACCAAAAGAATTTCGTTGAAAGAAACCCAAATTAAAACTCACTGTGTTTTCCTTGCGAGCAGAGCTGTTAGTCCAGCTAGCTTGTTTTTTTTTAAGCTCATCCGGTTATTTGAAATCAAATTTCCATTCGAGAAAAAGCATGAAAAGTTCTCCCGTACAATTGTCCTTCCGAATTTCCACCATGAAGAAACCTTCATGTTGTATGCCTTTTGTATACTGCATTTGTGTCTCCCAGCTTTTAAAATTGTGTCCCAGAAGCGAGTTATAAAATCTTCCTTCCCATATTGGCAAGCACTGTCCTATTGAATTTGGCTGGTGCAAAGAAAACGATTTGATTTTTGGTAAGGATTTTCCAAACATCGGCCAAACAAATAAATGGAGATTAAAAAATCCATCCCTGAATAGCTGGGAAAGAATAGGAGAATTGAAAAGCAGTGTAAGAAAATGAGGCATATGAGATCAAAGGAAATATAACAAATCCTACAGTTAAAATCGGCATTTTTAAAAGGTTTTATACAAAGGCGCAAAAGCCTATGAAATAGGACATCTGATTTGCACATCCCAAAATAAAAAAGACAGGTCATAATATATCAGCAGAATATAGTAATTATGGCAATAATTGCTTCTAGTTATTTCATGCAAGATTCACGTCCGTCAAAACTCGCAAGATTTTTGCACAGAGTGCCACCCAGTGGAAGAAAGATGATATTACCCTCCCCTTTTCCCTCCTCTTCAAAACATTATAATCAGCTCAATTTGGGAAGGTAGAAAAATGAAAGAAATCAGTAAACTGGTTAAACGGGTGCACAGAAGCCTCCATTGCTTAATTAGAAATCTTGGCTTGGAATCCAAGTGTTGGGAGACAGGAAATGAAGGGGGGGGGGGAGAAAAGAAAAAAAATTAATATAGTCTGTTCACAGAATATGACCTTCTGGAAAAGAGTGCAAAATAGTTCAAGATATGAAAACAATGCAGTGTTTTCAAAACTTGGCCTCTTTAAGATGTGCAGACGTCAACCCCCACGATTGAGAATGACTGGCTGGAGAATTCTGGGAGTTGAAATCCGCGCATCTTAAAATGGCCAAGTTTGCAAAACCCTGATCTAGAGGTTCTTCAAGAGTAGATCTTCCACATCTGGTCAGCCACTAGATGTCAGCCAACAGATGCAAAGTGCTTTCAACCTTTGCCGCTCGCTGAGATGTTCTGTCACCTAGATATAATAATCTGCATTAAAAAGAAAATCAAAATAATTGCATTCCCAATCTTGCAAGCCAGACGTTTATTATTGGGAAGGCAAAATTGCAGGCAATTATTAAATTGTTGGCTGGTAGTCTCGAGACGCAACAACGGAGCTGCTGATGCATGTCAACAGACCTCAAATAATGCCTCTGAGTGGCGTGTCTGAACAGCTCTGATATTTACAGTGACCACAATGGAACCAAAAGAGCAGATTTTGTCTGGGCATCCTGATTGCTCCTCCTGGAAACATTTGTCTGGCACAGCTTTGGGCAATCTGAGCTCATTAATTCCTTTTTGTTTTAAAATTATTTTTTCACGGTTCTCCGACAAGCAGGAAGCTCTCTGGGTTGACTCATGTCCTTCTTCTCACGTATCATACCAACCTCGGTCTGCTGTCCGGCACGAATGACTCAACGCCTTGACGTTAATTGATGTGTTTTTTTCTCTCTCCATCCTCTCCAGGTTCACTCCTGCCATCCAACATGTCTTGCTGCCCTTGCCCACCTTCCTGTGCCATTCCTTCTTGTGCCTCCGTTCCAAGGATCGGGCTCGGCTCCTGCGGGACTGGCTCAGGACTCCTCGGTTACGGTGGCGGTGGGGCCGCATCAGCCAGCAGCCTTGGTATTCTCCCAGGAGCCAACGTGGGATGCATTAACCAGATTCCACCTTCTGAAGTTGTGATCCAGCCTCCACCATTTGTGATCACCATTCCGGGGGCCATCCTTTCCGCCAGCTGTGAGCCAGTTGCTGTGGGAGGCTACAGCGCTTGTGCCTCTGGCTCCGGAGGATATCTTGGCGGTGGCGGTGGTCTCGGGTCGATCTGCCGGCCAAGGCGTAGAGCCAGCATCTGTAAATATCCTTGCTAAATCGAAGCAGGATAGGATTATATAACCATGACACGGAAACAGGACAGGACTTATGGACAGCGTCTTTAGGGGAAAAAAAAAAACACTCAGGGCTCAACCTGGGACGGACTCTGAATTTCAAGTGGTTTTCTTTCTTGCCTCTTGGAAAGGGTGGGTAATTTATTGTCTTTGACTCCTTCAAGCTTTTGCACCCCACGGTGCTCTTTTGTGTATCTATTTGGTTTTGTTACGTTAAGGATATCCCCTTCCTCCCCACCCTCTTTTTAATAAACACTTCTCAGCATTGCAGTTACTGACTCTTCCATGGTTTTTGGTCCAGACACAGGATGCCCACTTGGGGTGGAGTCTGCTACGGTCTCTAAAACCATCCCTTAAAAGCAACCAGTGCTATCAAAACCTGAGTAACTGGGAAGGATTGAGTCCCGGTGACAAGCGGAACCACAGTCTGTCCAACCTCATGTTGGTTTAATGTAACATCTTGGGCGATTTCAGACAGCAATATTTTTTATTTATTTATTTGTCAACAAGTACAAGGAAACAGGTAACATTATGGACATAGAAAAGGACACATGAAAAAAATTGACACAAATAAAAAGGATATAAATAGGCAAAACGTAGCCATAAACACATAGAATGAGTACATATAAATGGGGGCAGTAGGACAGGGACGGAAGGCACGCTGGTGCGCTTATGCACGCTCCCTTTAAGGACCTCTTAAAAAACGTGAAAGACTCACGGTAGACAGCTTAAGGTAAAAGGTATGGGGATTAGCGAGACTAACAACAGGATCAGGTAGAGCGTTCCAGGCATTTACTACTCTATGGCAGAAGTCGTATTTCCTACAATCAAGATTAGAGCGAATTACATTGAGTTTGAATCTATTGATGGCCCTTGTGTTATTGCGGTTGAAATTAAAGTACTCATTTACAGGCAGGACGTTTTGGTTTATAATCTTATGAACTAAGTTTAGGTCGGAATGTAGACGGAGTAATTTGAGGCTATCAAGGCCTAAAATTTCAAGCCTGGTGGGATTGGGAATATTTGAGTAGAAGGTCTGAGTCTACGTTTTCCTCTTTTGTAAAAAGGGCAGCTAGGTTCCCGAGACTTGGAACTCCCAAAAGGGCCATTTGTGATTGTCATTATTATTAAATTTATTTGCCGCCTATCTCAACGTGGCGGCTCACAGTCATAAAAGAAAAAAAAGGAAGAAGTAAAAAGGAAGATTAAACAAAGTGAAAAGAAAGTAGAACACTAAAACAACCAAGGGAAAAAAAACCAAGGAATATACCTATATATATATAAGATTAATTTTAAAAAGTGTTAAACAATGCTGATTGTTTTGCACGATCCATATGGAGAGCTAAAAGATTATAGGACTCTTCACAAAACGTACATAACATTGGAAAGTTTACCAACTGCATAGTGTATAAAACTTGACAAGCTTTAACCTTCAGGGTCTAACGATCCTACTTTGGATACAGGTGAAGGATCAGCTCTCTGGAGAAGGGTCTAAGGCTGGGGAAGGTGGAAGGAAAAAGAATAGAATGGAATGGAATAGAATATCAGAGGGAAGGAAGGAAGGAAGGAAGGAAGGAAGGAAGGAAGGAAGGAAGGACAGAATAACAGAGTCGGAAGGGACCTTGGAGGTCTTCTAGTTTAACCTCCTGCTCAAGCAGGAGACCCTATGCCATTTCAGACAGGTGGCTGTCCAGTTTCTTCTTAAAAGCCTCCAGTGATGGAGCACTCAAACTTCTGAAGGACAGAAAAGAACGAGGACAGAAGAGGACAATAAGCAACAGGGTGATTGGACTTAGTTACAGGGAGGATGGAGGGGCCCATGGAGGACCTGAAGGACCTAGTTAGAAACAGATCCTTCTGGAGAAAGTCTAAGGTAGATGCTAAGAGTTGACACTGACTTGACAACATATGCTCAACCAAGCTTCAACCTTGGTTTGCGTTCTGTATGTTGTACATACAGCCTTGTGAGATTCATAGATGGTTTGATATCTTTTATGAGAGCTTTGTTCAATAACTAGACTAGCCTCTTGCTAAACTGCAACAACAGCACCTTCTTCTGTCTTCTATCATCATGCCCATAAAAGTAAACAGGCTTTGAATATATTTCTTACACGCTCATGGCCAGTTGTGGCAAAAAATTGTTCATTTAAAGCTGACGGCAGAAGGAGGTAGATATGAAGCAATCGCACAGTGTCTTCAACTTAGCTTGTGATACAAGCTGTAGGTCAACCCAGCTTTGGCTTCATTGAGAAACAGATTTGGACAACCAAGATAGTCCAAGTAAACTGGAATAGTCTATCCACAGAACTGCGAAGTTTGTGTGGAGACTCACCAGCGACGGCAAGCTAGAAGTTGGACAAAGCCAGAAGAAGCATCAGTCCTTCTTATATACAGCATCGTTGGGTGTTTCTTTTTGCTGGAGGAGATGTTCTACTTGCAGGGTGTTGGAGATCTAAGTTGTTATTATTCTTCCATTACTATCCCTTTGTCATCAGGTTTGCATTCCATTCATTTTTGGGGAATATTAGAAGCTGGAATCAGGTTGCTTCTCCTAATTTCCCCAAGCGGAGTTAGACTAAGTCACAGGTGTAAATTATTAGCAATGTAATTGGATGGAGAACTTCCCAGATGACCTCTGCTGATCGCCATCCAGATTTAGACTCCTTCAGGGATTGTTTCTCGAAGCAAAATTGAATCTGTCTCTCCTTTTTTGGTGGTCCTTTTCCTTCCCACATAGAGTCATGGGTCCCATCACATGTTAAGCCATGTTTGTCTAGTCATGGTTTATTGAGTAGGCTAGAATTGGCTTGGTTCACATGTGACCATTGACTCTAAACCAAATTTTCACTGTCTACTAACCAACCAACCAACCAACCAACCAACCAACCAACCAACCGCATTTTAGGATGTAGCCCTTGCTCATTGTGATCTTATGGTGGAGTTTTTGAAGGCTTGTGAGGACTATCACAGTGGGAATCATGTTTTCTGGCTCACTTTTATATTTCTGATAAGGTGATCAAGCTAGCAACACACCGCACCCCTGTTTTGGCTCATCTTTTTTTACAAAAACAGATGGAATTTTGCATTTAATTCAAAATCGTAACTGTCATGTGTATGGAGTTCAAATGTTGACTGTTTCAGTGTTAAACCATGTCTTAGGAAAGAAAGGAAGGGAAGGGAAGGGAAGAGAAGGGAAGGGAAGGGAAGGGAGGGGAAGGGAAGGGAAGAGAAGGGAAGGGAAGGGAAAGGAAGAGAAGGGAAGGGAAGGGAAGGGAAGGGAAGAGAAGAGAAGAGAAGAGAAGAGAAGAGAAGAGAAGAGAAGAGAAGAGAGATGGCTCCAGATATTGAAGCTGTATATATAATTTTTTTTTGCTTTAAATAAAAAAAAAAATTAGAAATATATTATTTATTTATTTATTAAGCTTATATGCCGCCCTCTCTCCGAAAAGGACTCAGGGCGGCTCACAGCAATAAAATAGACAAATCAATATTAGATGTTAAAAAACCATTAAAACTCCCCTTAAAAACCGCTTCAGTCCAAACCGGCCTGGTGTAATAACCCTGTCTTAAGGTCACGGCGGACCTTAAAAGAAAGAGCGCAGGTCAGGGGCCACTCGGAGCTCCAGGGGGAGTTGATTCCATAAGGTAGGTGCGCCCACAGAGAAGGCTCATTCCCTAGGAGTCACCAGACAACACTGCCTGGCCGACGGCACTCCAAGGAGACCCTCTCTGTGGGAACACACCGGGCGATGGGGAGCTGTTGCTGGCCGCAGATGGTCCGTCAGGTACCCTGGGCCTAAGCCATGTAGGGCTTTATAGGTGATAACCAGCACCTTGAATCTCACCTGGATTGGGTGAGATTCATATGGAAGATTGATGGAACAAAATAACAATCTAAAGTCGTATGGTATTTCAAGGGGCTAGAAAAATGATGATCCAAGCCATTGATGAATTTCTTCATCCTTCTTCCTAAGCTCTGGAAATGAAGAGGGCAAATTACAAAGATGATTTGGTGAGGCCCTAGGCCCTCATTTGATGATGATACTGAATTATATGGCGATTTTTCTTCTTCTAAGCCCTTAAATGGTAGCTATTTTCCTGGGCGATGGAAGTTGAATGCAGTTAGTTCTAGATTTGGAAGAGCAGGTGAAAAATTTAAAGAAGCAGGTGAATTGCGTGCTCCTTCCAATTAAAACTTGGCCATCTTCCTGGGAAGACATGAAAGATACAAGGGTAAGGCAGCAAAGTGAGAAGCCTGTTTCCTCTAAAGTTCACTGATGACCTCAGGTGAAGGTGCTTCCCAGAGGTTCACATCAGAGAGAGAAATGTGCACATTAAAATTTCTGATCCAAGCAATTTGGGACTGAGTAGGGAGACTCGGCCAATGTAAGTCCAAACATGTCATTTCCTTCTGGTTGTGATTTTGTTCTAAGAGAAGAATGTAGCACCAAAAGTGGGAGTTCCTCTTTGGGTGGAACAGCCAAAGAATTTTGAAGGGAACCCAAAATAAGTTTTCAATCTGGGGTGGATGAAGACTTTTGTCCCCTTTGAACATTGAGAAAAATGTGAAAAGTATATCTCCTTCAAGTCAGATTGAACTCTTGAGGACTTCAAGGAGGTGGCCAAGTGCTTTTCTTGCCGATAATGCTGAATGCCTTAGCGCTTGTTATCTTTTTTTGACAACCAATCCAATTTCTAGTCCTGAGAGTTCCTATTATTCTTCCATGAAATACCAAGAAATTTAACACAACGTCACTTTTTCGCTGACCTTTGTGCTGTTCTACAAAAAAACCAACCAACCAACCAACAACCCAACCAACAACCCAACCAACCAATCAACCAACCAACCCAACCCCACCCAACCCAACCCAACCCAACCCAACCCAACAACCGAACCAGAGCAGAGTGGAGCTGCCCCCCACAAATTAATTTAATTTAGTTTCTTGTTATTTTATTGATGACGATGTTAACCATTCAATCAAGTCTGACCCTTGATTGATTCTATGGTCCAGGTTTCTCCACATCTTCTGATCTTGAACTACTTCTTTGAGTTGTTCTATGCTCTGGCTGGTGTCAGTTTGATGGTGTCCGGCCACCGTGATCTTTGGCAGCCATACTTTCCTTTTACCGCTAACTCTTCCCAACATAATTGCTTTTTTCCAGTGAATTCCCCTGTGTGACATGGCCAAAATAAATGAGACAAAATTGTATGATTTTGGTTAATTTATTACATTCCAGTTAATATGACTTTTTTTTTTTTGATATTTGAAGAAGCTTCTATAAGCTCTGTAGCAGCCAGTTACAGAGGTGGGATTCAGCCAGTTCTGTCCGAATTGCACGAACTGGTAGGGGCGACTACTCACCTGCCCGGACGTAATGTGCGACTACTGCTCATGCGCAGAGGAATGCACGCACATTTGAGAACCGGTAGGGAAGGTAAGTGAAACCCTCCTCTGCTCTGTAGGCTTCACTGGAGCCACCTTCAAGATGTTCAAACCCAGATATTTTTTTAGAATACCTGAGCTGGAAGATTTCTTCAAGGAAATGTACTATAATATCCAACTCAACACGCGGTCTTCTCTTGAAAGTAACAAAAATCACTTTTTTCTGCAGGAGCAAAAAATTATAAATTTGTGGAGGAATGAACACTTCAAATTACATCACTGTGACGGGCTAGAATTCTCCGTGACAATATTCTCTAAGTAAGAGATTTGTCCTTCTTAATTTTTCATACACATTTCCATCAAACTCAACAAAACATGGCCATTTAAAAATCCAACTCCAAAGAAATGTCTCCTCCATCACCCCCCAAAACCAAGATCTTTAATTTGAAGGGTAAGAAGAAGTCTAAAATCACTGTAGAAACTAATCAGTTGTGGAAACTAGCTGTGGAAACTAGTCATCATTAATCCACCTGGTCTAATCCTCGTCCTTAGACTTTAATATACTCCAATGATAGGGAGCATAATGCGTAATATTCACACCCAAACACCCCAAAATTAGCAGGGACACAATGACAACAAAGCAAGGATGGCTGCTCCAGAGCCCTTTCATTTGAGATGAGACATACATAATTGGTAGACTTCACTGGTCAAGACGCTTGTCAGGTTCCCCAAGAAACTGTATAAAAGCTGCTGCCTAGCTTCAGTTCTTCAGCAGGACTTCTCACTTCTCCTTCACTTCTCTTCTCCAGCTCTCTCCGGTAAGTTGGATTTGACATTCTATTAAATGCATCTAATACCTCCGAGAAGTCATTTTGGACTTCGACCAACAGCCTAACCCCAGGAGTCATGCTCCTCCTGGTTCAGTTATGAACGTTCTTGCTGATTTGTGTTTGTTTTCCTTGCTTGCTTCCAACAGATAGTCCACACTAGCAGGTTGGTGACCTAAGAGAGCTTAAATTTTGACATAGGTGTAGAAACCTAAGAAGTTATTCTTTGCAAGTCTTTGAGGGAAGTTGCTCCAAGTTTTCAACTTGGATTGATTCTCCAGGATTGCTGTCTGGAATTTTCCAGGTCTACTTGGAGATGTAGAAGATCGCATAGCAACCTGAACATGGAAGGCAGAAGAGGGTTTATATGACGACCAGTTTAGGAAGATCTAGATTTGGGATTGGCTGACGATAAGATCCATTACTCTACTTTATGAGTTGTGTTTTGTCAGACGAGACCCCTATTTATTTTGCACCTATTGTAGACTTGCTTTTCAATGCACCTCTACTAGTACCATGGATCCAATGTTGCCGTTGACCAAGATAGCCAATTTATGAATGCAACCAATTAACGTATATGTACCGAATATGCAGTTGAATCTCTAACACTGTTTGTATATTGGTTAGCTTGACTATGTAGCACTGAAACAAAATTCAAGAGATCCCTTAACAATGGACTTGGGAAGTTTATAGGATGGCAGCAAATGTTAGTTTTGGGGACAGTTAGAGGGGGGGAAAAATCTACAAATATCATCCATCCTGCCTTCCGTAAATCTTACATCCAAAATATTCTGAGTTCTGGAGGAACCATAGTTTCATGAGAACAAAACACAGGTTCATTGAGAAGGAGAGGATAAGCCTGTTTGATCAGTGTTGGGAGAGTAGTTTAGAAATGCTATTTAAGTTTTCTTTGGAAGAAGTGGAATAAAGGTGGTGATTTGTAGGCAGTTCTTTGCTCCTCATGCTTACCGTTTCTTATCCTTTCTGCCCATTGCAGGCTAACCTTCATCATCTCCAACATGGTGTTCAGCTGCCACAAGCCAACTTGTTTCAGCCCATCTGGACCTATTTTCCCAGTCGGGGGTAGCTCATCTTGCTGTGTCCCAGTCTGCCACCCCAGCTGTGGCATCCCTTGTGGACCCCCCACTGTGTGTGTGCAACCTCAGCAGCCTTCCTGCATCCCGGTTTGCGGATCTCCTTGTGGGCCACCCACAGTTTGTGTCCAACCCCTGCAGCCTTCCTGCATCCCGGTTTGCGGATCTCCTTGTGGGCCACCCACAGTTTGTGTCCAACCCCTGCAGTCTTCCTGCATCCCGGTTTGTGGTCTCCTTGTGGGCCACCGAACAGTTTGTGTCCAACCCCTGCAGTCTTCCTGCATCCCGGTTTGTGGATCTCCTTGTGGGCCACCCACAGTTTGTGTCCAACCCCTGCAGTCTTCCTGCGTCCCAGTCTGTGCGTCTCCTTGTAGCATCTCTTGTGGGCCACATGGAGTGTGTATTCAACCAAAGAGCAGCTTGCCATCTTGTTACTCCCCATCTGGCCCTATCTTTCCCGTTAGCTCATCCAGTAGTATCCCCATTGCTCCCTTATGTGTCCCGTCATCTAGGCCATCCTGTTTCAATCCATCTGGCCCCATCTTCCCTGTCAGTGGCGGTCATCCTTCCTGCGTTCCAACCTGTGTCATTCCATGCAGCCCCTGCCACTTGTTCATTTGAATAACCACGGAATAGCTCTCTAATACGGTCCTCCTGGAATTGAAAATTATGGCACAGATTCATGACCAAGGTTACGGCTTCTGGATTCTAAAATTCCACGAGCCTTCACAGTTCTTCAAAACTTGATTTAGGGGAGTTGCTCCACATCTCTGCAAGTTAATCTTAGTGTTAAAAAGGTTGAATTCAGACTCAGCTATTTTAAATAGACTCCTTAGAGTCCGTGGGAGCTTAGATGGGTCTAGTTTGAGTATGTTGAAGACTCAACCCAAGCTCCTCGTAGCTGAGTTTCTTCTGTCTAAGTTCCAATAACTGTATCCCCATAATGGCGGTAAATACTGTAGATCGTATATTGCAGCCAACCTTCTCATGAACGTCTCCTGAAGAATCAAAAGAAGACATCATAGAAGCATGATGGAAGATGTCTTCAGAGACTGTCATCGTGAGACAAGACATAAGTTCTTCTGGCTGTCTTCTACAGGTTTTGTTTATTTTTTTGGAACGACAGCACCTTAAAGACATTGGGGTTAAACTATTTCTCTAGTGGAATTCTCCAAAATCTTCACGTTTGCATGTGTATGCTTCTAGTTTAGGACTAACAAAGGACTTTTGCTTTCCCCCCCATATGCACCCGCCTCAAAATGTTCCACGTTCAGATAAGATGACTACCACACTATGCAACAGTGTCCTTGACGCTTTAATTTGATTTCTCAAGCTTAGGATAATGCTTTATAGTCTGGGCGTTGTTTTTGTAACTCTGTTATGTTATGTTATGTTCTTCATGCATGAGACTCTGCATTTCCTCTGTTCACTCCTTGCTTCACATTCAATAAAATTCCCTTTAGTGCACAAAAATATTTTCTGCTCTTCTGTTAATTTTTTGACACAACAATCCATCATGAAAGTGGTTTAATTCTTCCTCTAAGAATGTGCTGTCACACATACACAAACACACACACAAATACACACACACACACACAACTGTGGTTTAGTGCAGTGGTGAAATACAATTTTTTTTTACTACCAGTTCTGTGGGTGTGGCTTGGTGGGCATGGCAGGGGAAGGATACTGCAAAATTTCCATTCCCACCCCACTCCAAGGAAGGATACTGCAAAATCTCCATTCCCACCCTACTCCAGGGGAAGGATACTGCAAAATCCCCATTCCCTCCCCACTCCTGGGTGAAGGATATTGCAAAAATCCCATTCCCACCCCACTCTGGGGCCAGCCAGAGGTGGTATTTGCTGGTTCTCCAAACTACTCAAAATTTCCACTACTGGTTCTCTAAAACCTGTCAGAACCTGCTGGATTTCACCCCTGGTTTAGCGGGTGTATTAATATTCCTCCTCCCAACTCCCTTCACCAAAAACCCAGAACTGTCCCAATTAAGTCCAGCCACAAGCAGACCGATACTAATCCACAGAGCAATGGCCAAGGAATCTACAAGGCACTTGAAAGTTTCCCTACCAAAATGAGCCCACCAAGCAAAATGAAACCCACAACACAAGAGGGTTCACGAGGCAAGAAAAGTCCAGAGTTCACAAGGCATGATCCGAGTCAAGGTACGGTGTCAATCCAAAGCAAGGCAAGAATCACAATAACCAGAAAACACACAGCTAGGAAATAAACACATTTCTCCCCACCATTGCTTCCATCCATCTGCTAAATAGCCAGATTCTGGTGCAGCCCAGCAAGAAGGATGAGGCTGCCTCCTCATGAGTCATCTGACTGACCTTCTCTGCTGCTGCATTTCCTCTGTCCTACGTGTTCTTGGATCGGGAAGACAGAAGGCAGTTCCTCTTCCTCATTGTTGGCTGGCTGCAGTTGCTTGCTTTCCCCACCCAAAACCTCAGGGTTTTAGTCAAATCCCTCCCAGAGGCAGCCTGGACCAACTCCCCTCCAGACATACCTGGAACTGGTTCATCCTCTTCCGAACTGGCATCTGGGGAAGCGTGTGGGGGATTCATCAAAAAAGGATTAAAGTGGATCTTCCACATTGGAAAAGCCAAATAAATCAAGCATTCATGTTCTCTGTCTGGCTTTTCTTCCCAGAGGGCACACAAGACAACCTTGTGTGATAATAAATAAGAACAGAATAGAATATCAGAGTTGGAAGGGACCTTGGAGGTCTTCTAGTCCAATCCCCTGATTAGGCAGGAAGCCCTACACCACTTCAGACAAATGGTTACCTAATCTCTTCTTAAAAACTTCCAGTGTTGGAGCATTCACAACTTCTGAGGGCATTTCACCAATTAATAGTTCTGTGAGGAAATTTCTCCTTAGTTCTAGGTTGCTTCTCTCCTTGATGAGTTTCTATCCATCGCTTCTTGTCCTGCCTTCAGGTGCTTTGGAGAATAGCTTGACTCCCTCTTTTTGTGGCAGTCCCTGAGATGCTTTTGGTTCCAGTACGGGTCCTAAAAATTGTCCGTGTGTCTGTGGGATATTTCTTTGAACTTAGTATAACTCAGCTCAGCTCAACTTCACTGAAGAATACTAATTGTTGCTATCGTTAGAATTTTGTTTCCCCCCCTAAGTTTCAACTTATTAAACAACTCCACATTTCATTTTGGAGTTTGTGGTAGTGATGATTTTCACACAGAAACCAAGGGATTCACTTGCTGACTTCCCGACTACTCACCATGCTTGGATAGAAAAATGGGCAGCACATTAAAATAAAATAAAATAATAAAATAATAAATAAAATAATAAAATATAAATAATAAAGTAAAATATAAAATAATAAATTAAAATATATAATAATATAATATAATATAATAACAAAACATAAAATAACAAAACAAAATAAAATAGAATGCAATGTAATGCAATACAATACAAGTACAAGTACAAGTACAAGTACAAGTACAAGTACAAGTACAAGTACAATTACAAGTACAAATACAAATACAAATACAAATACAAATACAAATACAAATACAAATACAAATACAAATACAAATACAAATACAAATACAATAAAAATGTCTGGCTCTTCCCTGCAAAGCAGAAAGACGTCCTGAAACATTTGTTCCATAATTTGTTTGCATAGTGATGCCGTTTCCATGGCAAAAAAGGAATGAAATATTCAGACAATATTTAGAAATGGGAACTAGACTCCTTTAGGAGAGCTGGGTGGGAAATTTTATCCAAGTTCAGAGCTATTTTCCATTTAACATGAGGTAATGGATTCCTCCTCATTGGCACAAAGAGGTAAAGTGGGCAGTCTTGCTTCCTCTTCGATTCTGTGCCTCATGAAACTCTTTCTCGGTGACCTAATTGGTCTCTTTCCTGTCTCTTTCCTCAGTTTTTCATTTCTGTTTCTGTCTTGCTCTCAATTTACCTTGGCTTTGCTTTTCCCGCCAAATTTACTCTCTCTGTCTCTCTGTCTCTCTGTCTCTCTGTCTCTCTGTCTCTCTCTCTCTCTCTCTCTCCCCCCCCCCTTCGTTGCTACCCAGGCTATGCATTCTGATTGGTGGAGGACTGCCAGCCAATGAAAAACAACTGATTCTCTTACTGGCTCTTTTCAGTGGATGCTTAGTATTTTTTAGCCTCTGCTCCCTGAGTGAAATGTTATTTCTAGCCTTGTATTCCAAAGTGATCTCTTCCACCCTCAGGGTCTTGTGGCACAAGACCACACATTCTTTATACACACAATAACTAAATTCTGGCTTTGTGAGGAGAGCTTGGTGGAGATCTTTATCCAAGTTCAAAGCTATTTTCCATTTAACATGAAGTAATGTAGAAGCCAAGCGAGGCAATCTTGTGTCCCCTTCAATTCTGTGCCTCACTAAATTCTTTCTCGCAACCACAATCTGTCTCTTTCTTCAATTCTTCATTTGTGTCTCCCTCTCTCTCATTCTCTGATTTTACCTCAGCTTTTCCCGCCAAAATTCTTCTCTCTTCCCCACCTTTGTTGCTACCCAGACTATGCATTCTGATTGGTGGAGGGCTGCCAGCCAATCAGAGGTGAATAATCCTTATTGGTTCTCCTCAGTGAACACTTAGAATTTTTTATGCTCCACACTCTGAGTGGAATTCTATTTCCAGCCTTGTATTCCAGAGGCTGATCTCTTTCATCTTCAGGGTCTTGCTACACAAGACCGCACATTTGTGATACACACAGTAATGAAATTCTGGCTTTGTGAGGCAATGCTTATTAAGCCATATATGCTTATTCACAGGGGGAACCCTCATTATTTTTCCAGGCTTCTGAAAGTTGAACTGTAGCCTCATGATTGTAGGGATCATCAGCTAATCACAGTGTTGGAAAAAAAGAGGTAAAACATGAGGAGATACTATGAGGAAAAGTTCACGTTTATCTCAGGAGTTATCCTGCTGGGTGAGAGCACACGACTCTCAGACTTTGCTTCTTTTAATGCAAAATCTACCTTTATATACTTGCGCCTTGATGGTGCTTTCATTTTTCTTTTCTTTCATTTTAAAAGTTTTTTATTAATAATTCAAATTTAAAAACAATGGACATGGCTTGATATCTCCGGGTTTCTAACATTTCCGTCTAATTCAAATTAATAAATAATATATTCCTTAATCTATATACAAATTTACATCATTACATGTCAAGCATTCTATGTAATCCCTCCTAAACAACTATATCCATATTCAATAAACCTACATCACACTCACAAGTTCAGTATACATTGACATATATATTTCTAGACATTCACTACACCTTCTTCTTGGCATTCTTCCTCTTGTCTAACCATTCATAAAATTTAGTCCAGATTTCATAACATGTTGATTCACTTTTATTTTTGAATTCCAAAGTGAGTCTGTCCATTTCTGCACAATTGAAGATTTTACATAACACTTCTTCTGAAGGTGTTTCTTTACTCTTCCGTTTCTGAGCAAATGCTATTCTTGCAGCTGTTAATATATGTAGCATTAGGTAGGTTACATTTTTATTATATTTACCATCTGTCATTCCCAATAAGAAAAATTCTGGTTTGATTTCTATTTTAATCGTTAAAATTTCTTCTAGCCAGCTTTTTATTTGATACCAAAAACTTTTTGCTTTCGAGCACTCCCACCACATATGGTAATAGGACCCTAGGACCACCTCACATTTCCAACATCTTGAAGAATATTTTTTACTAATTTTTACCAATCTTGTGGGTGGGAAGTAGAACATTTTATACAGGTTTTCTTTATATGAGGTCGCCAATGTAATTTTAATATTTTTTCCCATAGATTCATCCAATTATCCAAATCAATACTATGACCAAAATATTTATTCCAGGTTATCATAGTTTCCTTTACTTGTTCTTCAAACAGGTCTTGTTCTAATAGATAGAAGTATAATTTCTTTATGGCCTTACTCTCCGTACTTAGTAAAATTTTATCCAATTCTGTTGATTCCATTTTTATGCCCCATTCCTTTTTATCCTTCATAAATTTGGATTGTATTTGTATTGGTGCTTTCATTTTTCAAGGTCAGCTAAATCCTGATTCCTGCGAAGATGCATTGAATGGGCTGGTGAACATTGTCTTTAGAGTATATTTTTGGAAAGCACATGAAACCTCCATTCAGCCACTGAAACTCATAAAGTAGGTTACATCACCGTTTAAGAAATGATAGTCGGTGGCCGTAGATGGCTATTGTGACCCTAATGACAAGCTGTGACTCAATTAACAGTAACAGAGTTGGATGGTACCTTGGAGGTCATCTAGTCAAGCCCCCTGCTCATGCAGGAGACCTGTACTAGGGATTCGAACCGCTGAACTGCCGACCTTCCTGATCGACAAGCTCAGTGTCTTAGTCACTGAGCCACCTAGTCAGGTTAAAGTCCAGGCAAATTGCTGTGGAGTCACCAAAATCCTTTCCCTGAAGCTTTGCTAAATATTTCTGGAGGAACCAATTCCTGTTACTCAACGCAACAATGGATCGTCATGACTTTTGTGGCTTTGCAGGAGACACAACTTGAAAACCACCAAGAAGAATCAAATACAAAGATACACCAGAAACCATATTGATATCATGTACTAAGGTAGACTTTATTGAAAGGTAGACAATCTGGCATTGAAAAATGAGTAGACAAAGTTGGAAGAGCATGTTGTTCAAATCTACCCTAGCATGAGAACAGGAAGCTCAGCTAGCTACATTGAAGGACATTTGACAGAGGTCTTCAGATTGTGTAGAGCAATGACCAAAACTACTCAAGGAAAGGTTCTTCCCACCACTAAATAACTACAGGTTTAACTAAGGAGATGATCCTTGGGTCTGGGTGCCAAATGAGTGAAGCTAGTAGAAAATGCATGAAATACATTTCCGATCTCTTCTTCCACTGGAATGGTGAACGATTGGAAGCTTCAGCACCCAGTTCCCAGGAAGTAGTCCATGGATCCATCATATCGTTCTCAATTCTTGACCAAACTTGTACCAGGCAGCAACGGTCCTTTGGAGGTTCAGCAAACGAAGCAAGGGGAGCTTGACATAGGAATACAACAGGCGGGTGGAGGGTTAGAGCTAGGAGAAAGGTTCATTGGGATGGAGATGGTAGGGGCAGGAGAAGGTTGACTAGGACAAAATGGGATGTAACGAGGTGGACTAGGGCTAGGAGGAGGTGGAATGAGGGAGCTCAATGGGATAGATATGGTAGGACCAGAGCCAGAAGATGGTTGACTAGAGGAAAGTGGGATGTAACAAGGTGGGTTAGGGCTGGAAGGAGGTGGAATGAGGGAGCTCAATGGGATGGAGATGGAAGGACCAGAGCTAGAAGATGATGGAGGAGGAGATTGGCCAGAGCTCAAAGGAATGGAGATGGTAGGTCCAGAGCCAGAAGGTGGTTGGCTAGAGGAAGTTGGTGGACTAAAGCAGATTGGGATGGAGGGAGGTGGTGTGGAAGGCTGGGGAGGACTGCAAGAGATGCTCATGGTTGGCATTCCCGATGGCTGCCCAGAGGGCTGGTAACACAGTGGTGCAATGGGTATCATCTGGCAAGGTGGCATGCAGCAGCCGAGCATCTTGCTGGAGATGATGAGGGCAGGTAGCCTGAGACAAAGAAGAAAGGTCAAACTGTCAGTCTTACAGGGTTGACTAAACAAAGAAACCAAGGTTGTGTAGGCCAGGACCCAGTTTTTTGGAATAAATCTTCAAAGCCTGAATTAATTTCTCCCTCCATTCCTTCCTTAAATTTGTGTGAACATATTGGAGATGTTTCCTCAAGTTTTTCTTGAGCTTGGCCCCTCGTATCTGACTATTGTCTTGGTAGCATCTTTTCTTCCTGTCCTTCAAAGCCATTCCCTCTGCCCTGTCCATTAACCCACCAGTTTGAGATGTTTCCTCAACTTAATTTCTTCGCTTGAGCTTGGCCCCTCACATCTGTCCATTGTCTTGGTAGCATCTTTTCTTCCTGTCCATCAACCCATCAGTTTATCACACCTTCCTTGTTTAGAACATTACCAAGACCTGGAAGAGAATGACTCCCATTTGCCCACCCTGGTGAACCAGCTACCTCACAAATGAAGATCTTTAGAAAGCTGTAGTTGTAGAGAATAATTTTCTGGGCTAGGAAAGCTCCCATCCGCCATAACTCCGAAGTCAAGAGCAAGAAGCACTTGAACCTGTGTATCTAGTACAATGTTGGATCCAACTTACCAAAAGAACTGGAGAAGAGAAGTTCAGAGGAGGCAGGAGAAGCTGATGGAGAATGGATTCAATGCAAGAGCTTTTATACAAGTCTCAGCCATCCTGAAGGTAGAAAGAATCCTGATCAAAAGCATCCAACTTTTATTTCATCTTCAAAGAAACAGATCAAGCTGCTTATATTTTTTCCTTTGTGTCCGCCTTTTAATTGGAAGAATGATTATTATTTTCTTTGTCTCCTTGAACAATATTAGAAGTCAGAATAGGATATTCTTGTCAAGCATGTGATCAAGGTGGGTATTTACTTAATAGTAGATTACTAGAGGTTTTCTTCCAATTGTTCTTAGTCTTTGAGGGATTAAGACATTTTAGGAATTTGCACATTGGATACCTGTCATGGAAGACCACTTCTAAAACATTTGACTATTTTTCAGCGTTGATGGGTATCATGTCATGGTACATCCTTAGAGGAGATGTTGAAGGTTCCTTACTTGAGTCAATAGATGGGGATCTGAGTTTCGAGGGGGCCTTCCTTGGTGGTGACTTCCACACTAGGGAATGGTTTGGTGTCTGAGATTCATGATGCTTAGTTTAGTTTACTTTATGGTCATTCCGCATGGTACAATGAAATTAAACGCCATCTTCAGTGTACATTATAACTATAAAAATAAAAACACGACCATACATCCTTTACATTCCATATAATTGAAATTGAAAATCCGATATTGCACTGTACCGTAGAATTCAATATGGTTATTGCCTTCGGATAGAAGCTGTTTTTCAGCCTATTTGTCCTTGTTTTTAATATCCTGTACCGGCTGCCAGATGGTAATAGTTAAAAAAAAAAAAGAAAAAAAGAAAAGAAAGAGAAAAAAGGGTGCCCAGGATGAGATGGATCTTTAAGAATGTTTTGAACTTTCTTAAGGCAGCAGGAGCTATCGAGTTCTTCCAAAGAGGGGAGAGGGAAACCAATTATCCTCTGGGCAATGATGTTGACCTTCTGGAGTGCTTTCTTATCTGCCACTGTGCAATTGGCAAACCATACATAGATGCAGTAAGTTAAAATACTCTCTATGGTGCAGCGGTATGCCCCCGACTCCCAGTGATTCCGTCTGTCTTACAGACGTAAAACCTGAAATATTTTAGCTAACGTTGTCGACTTTGTGCAAGCCCTTTTAGACAACTATTCTCTCCAGCTTCGTGGTGGCGATAGTGGTTTGGGGCTGCCTTTTTGATCCTGGCAACCCTGAAGCTGACCTAACCGAAGCTATCTTGGAGCTTCAGTGTTGTCTATTACTTGGAACCCCGACAGATACCATAGAAGTCCTATTTCACTCATATGCTAATTTGAGTTCAACTCTTGCTCCAGAGGGAAATCTGCAAAGATAGGTTCCAGCTCCATGTCTGGAAGTGCATTTTCCCCCCCATGGATGGAGTTTCCTGCTTCTCAATCACCTGCAACAAATTCCTGCGAGCCATTTTAGCTGCACCCAAAGGAACTTCAAATGCCCAGTTAAGAATTGAGACTGGTATGCCTCAAATTCAGGTAAGAGCCTGGAAGATGATGATCATTTATTGGCTAAAAATGGATTTCTTTCCAGGGGGACTGTCATCCCTGTTGGCTGACAATTTCCCTTCCTCCTGGAAACGGGTGATAGATCACAAGCTGGGCTCTTATGGGCTCTCGCCGGTGTTCTTAATGTCCCTAGGCCAGTGATGGTGAACCTTTTTAGCACCGAGTGCCCAAACTGGAATGTGCGTGCATGTGTGCACGCCAGAGCACTGGAAACCTGAGCATCAGCTGGCTGGTGTGCATGCCTGTTTTGGGGGCATTTTTGACCATTTTCCAGGCTGTTTTCAGGCTGTTTTTCGGGCCATTTTCAGGCCGTTTTTTGGGCTGTTGTTTGGGGTGAGGGCCTGGTGGCTCAGCAGACTGATAGCATTGTGATTAACACCAGCTGTCTGCAATTACTGTAAGTTCGAATCTCACCAGGCTCAAGGTCGACTCAGCCTTCCATCCTTTCTAAGGTAGGTAAATTGAGGACCCAGTTTGTGGGGGCAATAAGCTGACTTTGTATAAATATACAAAAGTATGAAGGCGATTGCTTAACGCATTGTAAGCCCCCCTGAGTCTCCGGAGAAGGGCGGCATATAAATCAAATTAAAAAAAAAAAAGTAGACAGTTTAAGGTTAAAGTTTTGGGGGTTTGGAAAAGAAACCACAGAGTCAGGTAGTGCATTCCAGGCATTGACCACTCTGTTGCTGAAGTCGTATTTTCTGCAATCGAGTTTGGAGTGGTTTACCTTAAGTTTGTATCTATTGTGTGCTCGTGTATTGTTGCGGTTGAAGCTGAAGTAGTCATTGACAGGTAGAACATTCCTACAGATGTTCTCCTGATTTCCCCTTCCCACAGTTCTTCCCTGCTCCCGACTCCATCGTTATATCTTGAGGATGAGATCTAATGATGTTCAGCTTGGATTTCTTCCATTAGCCCCTTTACCACCTCAGATGTAGGCTAATTTTTGTCCAACATGTTTAGACAAAATTGAAACATCTGCTACTTCCAGTGTAATAAGTAGTTTGGTCCTAGGAGTACCCATTTATTAATCTGAGTGATACCTTCAGGAAAATCTGAGCTGGCTCTTCATCTGCTGCCCTACATTGCATATGCCTTCCTTGAAATAGATTAGAAGGTAGACTAACTCATGTTTGATGATCAACTTGAAGGTGATACTTCTTATTAGTAAACTAATGAGAGAAGAGTACAAGGGCAGAAAGCTGAAGGACATTATCCTTTTAATTTCCTGGGCAGTGAAAAAGACCAAAGATACTATCTTAAAAGGAAGGCTAGGAGCCAATGAGAATGAGCCTGCAAGCTATGTAGCAAAATCCTTTTGCTTGCTTTCCCTTCCAGCTGGTTGGTGTCTCATTCCTTAAAAACATCAAATGACTTTAGGAAAAGAAACCAGAAAATCTAGAAGACATTCAACATGGCATCTAGGTTCCATAAAATTTCAAGCCAACCCCTCTAAAACAGCCATATGTGAAGCTGTATGAAGATGGGAGATGGGAGAGGCTGATCAGGGTCTCATCCTACGTCAAACATTCACAACCAATGTTTTCTCAAGAAGAAGACACTTGTCATGAACAGACCTGTCTCAGAAACTTGAGGGCTAGTTGATGGAAGCGGCGTGCGATTTGAGGGAATTCTACTCTGGAAACCTTACATTCTAGCCACAAACTATCATTTCGGATCCTGGTATCTGATCCTTCTATTTACTTCTAAAGGAGAGATGGGCTGCTGATTGATGACTGTAGAGTTTGCCAGCTAGTTATGACGTTGAAAAAAATGACGTGGACCAGTATGTTCACTGATGAATAATCCAAAATAATGATGGTTAAATGGTCAAGTAATAGCTGGTGGAGAAATTAAGAGAGTGCGCAAGGAAAATCCCATGCCTGGTGACACCATGATGGAAAAGACATTACTGCCTTCTGATGTGGTCACACTGCAAGGAAGTACGTCAGCCACAGACTTTGCTGGTCTTAGCTCAATTCCTGCCCTGATTTAATTGTCTCCTGATGTTGGACAAATTAATCATAGGAGTGACCTTGGGAAGCCATAAACAATGTTTCTTCATTCATCCCTTGCTTGTCCCATAAATTACTATTTCTTGAGTTTGCATTGAGCTCTCAACCAACTGATGCTTGACCTCTAACCAGAACTTCATCCTGATTAATTCATTGGTGAACACTGGTGAAAGTGTTGGAGATTGTACCATCTGTTTGCACCTACGAGTCTAGGGCAGATGATGATAGAGACTGTTGTTGAGGAGAAGGATCGTTACAAGCTACCTGTCATCCCATTTGGCCTCTTGTTACCAAAATGAGCTTTTGAGTTTAAGAGGCAACAGGACAGGTAGATGCCTTCAAGGTGACCCAAATCAAAATGTTCAAGATGACACACATGGAGCGACAAAAATCCATCAAGAACTATATTGTTATCATGCACAAAAGTAGACTTTATTGAGGAAAAAAAACCCTCTTTGCTTTAGAAACACAAAGAAGGAAGAGTATCTTGTTACAACCTACATCAGCATCAAGACAGGAAGCTCAGCTTGCTACGTTGAGGAAAATTGCTAGATGTTTTTATTCTGAAAAGAGCAACTATCAAAAGTTATTCAGGGTGTTTCCTTCCACCATCAAACAAAGAAAAGTTTAAATTTAAAAAAAAAAATGATGGTTGGATGTGATTGCCAAAGGAGCTAAGAAACCAGAAAGTCCACAAAATAGATTGTTTTTCTTTCTTCTTCCACTGAAATGAAGAATTCCTGGAACCTTCAGCATCCAATTCCCAGGAGTTAGACCCATGGATCCATCACATTGTCCTCTATCCTTGACCAAACGTGTTCCAGACAGCTACCATCCTTTGGAAGTTTAGAAAACCAAGAAGCAAGGGCTACATGGGATACAGCAAGTGGGTGGTGGGCTAGGAGATGGGGAAAAACTCATAGGGATGGAGATGTTAGCACCGGAAGGAGGTTGACTAGGGCAAAATGGAATGCAGTAAGAAGGTTGGTTAGAGCTGCTAGGAGATGGAGAAGAACAGAAGGGAATGCAGTGAGAAAGTTGGTTAGAGCTGCTAGGAGATGGAGAAGAACAGAAGGGAATGCAGTAAGAAGGTTGGCTGCCAGAAGATGGACTAGGGATAAGTGAGATGGACATTTTAGAACCAGAGCTGGAAGACTGTAGACCGGGACAAAAGGACATAGAAGGAGAAGGTTGGCTAGTGGAAACGGGGATACAATAAGAAACCTGACCACCAGAGGTAGTTTGACCAGAGCTGGGAGATTGTACGCTCGGGCAAACTGGAATGCAGTAAGGAGTTTGGGAAGAGCTGCTGGGAGGTGGGCAAAAGCTCAGTGGCATGGACTGGGTTTGGCCGGAGCTGGGAGGTGATGAGTTAGGACAAAATGGGATGCAGTAAGTATGTTGACTAGAGGTGGGAGCTGATGGACCAAGGGGAAGGGAGAAAGAAGGAGGAGATTGCACAGGGCAGACTGGGATAGAGGAAGGAAATGAGCTGGGGCCAGATTGTGACATACTGGGACCTGGACTAAGTCTAACTGGGATGCAGGGACGTGGCATGGAAGACTGGACCGGTCTGCAAGGGATGCTGATGGTTGGCATGCTGGAGGACTGCTGATAGAACTGGACATTCAGTGGAGCAATAGGTCCCATACAGTAGGAAGGCAGGTAACATCCGAACATCTTACTGGAGGTGAGAGCAGTTGGCCTGAAACAAGAAGAAATATCAAACAAGGTTGAGATTAAGAAAACAATGTTGTGTATATCAGTCCTAAGTAAGAGAAACCTAGAAGTACGAATCTTTCTCTCTCCATTCTTTAAATGTGTATGAACTAGGTAGGAACCTGTCTGAGATGTTTCCTCAAGTTGCTTTCTTTGCCTGGGCTTGGCCCCTCTTATTTGACCATTGTCTTGATAGCTGCTCTTTCTCCTGTCCCTCAAGGCCATTCCCTCTTCTCTGTAACCATCAACTCAGAAGTTTAGCACACCTTTGTTTAATAAATTATGAAAAACCTGGAAGGAGTTGACTCCCATTTGTCCACCCTGGTCTACCAGCCAACTTACAATGAAGATATTTAGTGGTCTACGATCAGAGTGGATAATTTCCTGAGCAGGATAAGATGCCACCCACCATAATACCAAGGTCAATAGCAACAAACATTTGAGTCTACAGCGTGTAATACAACATTGAATCCAACTTACCGAGAGAACTGGAGGAGAGAAGTTCGGAGAAGGCGAGAGAAGTAGATGGAGAAGGGAATCAATGCAGGAGCTTTTATGCACATCCTGGCAACCCCAAAGGTAGATGGGATCCTGACCGAGAGCATCCGACAATTACCTTCTGTGTCATCTTCAGAGATATGGCTAAATCTTTCCCCCCACTCTTTGCTTGGTGTTCACCTGCTCTGCTTTTAATTGGCTGTGGGAGCATGATTATTTCTTTCCAATCTTATCAACAAGTTTTAATAACTGGGTTCATCAAAAGCCCAACAGGACATCCTATTCCAATTTTCATGCTCTTCAGTGTTGGAATTGGGTTTCCTTCTAGCTTTTGGCTAACCTGGGGATTGGATTAAGGGTAGATTACTATCATGAAGCTTTTCTCCAAATTCCTATTGTCTTCGCAGTTTCTTGACTATAGTCTCAAGGAGCCCGAAGACAGGATTTGAGTTTAAGGAATTTTAATTTAAAGATTCCCCATATTGACTATGTCATGGGAAGCCATTATTACAATTTTGGGTTGTTGTTTTTAGGATCGGTGGATATCAGGTCATGGTTCATTCCTAGAAGGGATATTGAAGGTCCTTGCCCCAAGTCAGTAGAAGAGGATGGGAGTATGGACATGGCCTTCTTAGGTGGTGGCTTCAACAGTAGGGACCAGCTTGCTCTCTAATGTCCATGGTGGTCCAATCTGCTCCATTGTGAAAGTTTCTTTAAACAATTATGAGGGTTCCGTGGTGCTCCCTGAGCTTGGTTGTTTTTGTTTCATTACCCAAACTAGGTAACATCATAAATGCGACCTACTTAGGTAGTGTTACCTAATTTCTCTGAAAGGAAACAATAAAGCTCAGAGAGCACCAAGGACCACAATTTTCAGCTCTGAGCTACAAATATTCTCCTTTATTGGTTAGACAGCTGTTCCTCCCGCTTTTGTTCCTCATTCTGAATTCTTCCTAACTTTGTTTTTCCCGCCAAAATCCCTCTCTTTCCCATGTTACTACTCATGTGAAGCATTCTGATTGCTGCTAGGCAAGCCAAGGTGAGCATCCCTTATTGGTTACCACCCTGGGCACTTAGTCTCCACACTGAGTTTCTGTGGCAAACAAAGAATGAAATATTCAGATGATATTCAGAGATCTGAAAATGGGAACTAGAATCCTTTGGGAAAGCGTCCTCACTCTGAATTCTCCTCAGCGTTGCTTTTCCCGCCAAAATCCCTCTCTTTCCCATTTGTTGCTACCCATGTGAAACATTCTAATCGGTGGAGGATTGCTAGCCAAGCCAAAAGTGACCATTCCTTATTGGTTACCACCCTGGGCACTTAGTCTCCACACTGAGTTTCTGTGGCAAACAAAGAATGAAATATTCAGATGGTATTCAGAGATCTAAAAATGGAAACTAGAATCCTTTGGGAGACCATGGTTGAGATCTTTATCCAAATCTAGAACTATTTTCCATTTAAAATGAGGTAATGTATTCCTCCTCATTGACACAAAGAAGCCAAATGATGCCATCTTGCTTTCCCTTCGATTTTGTGCCTTACGAAACACTTTCTTGCCACCACAATCTTGTCTCTTTCTCTCCTCTTTTCTCAGTTCTTCACTTGTGTCTCTCTCTCTCTCATTCTCTGAATTTACCTCAGCTTTTTCCACCAAAATTCTGCTCTCCCCCCACCTTTGTTGCTACCCAGGCTATGCATTCTGATTGGTGGAGGGCTGCCAGCCAATCAGAAGTGAGGAATCCTTTTTGGCTCTCCTCAGTGAACACTTAGAATTTTTAGGCTCCACCCCCTGAGTGGAATTCTATTTCCAGCCTTGTATTCCAGAGGCTGATGTCTTCCATCTTCAGGGTCTTGCGGCACAAGACCACACATTTGTGATACGCACAGTAATTAAATTCTGGCTTTGTGAGGCAATGCTTATTGGGCCATACATGCTAACTCACAAGGGGGATGCTCATTATTTTTCCAGGCTTCTGAAAGAGAGTTGGACTGTTACCTCATGATTGTAGGGATTACCAGTTAATCACACTGTTGGAAAAAGGAGGTAAAACATGAGGAAATACTATGAGGAAAAAATCATGCTTATCTCAGGAGTTATCCTGCTGGGTGAGAGCACACGAGCCTCAGACTTTGCTTCTTCTAATGCAAAGTCTACCCTTATGCATTTGCGTCTTGATGGTGCTTTGATTTTTCAAGATCGGTTAAATGCTAATTCCCACTAAGATGCATAGAATGGCCTGGTGAACATTGTCTCTAGAGTATATATTTGGAAAGCACGTGAAACTTCCATTCAGCCACTGAAGCTCGTAGAGTAGGTTACATCATTGCTTAAGAAATGACAGTCCCTGGTGGTAGGTTGGTATTGTGACTCCAGTGACAATCTGTGACTCAATTAAAATCCAGGCAAATTGCTGTGAAGTCACCAAAATCCCTTCCCTGAAGCTTTGCTAAACATTTCTGGAGGAACCAATTCCTGTTACTCAATGCAATAATGGATCGTCATGATTTTTGTGACTTTGCAGGAGACACAACTTGAAAACTGCCAAGAAGTATCCAAGGGAAACACAAAGAAGCACCAAAACCCATATTGATATCATGTACTAAGGTAGATTTTATTGAAAGATAAACCATCAGGCATTGAAAAATAAGTAGACAAAGTTGAAGAGCATGTCTTACAAATTAATCTTCAAATCTACCCTAGCATGAGGACAGGAAACTCAGCTAGCTACATTGAAGGACATTTTCAAGGGATTTCAGATTGAGCAGAGAAATTATCAAAACTAACCAAGGAAAGGGTCTTCCCACCACCACAGTTTTCACTAAAGATCCTTGGGTCTGGAAGTGAAGTTAGTAGATAATCCATGGAATACATTTTCGATCTCTTCTTCCACTGGAATGGTGAATGATTAGAAGCTTCGGACATCCAGTTCCCAGGAAGTAGTCAACAGATCCATCATATCGTTCCCAATTCTTGACCAAACATATACCAGGCAGCAACCGTCCTTTGGAGCTTCAGCAAACGAAGCAAGGGGAGCAGGTGGGTGGTGGATTAGAGCTAGGAGATGGAGAAAGGGTCAATGGGATGGAGATGGTAGGGCCAGAGGAAGGTGGGCTAGGGCTGGGAGTAGATGAAATGATGGAGCTCAATGGGATGGAGATGGAAGGACCAGAGCTAGAAGATGGTGAGGAGGAGGAGATTGGGAAGAACTCAGTGGGATAGAGATGGTAGGACCAGAGCCAGAAGATGGTTGACTAGGACAAAATGGGATGCAACACGGTGGGCTAGGCCTGGGAGGAGGTGGAATGAGGGAGCTCAATGGGATGGAGATGGAAGGACCAGAGCTAGAAGATGGTGGAGGAGGAGGAGATTGGGAAGAACTCAGTGGGATAGAGATGGTAGGACCAGAGCCAGAAGATGGTTGACTAGGACAAAATGGGATGCAACACGGTGGGCTAGGCCTGGGAGGAGGTGGAATGAGGGAGCTCAATGGGATGGAGATGGAAGGACCAGAGCTAGAAGATGGTGGAGGAGGAGATTGGCCAGAGCTCAAAGGAATAGGAGATGGTAGGTCCAGAGCCAGAAGGTGGTTGGCTAGAGGAAGTTGGTGGACTAAAGCAGATTGGGATGGAGGGAGGTGGCTGGGATGGTCTGCAAGGGACGGTGATGATTGGTATGGAAGGCTCGCCACGAGGCTGGAAACACAGCGGTGCAATGGGTCTCATACAACAGCCGACCATCTTGCTGGAGATGATGAGGGCAGGTAGCCTGAGACAAAGAAGGAAGGTCAAACTGTCAGTCTTACAGGGTTGACTAAATGAAGAAACCAAGGTCATGTAGCTCAATACCCAATTTTTTGGAATTAGAGAATCTTCGAAGTCTACATCTGTTCCTCCCTCTGTTCCTTCCTGAGATGTTTCCTCATTGCTTTCTTTGCCTGAGCTTGTCCCCTCTTATCTGACTGTTGATTTGGTAGCATCTTTTCTTCCTGTCCTTCAAAGCCATTCCCTCTGCCTTGTCCATCAACCCACCAGTTTGAGATGTTTCCTCAGCTTAATTTCTTCGCTTGAGCTTGGCCCCTCACATCTGTCCATTGTCTTGGTAGCATCTTTTCTTCCTGTCCATCAACCCATAAGTTTATCACACCTTCCTTGTTTAGAACATTACCAAGACCTGGAAGAGAATGACTCCCATTTGCCCACCTTGGCGAACCAGGAACCGCACACTGAAGAGATTTAGTAAGTTTGGTGAATAATTTTCTGGGCTAGGAAAGCTCCCATCCACCATAACTCCAAAGTCAAGAGCAAGAAGCACTTGAACCTATGTATCTAGTACAACGTTGGATCCAACTTACCAAAAGAGCTGGAGAAGAGAAGTTCAGAGGAGGCAATAGAAGTTGATAAAGAATGGATTTGACGCAGGAGCTTTTATACAAGTCCCAGCCACCCTGAAGGTACTCCTGATCAAAAGCATCCAACAATTAAATTTTTATTTCATCTTCAAAGAAACAGTTCAAGCTGCTCATATTCTTTCCTTTGTGTCCGCCTTTTAATTGGGAGAATGATTATTATTTTCTTTGTCTCCTTGAACAATATTAGAAGTCAGAATAGGATGTTTTTGCCAAGCTTGCGATCAAAATGGGTATTTACTTAATAGTAGATTACTAGAGGTTTTCTTCCAGTTGTTATAGTCTTTGAGGGATTAGGAGATGTTAGGAGATTTTTGGAATCTGGCTATCTGTCATGGAAGACCACTTCCATTTGAGTATTTTCCAGGATTGGTGAGTATCATGTCATGGCACATTCTTAGTGGAGATATTGAAGATCCCTCACTCAACTCAATAGATGGGGATCTGAGTTTGGAGGTGGCCTTCCTTCAAGACCAGGCAATAGTTGATCTCTGAGGTTCATGGTACCCCCTTCTTTTATTTATTTATTAAGAAAATGTATATGGCCACCCAACTGACAATGATTATGTCTGGCTTACAGAAGTAAAACCCGAAATATTATACCAAATTTTGTCAACTTTGTGCAAGTCTTTTTAGAAAACTATTGTCTCCAGCTTTGAGGTGGCGATGGTGGTTTGGGGATGCCTTTTTAATACTAAAGAAGTCTTAGTTCATTAGCATAGGAGCCTGGATAGCTCACAGACAGAGCACTGTAATTTAACACCAGCTGTCTGCAATTAAAGTAAGATCGAATCTCGCCAGGCTCACGGTTGACTCAGCCTTCCATCCTTTCTAAGGTAGGTAAATTGAGGACCCAGTTTATGGGGGCAATAAGCTGACTTTGTATAAATATACAAAAGTATGAAGGCTATTGCTTAACACACTGTAAGCTGCCCTGAGTCTCCGGAGAAGGGTGGCATATAAATCAAATAATAATAATAAAAAACATGCTACGTTTCATAAATGTGGATGAGATATTACAATACTCAACTTGGACTTCTTCCATCAGCCCCTTTACCACCTCAGATGTAGGCTAATTTTTGTCCAACATGTGTCACCAGAATGGAAACATCTGCTACTTCCAGTGTAATAAGTAGTTTGGTTTTGGAGTAGCCATTCATTAATCCAAACGATACCTTCAGGAAAATCTGAGCTGGCTCTCCATCTGCTGCCCTAAATTGCATGTGCCTTTCTTGAAATAGATCTGATCTCCCTTGGATGCTTTTGAGCCTTGTCTAGTTTTTCCCATGTGAAAGCTGTCAGTCTGAGAAGATTCCTGTATTATAGGCAGGGAACAATAAAGTAGCTAGTTTGAACTCTACACTTGGGTGTCTGGTTGTTTGCACCTTACAGAAACACCTTAATACAGGGCAGCGAAGGATTGAGCAGAAATTAATCTCTAAAATGAGAATGTGGAACAGATTATAAATCTCCCAGGTTCAACTGACCGGAAAGGTTATGTCACCAGTATATGGTGACATAAAATAAGGAAACTAGTTGCACTCTTGTCTAATTGACGCTGTCATCAAAGGAGCCAAGAGATGAATAGTTCAGACCTAATATATACCAGGCAGATGTAAATTGTAAGGTGGTTATAAAATTGGGTGCCAAGGTGTTCAGCGGCACGAAATCTGATCTCTTGGAGGGCTGAGAAATTTGTTTCTTGAAATGATCTAACGATCTTTCATTTTGCCAATAGTTCCTCTCCAATCAATTTCTCCAAGAATTCTGTAAGTCATCAGATTCATTGCTTTTCTGTGTCTCCATTCAGAGATATTCTCTCTCTCTCTCTTTCTCCACCCAGACATACATATAGATGTACATATATTGTACGTATTCATCTGCCTGACTGCCTATCTCTCTCTCTCTCTCTCTCTCTCTCTCTCTCTCTGTCTGTCTCTGTCTTTCTCTGTCTCTGTCTCTGTCTCTGTCTCTGTCTCTGTCTCTGTCTCTCTCTCTCTCTCTCTCTCTCTGTCTCTCTGTCTATCTGTCTCTCTGTCTCTGTCTCTGTCTCTGTCTCTGTCTCTCTCTCTCTCTGTCTCTCTCTCTCTCTCTGTCTCTCTCTCTGTCTTTCTCTGTCTCTGTCTCTGTCTCTGTCTCTCTGTCTGTCTCTGTCTCTCTCTTTCTCTCTCTCTCTCTCTCTCTGTCTCTCTCTGTCTCTCTCTGTCTCTCTCTGTCTCTCTCTGTCTCTGTCTCTGTCTCTGTCTCTCTCTTTGGACAACTGTCATATGTTAATAAGAGTAAGGCTTTTTTAATACTGCAAAGTGGTGGTTGTAGGGAAGCAATGTCCAGTTTTTGTGGATATGTCAGGATATCGGTTATAGAATCTTAGAGTTAGAGATCCAATACAGTATTAATCTTGCTCTTATTGGAAATATTATGGCAAACTAGAAGATCAATAAGGTCAGTTTTGGGACGAGACCAGAAAGATGCGGTCTTAGTGCAGAAGAAAAAAAAATAGAGAAGAGAGCAATCAACTCAATAAATATTTCTCAAAAGTAGACTTTATTCTTAAAACGAAGAGAGCTAGTTTGATAGTGATTAAAATGCCGGACTTAGAAGCTGAGAGTCTCTAGTCTTCCTTCAGGCATGGAAGATGTCAGGATGACTTTGCCCTCCCCCCCAGTTGTTTGGGGGAATTGCTTTGATGCTGTAATAAAATAATATTTTTTAAAAGTGGGGCAGAAATGCAGGTGCTTCTTGTAAACCCAGCTTAATTATGGCTGTCATGCCTCTTCTCCCCAAACCCTTCAATATTTCATTTCAGACTTCCTTCCATCCTTTGAAGATGTCCTGCTGTGTCCCATCCTGGAAGATCCCCACTTGTGTCCCCTCTCTGGTTTGCTATCTGGTAGAACCTCCAGATCGATGATACCTAGTTCTAGAGCTTCCAGGGGGGTAATTGATACCAAGAAGGACAACCAGGAACCAACTTCAGAGATACAAGAACCTTGGTCTCTGAAGTCCTGGCAAGGCTCACTTCACTTCCCTCAAGATGTCCAACTTCTCCAAGAACCTCAGTGACTTTCAGCGTCTGAATTTGTGGTTGCTTCTAAGTGGTTCTTGGTTCCTTCCTTGCATAGTTCAACTCTTTCTTCTACTTAGGCTGCACCCACACACTAACTGTGAGAGACATCCTGAAGGATCTAGAAAAAACTACCACTTTTCTTTCATGAGAACTTCAAAATACGTGGAGTCATCTAGAAGTATCTAGAAAAACTACCAATTTCCCCCCCTTCTATGGGATCTTCAAAATATCTGGAGGCACCTAGAAGCATCTAGAAAAATTACCATTGCTCCCCTTCCATGGGAACGTCAAAATATCTGGAGGCACCTAGAAATATCTAGAAAAACTACCATTGCTCCCCTTCCATGAGAACTTCAAGATATATGGAAGCATCTAGAACTATCTAGAAAAACCACCATTTTTTTCGTTTTTCACAGGAACTTAAAAATATGTGGAGGCATCTAGAAGTATCTAAAAAAAGCTACCAATTTCCCCCTTCCATGGGAACTTCAAAATATGTGGAAGCATTTAGAAAAACTACCATTTTTTTCTTCCACAGGAACTTCAAAATACGGTTGCGCTTGCCGTCATATCTCGCTCCTTCTGGCATTTCCACCCTCTTCTGAATAATTCTGGAGACCACCTCATTAGAACTGTGTGCTGAGTCAAAATGTCCTGGCTATTCTCCTTTGAGATTAAAGGCCTCCTGCCAACACCAGACATGGTCTCTCTGCGTTGTTTGTTCTCCCTCTTCTCCCTCTGAGATGATTATAATCCTCAACAGCGTACATAAACTGTTCCTGTGCACGCTCACGGAAACCGTCCATTTACTCTCCCCGGGACATGGGGATCATCTCTTGAGAAAAAGTATCATCACCAAAAGTACAGGATTTGATCCTGTATGTGGCACTGCAGGAAAGTTTGCTGGCAGGTGTGCTGGCATGCACCTGTCCCTGCATTCCAGACAACCCCATGATTACAGTTTGCCCGTGTCCTTTTTTGACTCCCAACTCTGTAAGTCTGAAATTGCAGCTCCAGTTTTGTGGAATATCTCTCCTTCTGGAGTGTGACCAGAATAATAGAATAGAATAGAATAGAATAGAATAGAATAGAATAGAATAGAAAATCTGGAATGTAGAAAAGAAGAGAAGAGAGAAGAGAGAAGAGAAGAGAAGAGAAGAGAAGAGGAAGAGAAGAGAAGAGAAGAGAAGAGAAGAGAAGAGAAAGAGAAGAGAAGAAGAGAAGAGAAAGGAATAGAATAGAATAGAATAGAATAGAATAGAATAGAATAGAATAGAATAGAAGAGAAGAGAAGAGAAGAGAAGAGAAGAGAAGAGAAGAGAAGTAGAATTCTTTTATTGGCCAAGTGTGATTGGACACACAAGGAATTTGATCTTTGGTGCATATGCTGTTCAGTGTACATAAAGAAAAAATAAAATATATTTGTCAAGAATCATAAGATACAACACTTCGTGATAGTCATAGGATACTAATAAGCCATCAAGCCGTACTAGGAAACAATGAAAACAATATAAAGATACAAGCAACATGGATATAGCCATAAGTGGGAAGAGATAGGTACTAGGAAGGATGAGAAGAAGAATACTCATACAGTCTTAGTAGTTAATTTGCCAGTGTTGTGGGGATGAGCTGTTTAGCAGAGTGATGGCATCCCATTTTATGGATCCCACTTTATTGATTGGAAAACCACGAAAACCACCTTATTCCGATGGTGGAACGACCTGATCTCGTCGGGAAGAGGAAGGCTGGATTCCTCCCCGTGGCTTTGACACATTTTCAGAATTCTTAATGAAAGGTTGGATCCTTAATCCTGATGGGCTAATTCTATCTTTGCTTGATTATCTTCCTTAATAGATAGTCTGGAAGCACCGGGAGGAAATGAAACTATAAGAGTAAATCATTCTAAACTTGACTGTAAAAAAAAATACGATTTCTGTAATAAGAGTTGTCAAAATCTGGAATGCTCTACTGTCGTGACGGCGAATCTATGGCATGCGTGCCCGAGAACCATCTTTCTGGGCACCTGAGCTGCCACCCAACTCACCTGCAGCTGTGCATGTGCATGCACCCCAGCTGGTGTTCGGGCCTCCTGTGCGCATGTGCGCAATTCAGGGGACCCAGCTGGTCTTTGGAGCTCTCCTGTGCATGCACGTGTTTTTGTGCATAAGCCGCAAGAGTACTTGCACACAGCCCATGCATGCGCAGACAGCTTTCACACATGTGCATTGTGTGCACAAAACCCACCTGCATGCACAGATAGTGTGATTGGTGCGCAGCGCATGGGGGAGTCATGCGAAACCTGTGCTCATGCGCAGATGGTGTGGTTGTGCATGCAATGCATGGGGGAGGAGCCACGAGTTAGTGCAAATTCTAATAAATAATGAATGAATGGATAGATAGTCGATAGATAGATAGAGATAGATAGATAGTTGATAGATAGATAGATAGTTGATAGATAGATAGATAAATAGATAGTAGATAGATAGATAGATAGTTGATAGATAGAGATAGATAGATAGTTGATAGATAGATAGATAGATAGTTGATAGATAGATAGATGATAGATAGATAGATAGTAGATAGATAGATAGTTGATAGATAGATAGATAGATAGATAGATAGATAGATAGATAGTTGATAGATAGATAGCTATATAGTTGATAGATAGATAGATAGATAGATAGATAGATAGATGATAGATAGATAGATAGATAGAAGAGGAATGGGAGAAGGTTACATGTCCCCCATCTTCAACTGACTACACAAGTTTGATAAACCAACTGCCTACATCTCAAGAAAAAAAAAAAGCTAGTTCAATTCATCAAGATCTAATTAAAGCTGTGATCAAAGGACCCAGCCTTAATTTATAATCCGGATCTAATATGTACCAGCAGATGCAAATTACACCGTTTGCAAAGTGCCAAATCGAAATTGCAGGGTTAACGATGAGCCTTTAGCAACCCCAGAGAGCAAAATCCTCCCCCGAAAAAGGGTATAAAAAGGGATTTGACTCTGAAGTTTCTTCCAACAGCACCTCCCTGATCTGTTTGTCTGAGAACTCGGTAAGTGACTGCATCCACTGTTCTCATCGCTCCGTTCAGGGTTTCTTTCTAACTTTCTCAGCTGGGACAACTTTAATTTATTAATAACAGTAAGGATTATTTTTTTTAAAAAAATCGATGCAGCATTGTGGAAACAGCCTGCATTTTTGCGGATATGTTGGGATATCGGTTATAGGTCTCCAAGGATTAGTTCCAGCACACAGAATTATTCTTGCTTTTATTCGTAATGTTATGGCAGGATAGAAAACTCAATAAGGTCTGGGGGTTTTTTTTGAGGGGGGGAATAGAGGAGGTGTCTTCATCCCTATATCAATTTCTGAAACAAGAAGAGGAAAGGGGGAAAAAAGAGCAATAATCTCAGTCATCATTTCTCCAAAACAGACGTTACTTTTAAAATGTGGCTCCGTGGCTAAGACGCTGAGCTTGTCGATTGAAAGGTCGGCAGTTCAGCGGTTCGAATCCCGAGTGCCGCGTCATGGGGTGAGCTCCCGTGACTCGGCCCAGCTTCTGCCAACCTAGCAATTCGAAAGCACGTAAAAAAATGCCAGTAGAAAAATAGGGACCACCTTGGGAAGGGAACAGCATTTCCGTGCACCTTTGGCGTTGAGTCATGCCGGCCACATGACCACGGAGACGTCTTCGGACAGCGCTGGCTCTTCGGCTTTGAAACGGAGATGAGCACCGCACCGCCCCCTAGAGTTGGAAACAACTAGCACATATGTGCAAGGGGAACCTTTACCTTTTCCTTTATACCAGCTGGATATGGAGTATGTTAGTTCTCTGTTTTCCTCTTTGGAGCAGGAAAAAAAAAAATCACCAGTAGCCAATTTTGTTCTTCACAGCAACGTAGTGCAAGATACCAAGGAATGGGATCCCTATTTTTTTCAGGCTTCAAATTTATATCTAATTATAAATGCAATCATTATTCATTTTTTTTTTGATTCCTAGATGGCAGAATTGTATAAGAGGCATGCAATCATTTGAGTTTGATTGGGTTGGATCCCTTCTTGAAATAAACCCCAATTTTTTTTTAAAAAAAAAAAGGGGGAAGAAATGAAGCCCTCCTTCTTGTAAACCTGCTTTAATTATGATGATGATGATGATGATAAGCAGGACGAGAAACAATAGATAAAAACTAATCAAGGAGAGAACGAAGGAGAAATTTCCTGACAGTGAGAACAAATTAACCAGTGAAAGGGCTTGCCTTCAGAAGTTGTGGTTGCTCCATCACTGGAGGCTTTTAAGAAGAGACTGGACAGCCATTTATCAGAAACAGCGTAGGTCTCCTGCAATTGTTAGGTTGGACTAGATGCCACCTAGGTCCCTTCCAACTCTGTTACTGTTATCGGGTTGCAATGGTCACTCTTCTTCCTCTTCTCCTAAAACCTGCCTGTGTTTCATTTCAGACTCTCTTCCACGCTCTTCGAGATGTCCTGCTACGTCCCAACCTATACCGTCCCTAGTTGTAATCCTACATATGCCTCATCCTCCAGCTCTCCGATTTGCTATCCAGTTGGTGGCGTTGGGTCTCTCAGTTCAGGGGGCGGTGCGGTCAGTTCTGGGGCGGTGGTGCCGCCTCGGCGGCCAGCCTTGGCTTAGCTCCTGGGGCCAGCGTTAGTTGTGTCAACCAGATACCTTCATCTGAAATTTTGATCCAGCCAGCTCCTATCCAAGTTGTCATTCCAGGAGCCATCCTCACTTCTTCATGTGAGCGGTTCGTGTGGGAGAAACACGGCGTGTGCTTCTGGACCTTCTGGGTCTTCTGGTAGAACCTCAAGATCCATGATGTACAGCAGCTGTAAACCTTACATTTGCAGAAGTTAATCAACCACCCAGAAGGACAACCAGGAACCCACTGAAGTGACCTTGGCGTCTGAAAATCCTGGCTATCCTCACTCTACTTCTTTCAAGATGTCCGGTTCTGTGGCTTCTCCGAGAACCACAGTGAGCTACAGCTTCTGATTTTGCTGCTCAGGATGTCTTGAATTCTTTGCTTGCATAACTCCGCTCTTTTGCTTAAGCTACGGACGTATGGAAGAGAAGCCCTGAAGTATCCTGAAAAGCTACCTTGCTTCAGATTACATTTATATATTCTTTTGAATAGTCCAGGTCATTGCCTTCTCTCGGGAACTGTGTGTTGAGTAAAATGTTCTGGCTATTCTACTCTGAAATTAAAGTTCTCCTGCAATGCCAAACATGGTTTTTGTGTCTTTGTCCTCTCCTCTTCCTTTTAGACAATATAATATAGTATGGTATAGTATAGTATGATATGGTAGGGTAGGGTAGGGTAGGTAAGGTAGGGTATAGTAGGGTAGGGTATGGTAGGGTAGGGTAGAGTAGAGTAGGGTAGGGTAGGGTAGGTAGAGTAGTACAGTAGGATAGGGTATGGTATGGTAGGGTAGAGTAGGGTAGGGTAGGGTAGGTATGGTAGGTAGGGTATGGTATGGTATGGTATGGTATGGTATGGTATGGTATGGTATGGTATGGATGGTATGGTATGGTACAGC
Organism: Pantherophis guttatus; assembly: GCF_029531705.1. The sequence continues at coordinate 2,585,687 of NW_026844058.1, forward strand.
ATGGCATGGTATAGTAAATTTAGGATAGGATAGGGTAGGGTAGGGTAGGTAGGTAGGGTAGGGTAGGTAGGGTAGGGTAGGATAGGATAAGATAGGATAGGATAGGATAGGATAGGATAAGACAGTGATGGCTAACCTTTTCCGGACCAAGTGCCCAAAGCATGCATGTGTATGCCCAAACCCCCAAAATGAGATGCATAGAGCGCCCCGCCCATCCTGCTCATACATGCTTAACCCCCAGCATGTGCCCCACCCCGCCATACATGCGCACAAGGCTTCCCCGCACATGCCCCGCCCCCTGCACATGTGCAGCAGAGACCCAAAGACCTGACTGGTTGGCAGGAGCACACACGCATGCGCAGTGGAGCTGAACTGGTGTGACGTCTCGCGTGCCCACAGAGAGGGCACTGCGCGCCACCTCTGGCATGCGTGCCATAGTTCGCCATCACACGGATAGGATATCGAATAGGATATCGAATAGAATAGGGAATAGATTAGAATATAGACTACAATACAACAGAACAGAACGGAACGAACGAACAGAACAGAACAGAACAGAACAGAACAGAACAAACAGAACAGAATAGAATAGAATAGAATAGAATAGAACAGGCCAAGTATGACACACAAGGAATTTTTCTTGCAGAAGCTCTAAGTGTACAATACAAACAACAAAGTGATAAGTCATAGATCATAAATCATAATCGTAATCAAAAGATACAAACAACAAGTGGTAAATCATAAGATACCAACAGAAGGAGGTAGTAGGAAAGTCGAGAAGGGGAGAAAGAGGTCGAAGATGACAAGGATAATAGCAATACAGCCTACCACATGGGTACATCTTTAGGCCTAGAACAACGGGCTGCGGGAAATAGGCGTTGAGCAGGGGATGGCATGGGGAAAAGCTATCCTTGTGTCTAGTTGTTTTCCCATGCAATGCCCTATAGTGGCATCCTGAGGGGAGGAGTCAAAACAGTTTATGTTCAGAATCGGAGGGGGTCTCTAGATATTTTCTCAGCCTGGTTCCTGCAGTATGCAGGTCCTCAATATTATTTTTTTATTTTTATTTTTTTATTTTATTTTTTAAATTTCTATACCGCCCTTCTCCCGAAGGACTCAGGGCGGTGAACAGCCAGAAGATAAAACACAGGAAATACAAAATCTAAAGTAAATTAAAACAAATTAAATAATTTAGGCTGAATTTTAAAATACCCCCATAATTAAACAGATTAAAAATTTATGTTTAAAATTTAAATTTAAAAGAGGAGATGATTTAGGCCAGGCCAGCTTGATGAAATAAAAACGTTTTAAGCGCGCGACGGAAGGTGCGAAGATCCGGGATCCTCCGTATCTCCGAGGGGAGCTCGTTCCAGATCGTTGGTGCCCCCACAGAGAAGGCTCTCCCCAGCCGACATATAGGAGGCAGGCTGGTTGCAATTGGTTTTTCTGCCGTCCTAAGTATCCGTTGAAGTCTGCGTCTATCGCATTCACCTGCTGTGCCAAACCAGACTATTATAAAGGTACAAATGACAGACTCAATAATTCCTCTGTAGGACTGTATCAGCAGATCCTTTGGGCAACGCCAGTTCTTTCTGAGTAATCACCCAGAACAAACAGACACTATTCCTGTACATTCATCAAAGCCATCAATTTTTTTTTTCTACCCAGGACATTCACTCCTAAGTACCACCTTGGAAGCCTCCAGGAGGAAATTATAGCAGGATATACGCATGGCAGTCCAAGAAGGATTGTTGGCAGGTGTACTGGGGTGCACCTGTTCCTTAATTCAGAACAGCCCCATAATTACAGTCTGCCAATGTTCTCTTCTATTCCAGTTGCGTAGCCCAACTCTACAGATCCGTGATGGAGAACCTATGGCACGTGTGCCACCTGTGGCACACGGAGCCATATCGGCGGGCACTTGAGTGTTTACCCTAGCTTAGGAATTAGAAGTTCTAAAGGATCACCAACATCAAAGGTATTTCTTCCTAACTCATTTATGGCTTAATAAGCAGGAATGTTGAATGTCCTCAGGTAGATTTTCTCCTTGTCTCAATTGTTACAAGAGAACGCAATCTGACAGCCTAAATGGCATGATGATCATTCGTTACAGCGAAATCTTTTGAGCCTTTCCAAATGGAAACTTCTTCCATCTGAACTTCCAAATTAGAGAACTGGTTCTGTCCTCCCCGTGGCTCAACTCCTGACATTTTCTGAGACAGGTCCAGAGGTGGGTTTCAGCAGGTTCTGACCAGTTCTGGAGAACCGGTAGCGGAAATTTTGAGTAGTTTGGCGAACCGGCAAATACCACTTCTGATTGGCCCTGCCCCCATCTATTCTCTGCCTCCTGAAGCCCAGCTGATCAGGAGGAAATGGGGATTTTACAGTATCCTTCCCCCTGCCACTCCCACCAAGCCTACTTATCAGACAATGGTAGTAAGCTGCAGTAGTTGTACAAGTAGTTCTCAACTAACAACAGTTCATTTAGTACTGTTCAAAATTACAACAGCCCAGTGGTGAAATGTAAAATTTGTTACTACCGGTTCTGTGGGCGTGGCTTGGTGGGGGGTAATGTGACTGGGTGGGCGTGGCCATTTTATTTTATTTTTTACTTTTAAAAGCATTTTTTCTACAACCTCTTTGGCCGAAGAGGTTGCAGAAAAAAATGCTTTTAAAAGCCTCTGATGATCCCAGCTGAGTTGCCTGATCGTCAGAGGCTTTTAAAACCTTTTTTTTTTTTTACAACCTCAGAACCGGTAGCAACAAATTTTACATTTCACCACTGAACACATGGTATTGGTTTCATAGTCTGATCTACCAGGAAATGATGAGGGAACCTAAGACATACGTGACATAGGTGCTGATTTTCAAAGATATACCACCAATAGATGGCAAAATTGCACTGACTTTAGCTGGTTCCCCAAAGTTATGCAGAGAAGGAACTCATCGGCCTGGGAATGGTGACCTCTAGGAAGCCTTGGTTGAAAAAATGGATGGGTCGATGGATGGATGGATGGATTTTGCCTTATTTGAGACACTTTAATGTTTGGATTATAATATCATAATGGAAACCACTGGAGAAGTGGCAAGAATGCAAGTGAGAAGTGGATCGCTAGAGCAACCTTCAAAGAAGAGAATTACACCAGATTTGCTTCAGAAAATGTTTGAGCAGCTGGGCAAGATTCGAGCAAAGGAATTTTAATTAAAGAACGAAAGAAATTTCCAGAGGCAATAAATGTTTCTCAACAAGTTTAAGTTTTATCATGACAATGACTGATGCTAACTGAAAGAGAAATGGAAATAATGAACTATTCCTTAGTAAGACCACACCTAGAGCACTGCATCCAATTTTGGTCACCACACTATAAAATTCACTTCACAACCGTGTTACTCACTTAACCACTGTGGTGAGAAAGGTCGCAAAATGAGGCAAAACTCACTTAACAGCTGTCATGCTGAGCAATGGAAATATTGTGGGTGCAATTGTGGTCATAAGTTGAGGACTAACTGTATGATCACAAGCTGTTCATTATTGGTAGTTCTCAACTTACGACCGGTGGCTTAGCAGCAGTTTTAAGTTACAATGGCTTCCCCAGGGTTCCTTATGATCCAGTAACGATGGCTGGATCTCCTTATGGACATGGGATCGCATTCATTTACAGCCATTGGCAACAGTCCATCGATATGTGACTACAATTTGTAACCTTTTTTCTAAAGTGTCTTTAGTTCCTGTTTGTTTAAAAAGTATCATTGCAGTCAGTAGATTCGCTTAATAACCATGGTGCCACGGGTGAAATTCAATTTTTTTTCCTACTGGTTCTGTGGGCGTGGCTTGGTGGGAGTGGCAGGGAAGGGTACTGCAAAATCCCCATTCCCTCTCCACTACTGGGGAAGGATATTGCAAAATTCCCATTCCCTCCTTACTCTGGGGCCAGCCAGAGGTGGTATTTGCCGGTTCTCCGAACTCCTCAAAATTTCCGCTACTGGTTCTCCAGAACCTGTCAGAACCTGCTGAATTTCACCCCTGCATGATGTTCATTTAACGACTGAGAGGTATCCTAGGACTGCAAGGCGATCCAACCGGTCAGTCCTAGAGGAGATCAACCCTGACTGCTCTTTAGAAGGCCAGATCCTGAAGAGGAAACTCAAATCCTTTGGCCACCTAATGAGAAGGAAGGACTCACTGGAGAAGAGCCTAATGCTGGGAACGATGGAGGGCAAAAGAAGAAGGGGACGGCAGAGAACGAGGTGGCTGGATGGAGTCACTGAAGCAGTCGGCATGATCTTAAATGGACTCCAGAGGATGATAGAGGGTGGTAGTGGACAGGAAGGCCTGAAGGAATGTGGGTCGGACATGATTTCGCAACTAACAACAACAACAACAATAACAACATTAACACTTCACGTGATCTCGATTCTATGCCTCTGTTTATAAAACCCAGGATTGTGTTAGCTGGCCAGGAGGGTCTTTTTCAAGAAATGGCGGTCAGCCATGCCAAGTGATCCAACTGTTCTCCAGCTTTGAAACATTTTCTTCCTCCCAAAGTTGACATTCTTGACAACTTTTTTTTTTTTAAAGGATGAAATGAGAAGAGCCAAAGCTCTCCAGCTAGGGGCATCATGAAATATCCAAATGCTAGGGTTGGATTTGCCTGAGTAAACATACAACGTGGCCTCTTTTCCATCTTAGCGATGAGTTTTTACGATGGAACCTGAGGCCCTCTTGGTAAGAACATCTGCCTCTTGTCATGTTTTAATTATTTTGACGTTATTAAACCTCCCCTCGGCAAAGATTTTTTCACAGGAATGATGTCTTCATCAGGTTCTGAACCATCCACCTGCTTCGTAATTGCAGGAAGCTTCCTTTCATCGGTGGAAATAAGAAAGAGCAACTCTTGTGTTATCCAACAGCTTAAGGCTGAATGTTTGGGTTGACGGTTCATTTTCAGGAAATGAAACAGAATATATGGGTCACTTGAGAAGCCAAATCTTCATCTTCATGACCATCTAATCTTCATGATCAATGCAATTTTGTGTAGACGTATCTACTTACGATGACCCTCGACGCTCCGTTTTCCAGGATGTGGTACAAAATCCTGGATTTTGTGTCAGGGGTGGGCTTCAAAAACTTTTAGCAAGGGGTTCTCTGCCTGGTTGCTGAGTGGGCATGGCCATGGAGGGCATGGCCTAATCAGCCTCCTGCATCACAGCGGGGGAGGGAGGCAATGTTACCTTCCCTGGGCTTCGGAGGCATTTTTCGTGCCTCCGGGATGGTGAAAATGGCCTCCCCAGGCTCCGGAGGCCCTCTGGAGGCCAGAAACGGGCCTGTTTCCAGTCTTCCTGAACTTCCAGTAGGGCCATTTTTCGCCCTCCCTGAGCCTCCGCACATGCCCTGCACTTACCTGCATCCAAAATGGGCCATGTGGGCACTCCTGGGAGGGGACCGATGGACGGGGCCAGCCAGGAGTGGAATTTAGGGGTTCTCCAAACTGCACAGAATCTTAGCTAGACGTTCTCCCAAACCCCTGAGAAGCCCCAGCAGCCCACCCCTGATTTTTTTTAGATGTTATGTTTGAAAGTTCACACAACTCATTATTGGTTGTAGGTATTGGCAGAGTTGGGTCTGGAGTCACATTTTCTGAGATTCTATCTTCGAAACCATCTGTCGGGCCTCGGTTGGGTCTCGCCATCACTAGGGAGGACGACGAGGAGGGGGCAAGCTGTTGGACTCTCCGGGGGCGTGTCATCAGCTGTTTGAGAAGTCTTTACCACCCGCACACAAAACGAAGCAAACTCTTTCATCGGAGATGGGGGGGGCATGGTGTTTGCAGATGACGCTGCCTTGTGCTGTAACAGAGGCGCGCTCCTCCTACAGGCCAGCTTGAGGAAGGAGGGATGATGTTGACTGTTTGATTGTTAATTGATTTATTGTGCTCCTCCTTCAGGCCAGCTAGGGGAAGGAGGGGTGATGTTAACTGTTTAATTGCCACTTGATTTATTGCTGTGTATATAAAAGGCGCTACACTGCGATTGCGTGTAGCGCTAACTTTAAACCTTGTTTCCGGCTTGTGCCTTTCTCCTGCCTGTGTTTGCTGTGCTGAACCTAATTAAAGGATTGCAACTGCTTTATTCCATTCTGGTGTTGGCTTGTTTCCAGTGCAGTTGGGTGGACTGGCCGAGACCATCATCATTAGAAGCAGGGGTGAAATCCAGCAGGTTCTGACAGGTTCTGGAGAACTGGTAGCAGAAATTTTGAGGAATTCAGAGAACCAGCAAATACCACCTCTGGCTGGCCCCAGAGTGCAGTGGAAATAGAGATTTTGCAATATCCTTCCCCCAGGAGTGGGGTGGCAATGGAGATTTTGCAGTATCCTTCCCCTGCCACGCCCACCAAGCCACGCCCACCAAACTGGTAGTAAAAAAACAATTGGATTTCACCACTGATTAGATGATAAATAAATGAATGCTATGAACCTTCTTGACTCGCCAGTTAAATTTATCCAGCGTGTACAAGTTTTATGGAATAAGATAGTCCTTGTCTTAGGACCACAACTGAATACAGAATATCAGTCATTGTGGTCAAAGGAACCATGTGACCCAGCTCAAAGCAATGATCATTTTTTTTTATGATGGCCATTAAACAGATACTGCAGTTGTTAAGAGAACACTGTGGTTGTTAAGTAAACTCATTTCCTCTGATGGCTCCTTTTTTTTGCTGAAAACTGAAAGCCAATTGCAGAAACTGGCAAAAAAAACATACACTGTGCCCAAGTGATATGCAAACGGTCACAAATGAAAGCCAGTTGCCAAATGCCAAAAATACAATTTTCGTGAATGTGAGTTATGTGGGCGAACAGAAGTTGTAACTTTGAAAATGGGTCATAAGTAGCTTTTGGGAGGTCCGTCATAACTTTGAGCAGTCATTAAGTGTCCATCGTAAATTGAGGACTACCTGTAAACAGCAGGCAGGTCAACCAAGCTGGACAAAGTCCCAAAATTGGGACACGTCATTGTCCAGAAGAGATGTGCTTAATCTGTTCATCGATCCCCCAAAATCGAAATCCCTTCAGAAACGTATAGGGAGATGTTCCACCAAGCTCTACGGAATTTAACGTCAGCATCTTCCAGATGGGAGAGCAGGTGCTGCACCTCCAGGGTTCAAACTCTTTGACATTTCCTACACCATGGGAAATGAAGCAGACATAATCTCGAAGCTCATGATAGAGGGATGTCACAGGTTTATAATCCATCTAAATAGATACCATGCAGGTGTAAATTACATAGGGTTGAATTTAGGTGCAAATTGTTGTTGTGTCAGGTTATCTGGTTAAGTATGGTCTCTTGCAAGCCTCAGGGGCCCCATCTCAACTTTTGCACGGTATATAAGGAGGCTCAAAACTCAAGCTCACCATCAACTTTTCTGCTTCTCCAATCTTCTCCTTTGAGAACTTGGTAAGTGTGAGATTACCTCTGCTGGTTTCTCCCTTCAGAAATTCTTCTCCCCCCCTCTCTCTCTCTCTCTGTGTGTGTGTGTGTCTCTCTCTCTCTGTCTCTCTCTTTCTGTCTCTATGTCTCTCTCTCTGTCTGTCTGTCTCTCTCTGCCTCTCTCTTTCTGTCTCTCTGCCTCTCTCTCTCTCCCTTTTCCTTTCTCTCTCTCTCTCTGTTTCTCTCTGCCTCTCTCTCTCTGTCTCTCTGTCTCTGTCTCTGTCTCTCTCTCCCTTTTCCTTTCTCTCTCTCTCTCTGTTTCTCTCTGACTCTCTGTCTCTCTCTGTGTGTCTCTCTCTCTGTGTCTCTCTCTCTGTCTCTGCCTATCTCTGTGTGTGTCTCTGTTTCTCTCCGTGTCTCTGTTTCTCTCTCTGTCTCTCTCTGTGTCTCTCTCTTTGTTTGTCTGTTTGGACTGCCTGGGACTACCTAAAGGATTTTATTTAGCTGGGTAGGAATTTATACTCGTTTCTGATATCAGGATGCTGTAAGTGTGTTGCTCCTCATCTCAGTTGTCACTTTTGACCAAAAGACAACCTAGGGAGAAATGAAGAACAACTCTCTGAAAGTTTATTGTCTGTTAGGGATAGCACAGACGGACAAAAGGATGAGGGGGGAAAGAGAAAAGCAAGCAATCCCAGTGTCAAAATCTTAATGTCATTTACAACTTGCCTCCAGAAGTTGTAAATGTTCCAACACTGGAAGTTTTTTTGACTTGGACAAGGGGATAGATGGGGAACTCATCAAATTTGCAGATGACACCAAGCTGGCAGGAATAGCCAACACTCCAGAAGATAGGCTCAAGATACAGAAGGATCTTGACAGACTTGAACATTGGGCGCTAAATAACAAAATGAAATTCAAGTGTGAAAAAGCTAAGGTTCTACATTTAGGCAAGAAAAACAAAAAACACAGGTACAGTAATATGTGGTACCTTGTTTCAATAGTAGTAACTGGGAGAGGGATCTTGGAGTCTTAGTGGACAACCATTTAGATAGGAGCCAGCCATGTGCAGCAGCTGCCAAAAAAGCCAACACAGTTCTAAGCTGCATCAACAGAGGGAGAGAATCAAGATCACATGAAGTGCTAATACCACTTTATAAGGCCTTGGTAAGGCCACACTTGGAATATTGCATCCAGTTTTGGTCGCCACAATGTAAAAAAGATTTTAAGACTCTAGAAAGAGTGCAGAGAAGAGCAACGAAGATGATTAGGGGACTAGAGGCTAAAACATATGAAGAACTGTTGCTGAAATTGGGTATGTCTAGTTTAATGAAGAGAAGGACTAGGGGAGACATGATAGCAGTCTTCCAATATCTCAGGGGCTGCCCCAAAGAAGAGGGAGTCAAGCAATTCTCCAAAACATCTGAAGGCAGGACAAGAAGCAACGGGTGGAAACTAATCGAGGAGAGAAGCAACCTAGAACTAAGGAGAAATTTCCTGACAGGGAGAACAATTAATCAGTGGAACAACCTGCCTCCAGAAGTTGCGAATGCTCCAACACTGGAAGTTTTTAAGAAGATGTTGGATAACCATTTGTGGTTAGTGGTGTAGGGTTTACTGCCTAAGCAGGGGGTTGGACTAGAAGACCTCCAAGGTCCCTTCCAACTCTGTTATTCTATTCTGTTCATTTTGAAATCCCTTTTAGAGCAAGTAGCTGGCATGGATATAGTTCAGAGAGAGTATTCACCCAGCACCTCCATCCTATGTTTTTCAAAGGTTGCAAGCTACAAAAGGACAGGAGAAACTGGACAAAAGAAACAAGAAGCTTAGCAGGATGAGGGTAGATGGCCAAGAGGGGCTAGAATGATGATCTCAAAAGAGTTCAATGGAACTAGATGGAAGCCCACAGAAGGAACCTTCCTTCATCCTCTGCTTGATACTTTCCATGTCATGTTTGACGATTGTCTTCCCTGTTCCCGAACCACCCTGAATAAAACAATGTTGTGTTTCTTTTCAGACATTCCTCCATCTTTCTCAAGATGTCCTGCTGTCCCCCAACCTGTGCTATACCCACCTGTGTCCCTGCCTGCAGCCCTCCAGTTTGCTACCCAGTGGGCGGCTTGGGGTCTCTGACCTCATGTGGTGTTGGCTCTTATGGACTTGGCTCAGGGGGTGGTTCTGCGTCAGCGGCCAGCCTGGGCTTAGCCCATGGGGCCAACGTGAGCTGCGTCAACCAGACCCCTCCATCTGAAATTGTGATCCAACCACCTCCGTTCAACATTGTCATTCCAGGGGCCATCCTTGCTGCCACGTGTGAGCCGATTCGTGTAGGAGGATACACCGCGTGTGGTGGTGGCTCTTCTTCTGGTGGAAGCTCCAGGCTCAGATACTACCCCTGCATTCCATGCAACCCATGTAGAAGCTAAGGACATGTCTTCTCCCAGAGGCACCACCGGCAAACTGACTCTTGCGACCTGAGTTCACAATGAAGATCTCATAGATCTGGTTGCCGGTAGTCGCAAGCATCCTTACCTCGATCCCTCTAACATGATCCAAACTCTCGGGTTTTCCAACAGCCACATCTTTCCATGTTCTCCAAATTGTTTTATTTCCATGCTTCTTTCCTTCTTTGCTTTCTTTCATCTCCTGGGATCTCTCTCTCTCTCTCTCTCAAACGTGGAGAAAAACCCATATTCTATAAGGGTCCTTGTTTGATTCCCCCCCTTGTTATTTGGAAACGTTGTGGAAATTTAGGCAACAGTATTCCCGAACCTGGCCTTAATCTTGTTTTTATGACTCCAGCATCTTCTTCATTTCATAACATCAGATGGGATTTCAGTTCTTTGCTTTGGACCACAATTTCATGGCAAATGTTCTCAGGATTCCTGTTTGACATTAAAGATTCACTTCAGCATCAACTCGAGTTTTTATGTGGTTTTTTCTCGTTCTGGGGGGTTTCTTGGAAGTTCCTTGGTTTTGTCAGATGTTCTTCAAAACTACTCCAGGTTTTGTCAGATGCCCTTCAAAACTATTCCATTCTAAGCTGGACTTCCATTCCTGGTGGCTTCCTTGATAGGACCATCCTAACGAGATCCATGAGCTTTCAGGCCTAGTACAGAGAAGAGAGGATAAGCTGTAGAAACAAGAGAGAGTGTTCCTACCGTGGTAACAACCAGCTAACAGCCTTAAAATCATGCTTGACATTGGTTTCATAAACTGGTCCACCAGGGGGACCTAGGGAATCCTGACCATTGTGACACGGGTGCTGGTTTTTAGAGATACAACATCAACAGATGGCAGCACTACTCTGGATTTAGCTGATTTCCCCAAAGCTAAGCCAGGTAGGATCTCATCAGTCTGGAAAGGAAGAAGAGCAGCAAATTTTGGATGGAAAAGTTAATCAATGAACAATGGAATGAGGGCAGTCCCAATGGATGGATGGACAGATGGATGGATGGATGGATAGATAGCTAGATAGCTAGATAGATAGATAGATGATAGATAGATAGATAGATAGATAGATAGATAGATAGATAGATAGATAAAAAGATAGATAGATAGAAGACAGATAGATAGTAGATAGATGAGAGATAGAAATGATAGATGATAGCTAGCTAGCTAGCTAGATATAGATGATAGATAGATAGATGATAGATAGATAGATTAGATAGATAAAAAGATAGATAGACAGACAGATAGTAAATAGCTGAGAGATAGAAATGATAGCTAGATGATAGCTAGATAGATATAGATAGATATAGCTAGCTAGCTAGATAGATATAGATAGACACACAGATAGATAGATAGATATAGATGATAGATAGATAGATAGATAGAAGACAGATAGATAGTAGATAGATGAGAGATAGAAATGATAGATGATAGCTAGCTAGCTAGCTAGATATAGATGATAGATAGATAGATGATAGATAGATAGATTAGATAGATAAAAAGATACATAGACAGACATATAGTAAATAGCTGAGAGATAGAAATGATAGCTAGATGATAGCTAGATAGATATAGGTAGATGATAGCTAGATAGATAGATAAATATAGATAGACACACAGATAGATAGATAGATATAGATGATAGATAGATAGATAGATAGATAGATAGATAGATAGATACCCTGTTTCCCCGAAAATAAGACCTCCCCTGATAATAAGCCCAATCGGGCTTTTGAGCACATGCAATAAAATAAGTCCCCCCTGAAAATAAGCCCTCCCTGAAAATATTTAAACACATGCACAGCTGGTCCCAGCAATTTCCTCTGGTTTCCTCCACGCGCCCCAAAATAATAAGACCTCCCTGAAAATAAGGCCAAGCGTTTATTTTGGGGTTCAAAAAAATATAAGACAGGGTCTTATTTTTGGGGAAACATGGTAGATAGATATAGATAGACAGACAGACAGACAGACAGATAGATAATAGATAGATGATAAGATAGATAGATAGATAGATAGATAGATAGATAGATAGATAGGTAGATACTGTAAATAGATATTTTGCTTAATTATGAATAATGCATATGGGAAAACCTGCGTCATGTGTACTCAATCTTTTAAATCATATAACAGACCTTCAGATTCCCCATCATGAAAAGCTGCTTGCCAAGATGTTTCTAGCAAGGTTGGACAACTGACAACACTTCAAACGTTGTCAAAGGGCAGCTGTATCTCACCCGTATGTGTCCCTTCCCACCTTGTTCCTACTGATATGAAACATGTATGGTTTTTCATTTGGTAGTGATACTTGCAATTAGTCCAAGGTCCGGAGGGTATGGCCGAGGTCAAAGGCTTATGGGAGTTTCCTACTAAGACAAGGGTCTCCAACCTTGGCAACTTTAAGCCTGGTGGACTTCAACTCCCAGAATTCCCCAGCCAGCTTTTCTGTCACGGCCGAAAACAGAGCCTGGGAGGGCCACATGTGGGCCTCCCTAGCTCCATTTTCAGTGGAAGTGGCACTGCGGGCCGGTCATTTGCTATTTCCAGGTTGGCCCCATGGTCCGGATCTGGCCCAAGGGCCTTGAGTTTGACGGATGTTCCCAAATGCTACTATAGCAGAGACACAAATGGACACACAAGGAAAAAGCTGAGGATCTATTCCTACAATGTCCTAGTCAGACATCAACCATGTTACATCTCTTTTCTGGAGGTTATTATGGGCATACAGAGGACTGCTCGCTTTCTCCAGGATGTTCCTAGTATCCCATCATCCTTTCTTGTCCAAAAATTGGTTTCAGCTTGGCACAGAAGCTAATCAGAGCCGGACACGAGAGACAGATTTTTGCAAAACCTTTTCTTTGTACAAAGTTTTATTAATTTTCTACTATTACATTTAATTAGTGCTTCATAAACATCAGGTTGTCTGGGTTATTTTGTTTTCTTAACAATACAATTTATATTCCTAATCTTTACCCCTTTTTTCCAGCCCTATGGCTGGAAAAAAGGGCTAAAGATTAGGAATATAATTCCATGTTTGGTAGTATTCTGTATCTTCTTTCTGTTCGATCTTCAATGTAAGTTTGTCCATTTCTGCACAGTCCAGTATCTTCCTAATTATCTCTTCATCTGGTGGTATTTCTTCATTTTTCTTTTTTAAAAACAAGTATTGTTTTTTTTCCTTTCACATACCTATTTTATTTATTTTGTTTTATTTATTTTATTAATTTAATTTGTATACCGCCCTTCTCCCAGAAGGGACTCAGGACGGTGAACAGCCAAAATTAAAAAACATACAAGTACAAAAGTTAAGATAATTAAAAAGAATTAAATCACTAGCTTCCCAATTTAAAACCCCAAATCCATAAAATTTAAAATCCCAATTTAAAAACCATTTAGGCTAGGCCGGCTTGGTGGAATAAAAACGTCTTCAGGGCTTTACGGAAGGTATGAACAGAGTATTGACCAAATCATGTCTTATACAACTTGTCACATCCAAGTATTTCTTCATTTTTCCAATGTTGGGCAAATGCAATCCTCACTGCTGTTAATACATGCAATATCAAATATACACTTATTTAATCAAAATTTTCTGGAACTATACCTAATAAAAAAAAAGTTCAGTTTTAAGATCTATATGTTTTCCTGGCATCTTTTCTAGCCACATGTGTATTTTTGCCCAAAACTTTTTTTGCTTTAACACAAGTCCACCACAGATGGTAATACGTGCCAGATTATAAATTAACAATGGTGTTAAGGTAATGATTTAATAGCTGAACAGCTGCTGTAAGGTGCAATACTCAAATGATGATGCAATGAGAATGAGTCAGCAGGGTTATTTAACTTATCGTTTTAAGAGGCTGTATATATAAGAGAGACCCTGTGAGGCCATCTCTCTCTCTTTGTGTGTTCTTCCGTGCTGTAGTTGATGATTGATTGTCGACTTTGCCTAGTACATGTATGTATATATTCCAAACCATTATTTGAAAGACAAACCTCTGTTTCCTGTATTTTGCTCCTGGGTTGTCTCAAAATAGTCACATGTGCGCACTCTGACAAATGGCAACTTCTTATAAAGAGAACTTATATAAAATGTTTTATAGGTGGCATTTACCACCTGCTAGGTTATCCCAAATATTCAAAAATATGTCTAGTAAATGGAGCACTTCAGCCAAAGAGTCCCAGTCCAAATTTGGGAACTGAGACCCTGAACAACAGCACCGCACAATCATTTATACAATTGATTTCCAGAAATAGATAAGTAACATTTCACAAAGCCATTACATTTTTATTTTCTGGAGTTCTCCCTTGCTTTTAATCTACGTTGTCTGTTTGTCTACGGAGTTGCGCCTTGTTTGAGTAACACACATCATTTGGCCCCTATAGAATTATTTAGTCCCTACTAGGGGTTTCTGCTGCTTATTGTCTTGTTGCCAGTCTTGTAATGTCTTATCTACTCCTGAGTATGTGCTATTATAGTTCCTTCATCTCTAACTGACACGTTGCACATACCTTCTACTAAATTTTTACTCCTTCCTAGGATGGGGTTGTATTGATTCTCTAATGGGTGATCCATCATCTTTGGGCTGGGAAACTACTGCATACCTCCAAGGTATCATTACTCCTTTCCACTGGCCAAGTGGGAAGCAGTACCACAAACTGGGTCCTCATTTTACCTACCTTAGAAAGGATGGAAGGCTGAGTCGACCTTGAGCCTGGCAAGATTCGAACTTACTAATTGCAGACAGCTGGAGTTAAATTACAATGCATTGGTCTGCTGAGCTATCCAGGCTCCTACTCTTT